>JAJEJO010004070.1:556897-575585 GCA_020662805.1 Glaucomys volans | reverse complement strand
CTTATAACTAGGGATGTTGAACATTTTTTCATAAATCTGTTGATTGCTTGTAGATCTTCCTCTGTGAAGTATCTGTTCATTTCCTTGGCCCATTTATTGATTGGGTTATTAGTGTTCTTGGTGTAAAGATTTTTGAGCACTTTGTAGATTCTGGAGATTAGTGCTCTATCTGAAGTGTGTGTGTGGCAAAGATTTTCTCCCACTCTGAAGGCTCTCTCTTCACATTGCTGATTGTTTCCTTTGTTGAGAAAAAGCTTTTTAGTTTGACTCTATCCCAATCATTTGTTCCTGCTTTTATTTCTTGTGCTTTGGGAGTCATGTTAAGGAAATCTGGTCCTAGGTCAACATGATGGAGATTCGGACCTATTTTCTCTTCTATTAGGTGCAGGGTCTCTGGTCTAATTCCTAGGTCCTTGATCCATTTTGAGTTGAGTTTTATACAGGGTGAGAGATAGGGGTGTAGTTTCATTTTGCTGCATATGGATTTCCCAGCACCATTTGTTGAAGAGGCTATCTTTTCTCCATTGTATGTTTTAGGCTCCTTTGTCAAGTATGAGATACCTATATTTATGTGGATTTGTTTCTGTGTCCTCTATTCTGTACCATTGATCTACCTGTCTATTTTGGTGCCAATGTCATGCTGTTTTTGTTACTATTGTTCTGTAATATAGTTGAAGGTCTGGTATTGTGATACCCCCTGCTTCACTCTTCTTGCTAAGAATTGCTTTAGCTATTCTGGGTCTCTTATTCCTCCAAATGAATTTCATGATTGCTTGCTCTATTTCTATGAGGTTCGTCATTGGAATTTTAATTGGAATTGCATTGAATTTGTATAGCGCTTTTGGTAGTATGGCCATTTTGACAATATTAATTCTGCCTATCCAAGAACGTGGAAGATCTTTCCATCTTCTCAGATTTTCTTTTATTTCTTTCTTTAGTGTTCTGTAGTTCTCATTGTAGAGGTCTTTCACTTCTTTTGTTAGATTGATTCCCAAGTATTTTATTATTTTTGAGGCTATTGTGAATGGGGTAGTTTTCCTAATTTCTCTCTCAGAGGATGCATCACTTACGAATAAAAATACATTAGATTTATGAGCATTAATTTTATATCCTGCTACTTTACTGAATTTGTTTATGATTTCCAGAAGTTTTCTGGTGGAATTCTTAGGGTCTTCTAAATAGAGAATCATGTCATCAGCAAATAGGGATATTTTGAGCTCTTCTTTTTCTATTCGTATTCCTCTAATTTCTTTGGTCCAATTGCTCTGGCTAGAGTTTCAAGGACAATGTCGAATAGTAGTGGTGAAAGAGGGCATCCCTGCCTTGTTCCAGTTCTCAGGGGGAATGCTTTCAATTTTTCTCCATTTAGAATGATGTTAGCTGTGGGCTTAGCATAGACAGCCTTTGCAATGTTAAGGAACGTTCCTACTCTCCCTGTTTTTTCTAGTGTTTTGAGCATGAAGGGGTGCTGTATTTTATCAAATGTTTTTTCTGCATCTATTGAAATGATCATGTGGTTGTTGACTTTAAGTCTGTTGATGTGGTGAATTACATTTATTGTTTTCCAGATGTTGAACCAACCTTGCATCCCTGGGATGAAACCCACTTGATCATGGTGCACTATCTTTTTAATGTGCTTTTGTATGTGATTTGCTAAAACTTTGTCAAGAATTTTTGCATGTATGTTCATTAGAGATATTGATCTGAAATTTTCTTTCCTCAATGTTTCCATCTCTGGTTTTGGTATCAGGGTGATACTAGCTTCATAGAATGAGTTTGGAAGGGTTCCCTCCTTCTGTATTTCATGAAATACTTTGAGGAGTATTAGAATGAGCTCTTCTTTGAAGGTCTTGTAGAACTCGGCTGTGAATCCATCCAGTCCTGGAGTTTTCTTTGTTGTAGGCTTTTGATGACTTCCTCTGTTTCATTGCTTGAAATTGATCTATTTAAGTTGTGTATGTCCTCCAGATTCAGTTTGGGTGGCTCATATGCCTCTAGGAACCTGTTGATGTCTTTCAGTTTTTCTATTTTGTTGGAGTATAAATTTTTTTTGTCTTTCGATAGTGTCTGTTGTAATATTTCCATTTCCATCACGAATTTTAGTAATTTGGATTTTCTCTCTCCTTCTCTTCGTTAGTGTTGCAAAGGGTTTATCAATTTTGTTTAGTTTTTCAAAGAACCAACTTTTTGTTTTGTCAATTTTTTGAATTATTTCTTTTGTTTCAATTTCGTTGATTTCAACTCTGATTTTGATTATTTCCTGTCTTCTACTACTTTTGGTGATGAACTGTTCCTCTTTTTCTAGGGCTTTGAGCTATAATGTGAGGTCATTGATTTGTTGACTTTTCATTCTTTTATTGAATGCACTCCATGCAGTGAATTTTCCTCTTAGCTCTGCTTTCATAGTATCCCAGAGATTTTGGTATATTGTATCTTTGTTCTCGTTGACCTCTAAAAATTTTTTTATTTCCCCCCTAATGTCTTCTGTTATCCATGCATCATTCAGTAGCATATTATTTAATTTCCAGGTGTTGGAGTAGTTTCTGTTTTTATTGTTGATATCTAATTTCATTCCATTATATCTGATAGAATACAAGGTAGTATCTCTATGTTTTTGTATTTGCTAAGAGTCGCTTTGTGGCATAACATATGGTCTATTTTAGAGAAGGAGCCATGAGCTGCTGAGAAGAAAGTGTATTCGCTTTTTGATGGATGGAATATTCTATATATGTCTGTTAAGTCTAAATTAGTGATTGTGTCATTGAGTTCTATGGTTTCTTTGTTCAAATTTTGCTTGGAAGATCTGTCCAATGGTGAGAGAGGAGTGTTAAAGTTCCCCAGTATTATTGTGTTTTGGTCTGTTTGGTTCCTGAAATTGAGGAGGATCTGATTGACGTATACGGATGCTTCATTGTTTGGTGCATAAATATTTATGATTGTTATGTCTTGCTGATTTATGCTTCCTTTAAGCAGTATGAAATGTCCTTCTTTATCCCTTCTGACTAACTTTGGCTTGAAGTCTGCTTTATCTGAAATGAGGATGGAAACCCCTGCTTTTTTACTCAGCCCATGTGCATGGTATGTTTTTTCCCAACCTTTCATCCTTAGTCTGTGGGCATGTTTTTCTATGAGATGAGTCTCTTGAAGGCAGCATATTGTTGGGTCTTTCTTTTAATCCAATCTGCCAGTCTATATCTTTTGATTGATGAGTTTAGGCCGTTTACATTCAGGGTTATTATTGAGATATGACTTGTATTTCCTGTCCTTTTAGCTTTTTTTGGGCTTTTAACTTAACATTGTTTCTCCTTTGATTGGCTATTTCTTTAGGGTAATTCCTCCCCGTGTTGACTAACATTGTTATTTTTCATTTCTTCCTCTTGGAATATTTTGCTGAGAATGTTCTGTAGGGCAGGCTTTCTCTTTGTGAATTGTTTAAGCTTTTGTTTATCATGGAAGGATTTTATTTCGTCATCAAATCTGAAGGTAAGTTTTGCAGGGTATAATATTCTTGGTTGGCATCCATTTTCTTTCAGAGCTTGAAATATGTTGTTCTAGGCCCTTCTTGCTTTTAGGGTCTGGGCTGAGAAATCTGCTGATATCCATATTGGTTTCCCTCTATAGGTAATCTGATGCTTTTCTCTCGCAGCCTTTAAAATTCTATCTTTATTTTGTATGTTAGGTATTTTCATTATAATGTGCCTTGGTGTGGATCTGTTGTAATTCTGTGCGTTTGGTGTCCTGTCAGCCTCTTGTAATTGATTTTCCATCTCATTCATCATATTTAGGAAATTTTCTGATATTATTTCATTGAACAGATTATTCATTCCCTTGGTTTGTATCTCTGTGCCTTCCTCAATCCCAATAATTCTTAAATTTGGTCTTTTCATGATGTCCCATATTTCTTGGAGTTTCCGTTCATGATTCCTAACTATTTTCTCTGTTTGTTGAACTTTGTGTTCAAGATTAAATATTTTGTCTTCATTGTCTGAGGTTCTGTGTTCCAAGTGATCTATTCTGTTAATTATACTTTCTATTAAGTTTTTAACTTGGTTTATTGTTTCCTTCATTTCCTTGTTTCCTTCAAGGATTTCTGTTTGTTTGTTTGTTTTTTTCAGAACTTATATCTCTTTATTGAAATGATTTTTTGCTTCCTGCAATTGCTCTATTAGCTGATTATTCATAGCCTGAATTTGCTCTCTCGTCACATCATTCTCTTCTCGGATCATTTTAATTATGAACATTCTGAACTCCCTTTCTGACATTCCTTTTACCATGCTGTCTTTGGGTTCTCTTGCTATATCATCTAGCTTTGTTTGAGACACTTTCTTCCCGTATTTTCTCATGTTGCTTGTGTATCTTCCCCTCTAGTAGTGTGAATCAGAAGGATTGCAGTTTCCCTGTAAAGACTTCCAGTGTCCCTGCAGATTTTCAATACCTCACCTTGAAGAGATTATTATTAGCAGTACCCCATATAAACAATATGTGTCCTTAAACCATATAGAACCTATTTAGATATTAACTGCGTTATAATATACAGAAATGAGTTCAAATTATCTACTGCATAATCGATAGGTTTGCAATAAGGACCACAATTTCAAATAGCGGAAAAAGAAAATGCTGAGGGGTTTAGAATATAACGTTAATGAGATAGGAAGTGAGTCTATAGAGTTACTATGTCATAGGAATAGTTAGAGCAGAATTAAAGGAAATAAGTTTTTAGCATGAGAAAAGAGAATGAGTCTCCAAGGACACTACTATATTAGAGGGTGATAGAATGATAAGGATATTAATAGGACAGAAGTGGGAATGTAGTAAGTATAATAGGAATAATCATAATATTACTATTTAGAGAAAAGAAAAAGAGAAAGAAAGTTCTGCAGTAAAATTATATTGTACTATTCAAACCTCCTATTGTTCAGTAGTCTGATGCCTGTCGGGCACTTGGTAATGCTACGTCCCAAGAAGGATGCCTCCAGGTCAGGGGTAGTCAGTATTTGTGAGCAAAGGTAACCTGTTGTTGTTAGATGGTCAGCAACAGCGTGGGTGCCGGCCTGAGACTAAAGCAGGTATAGGGTGCAGCCCTGGGCTTGGAGCTGGATATGGCGACCCAATGGCTTGGTGGGTATGTGTTCACAGCTGGGGCTGCCCGGGGGTCAGGCCTGAACCTGGCCCAGCGATGGTGATTTTGGAGCAGCTGCTGGAGTCCCACGCTCCTGGCTAGCTGCTGCCCGGTGTCAGGCCCAGGCCCGAGCCCAGCTTGGTGGTGGTGATTCTAGAGCGGCTGCTTGGGTCCCGCACTCACTGGCTGGCTGGTCCCCCAGCCCAGGCCCGAGCCCGTGCCGGGTCGGAGATTCTGCAACAGCTGCTGGGGTCCCACGCTCACTGGCTGGCTAGTGCCTGAGCCCGAGCCAGGTTGGTGACTCCAGATTGGCTGCTGGGGTCCCGTGCTCCTGGCTGGTAGATGCCCGCGGCCTGGCCTGGAGTTGGTTCCGGAGCAGCGACTGGGGACCTCTTAGATGTAATTTGAATATAAAATCTCATTGAGAGCAATATTCCTGCTGTTTGAATCCCGAGCAAGTAGGAATCCACAGAGCAAGTAGGAATGCAGCCTTCCTCTAGCCCGCCATCTTGAATCTCCTTAAAGTCACTTTTAATAGTTTGTTCTTTGCTCGGAAATATATTTTTCCAATTTTGTCAACCATGTTTTGTATATCTTATTTATCTATGTGTCATATACCTTTTATAGGTGTTCCTGTTCTGCCAGCCAGAGAAAAGCAGATAGCATATGAAAAAGCACATTGAGGATTTGTATTGGCTGGGCCCAGAAACGGCATGCATTCTCTCATTCATATTCCATAGGCTAGAATTCAGTCACATAGCCAACAGAGGCTAAAAAATGTAACTGTCTCCTGCCTGGTACATAGTAAATGTTGGTATCAAGGAATTAAGGAGAGAGAGAGGTCTCTCTGCTAAGTTAGACTGCTGTCTTCCTAGAATTCCCAGTTATTTCTTTACATGAGCGAACAATTATATACTGAAAGTAAATGTTTACTGGGAAAAAAATGGAGACTATATGTACTATAAGAATTCAGATGAAGTTTGGATACTGGGGAAAGTTTTATGGAAGAAGCATAGAACTTTAGTTGAACTTAAATTGAGAACAGGATTTAGAGGCTGGTAGAACATGTGCTTAGTATGAATAAGTCCCTGGGTTCAGTCCCTAGCACCAGACACCAAACAAACAAAAAACACAATAAAATAACAAACAAAAGTTGGATATGTGGCTTGCTGGTTTGTCTTATATTGTTGTTTCACTTTCATGTGTGTGTGTGTGTGTTTGTGTGTGGGTGTGTTGTTGGAGATCAAACCCAGGGCTTCATGCATGCTAAGCAAATGCTCTGTGCCTGAGCCACAAGCCTAGTCCTTTTATCTCCTTCTTGATAGTGTTGTTTAATTTAAAAAATTCAATTTTGACTGTCTTATTTATCCAGTTTTTCTTTTGTTGTGTGTACTTTTTTCATATCATATCTAGGACATAATGGCTGCATTCAGTGTTGTAAAATATTTCCTGTGTTTTTGTTCTTGGAGTTTCATAGTTTAAGCTGTAAAGTTTATATCTTTGATGCATTTTGATTTGACTTAAGTTTTGTATATGATGTAAGTGGAGGAACCAACTTCTTTTTTTGGCATGCATACATTTTTTCTAGTACCATTTTTTGAAAAGTCTGTCCTTTTTCCATTGAGTGATGGTCTTAGCACACTTCTCAGGAATTATTTGGCTATATGTGTAAGGACTTTTTTCCCCTAAACTCTTTATTCTATTCCATTTTTTCCTTATGTCTCTTCTTACGCCAGTATCACATTATTTTCTATTATTGTAACTTTGTACTTAGTTTTGAAATGAGTAAGATAGAATAAAGTCTCCAACTTCGTTCTTTTTCAAGATTGTTTTGGCTATTCAGTCACTTGAGATTCCATGTGAATATTAGGATGGATTTTTCTTTTCTTTTTGGTAGCAGAGATTGAACGTAGGGGCACTTAACCACTGAGCCACATCCCTAGCCCTGTTGTGAATTTTGGAGACAGGGTCTCACTGAGTTGCTTAGCACCTCACTTGCTGAGGCTGACTTTGAACTTGCCATCTTCCTGCCTTGGCCTCCGGAGCTGCTGATATTATGGGCATGGACCAGCACTCCTGGCTCCTTATTTTTTAATTTTGAGACAGGGTCTCACTAAGTTGTCCAGGCTATCCTTGAACTTGTAATCATCCTTCCTCGCCTCCTGGGTAGCTGGTACAGGCCTGCACCACAATGACTGGGTGTTTATGAAACCTTCAGGGATTTCTTTGTATGTTATTTTGACTTCTGTAAGCAGGTTTAATTTTACAGGTGTGGATGACTTATATTTCTTTGTCTTGTCTAGTTGCTCTGTTTAGAACTTTTACTACTCTGTTGAATAGAAGTGGCAAAAATGGGGCATCCTAATCTTTATTTATTGCTGATATTTAGGGGAAAAGCTTCTAGTCTTTTACCATTGAGTATGTTATTATTATTGATTTTTACCATATGGCCTTTATCATTTTGAAGAAATTTCCTTCTATTCCTAGCTTGGGTTTTTTTTAATTATGAAAAGGTGTTGAATCTTGTCAAATACCATTTATGTCTCACTTGAGATGACAATGTGGGGGTTTCCTTCATTCTACTAATGTGGTATATCACACTGATTGATTTTCATTGTAAACCACCCTCTTGCTCCGGAAATAAGTCTCATTTGGCATATGATCTTTTAAAAAAAGCTACTGAATTTTATTTGCTGTTTTTTGTTAACCATTTTTTTCTTTGATGTTTTTTAGGGATATTGGTTTATGGTTTTCTTGAAGTATCTTTGTCTGGCTTTTGTATGAGGGTAATGTTGGTTTCAGAATGGCTTAGGAAGTGTTCCCTCCACTTTAATTTTTTTAAAGTGTTTGAGAAGGATTGGTGCTAATTCTTTAAATGTTCTGTAGAATTCACCAATGAACTCATCTTGTCCTGGACTTTTCTTAACTTGGGAGGTTTTTCACTACTGATTTAATCTCCTTAATAGTTGTAGTCATATCTTCTATTTTTCATGAGTCAGTTTTATTAGATTGTGTATTTGTAGGAATTTTGTCTATAATAGTTCATATTATTCAATTTGTTGATGCACAATTTGTTGTATTCTTATCCTTTAAAAATGTTTGTGAAATCAGTAGTAATGTCATTACATTCATTTCTGACTTCAGCAACTTAAGTCTGCTCTTATTTTTTCCTAATCATGCTAAAATTTTGTCAATTTTATTTCAAAGAATCAGCTTCTGGCTTTGTTGGTTTTTCTCTCTTGTTTTCTGTTCTGTTTATCTTTTTGCTGATCTTTATTAATTTCCTTTTCTCTGCTAGCTTTCTACTATTCTTTTTCAAGCTTTTTAAGGTTATTGAGTTGAGAGCAATGTTTTTAAATGTGTTTGCAGGGTAAATTTCCCTCTTAATATTGCTTTTATTGCATCCTCTAAGTTTTAGTATGTTGTGCTTTATTTTCATTTGTCTAGAGATATTTTCTAATTTCTTTTTCCTTGGGATATTTTTCTTTGATGCATTCAGTGGTTTAAGATTGTGTTAATTTTCACATATTTGTGAATTTTCTAGTTTTCCATCTTATTGTTAGCTTCCAGTTTCATTCCCTTTTTGTGAGATAAGACACCTTGTATAATTTCTTTTTCTTTTAATGTATTAAGACTTGTTTGGGCTGGACTTAGTTATGCAGGCCTATTAATCCTGGCCACTCAGGAGGCTGAGACAAGAGAATTCCAAGTTCGAGGCCAACCTTGTTAAGTTAGTGAGACCCTCTCTCAAAATAAAAATTAAAGGAGTGGGGATGTAGCTCAGTGGTAAAGTGCCTCTGAGTTCAATCTCCAGAGTAAGAACAAGAACAAAACAAAACAAAACAAAAATGTTTGATGAACTAACATACGGTTCATTTGGAAAATGTTCCACATACACTTCAGAAGAATGTGTATTTTGCTGGTGTTGGGTGAGTCTAGCTTTCGATATGTTACATTTGGGAATATGTGTAGGTGGAGATGTGAGATTTTCGCTTAAAGAGAAAAGTCAAGGGATGAAATTTGTCAATGAACTGCAAAGAGGGGTTGAGATCATAAAAATGGGTAATTTTTGGGGGGGAGGAGTGGATAGAATTTAGAGCAACAGTGTAGCCTTGGGCATATCCTTATTTAGAAGGCTAAAGGTTGAATATTGTCTGGAGTATTAGAAAAGGATGGAGCAGTTTGATATTTACAAGTAAAATATTTAGACATTAATGATAATATCAAAAGGAAGATATGGTCAACTGAATTCAGTGCTGAGTTCAGATGTATGGGAAGAATTTTTCCTTCCTCCTGTCCTCCCTCCCTCTGGGACCTTGTGTAAGCACTCTACCACTGAATCACATTCCCAGTTCAGAACTGTTTTTTATATTCCTATAATAATTTCTCAGAAAAAGGGGAGAGGATTTTTTTTTTTGAGAAAGAGTTAAATAATGATAACCACTTAAATTATAAAATTGAAAACCAAAATATAAATGAAGCATTTTTATAGTATAAATTTTAGAGGCTATTAATTTGTAAGTTTGTTGGATAAATCTGAAATAAAAGAAATTTCATGTGTTATCTTACTGCTGTATTTAAATTCTGTAGAAATTATTTCTGGACAGTCTACGAAAAGCACTTGCTGGCCATGGAGGAAGCAGGCAGCTGACAGAGAGTGCTGCAATTGCTTGTGTCAAACTGTGTAAAGCAAGTACTTACATCAATTGGGAAGATAACTCTGTCATTTTCCTACTAGTTCAGTCCATGGTGGTTGATCTTAAGGTACCATGCTTATTCTTTCTCTACCATAACTTTAAGAGAGTGAACTTCTAGTAGGAGTATTATGCCAAAGATAAATGGTCCAAATACTGAGGTTTGGCGTCATCTGGGATAATAAGTTTATAGGACCTTCTTTTGTTGTCATCATGTTCACAAGATTCTTACTAGATTGAGATTGTGAAGAACAAAAGAGTTAACCAGTTTTTTAAAGTTAACATAAATATACAGATTTGGGTTTAAGATAATGTAGAAATTTGGACCATAAAGGACCATATGTGGTATAGTAAGATGTATATCAGATTAATGAACCACAGTATTAGTGCTTTATTCTTTTTCTGGCAATTGAAAGTTCCTGTCATCTATATAGATAATGTTGATAGTATAATTAATACTAGTAAAAACAAGACTGCCTATTTAAAAGCCTTTATTTTCTATTGGGGTTTTTTAGAACCTGCTTTTTAATCCAAGTAAACCATTCTCAAGAGGTAGTCAGCCTGCAGATGTGGATCTAATGATTGACTGCCTTGTTTCTTGCTTTCGTATAAGCCCTCACAACAACCAACACTTTAAGGTGAGAACACTGATTTTATCCAGCTATGCTTCTGGTACTATTTTTTTTTTCCTTTTTAAATGTAAAAGAACTAGAAAGATAAATAGGTATACGTTTATCAATGTTTCTTAATATGTTTCTTAAATGTTGATGTTAACTTGAAGACCTTAAAAAGTTATGTTTGTAATATTCTTCTTGCTGTTGTTTTTGTCTTATTTTGTGTTACTTAATATTTTTCTCCTAGAAATGATCTATTATTTTTTCTTTCTTCCGTAGATCTGCCTGGCTCAGAATTCACCTTCTACTTTTCACTATGTACTGGTAAATTCACTCCATCGAATCATCACCAATGTAAGTCCAAAAGGTATTGCTAAATTACTTATAACATTTTTTTCTTTCTTTTTTTTTTTTTGGTGTACTCCTTCTTAATTTTTGTCCTTTCAGATTTCTTGCCAGGTGTGGTGGCACTTGCCTGTAATCCCAGCTACTTTGGAGGCTTAATACAGGAGAATCACAAGTTCAGTGCTGATTTTAGCAACTTAGACCCTGTCTCAAAATAAAATTTAAAATAAGAGCTAGAGATATAGCTCAGTGGTAGTATTCCTGGGGTTCAACCCCCAGTACCAAAAACAAACAAACAAGCAAGCAAAGAAAGAAAGAAAGACGCTCTTGATTTTCACAAAGGTTCTCAACTTAGATAATATGGATAGGAAGATTACTCTGAGGTGATTATGTCTAGTAATTTATATACAGTTGTATTTTTCATATTTAATCTTGATCTGAGGGCCCTTTTGGAAAGACTAAACCTAAAAATATGTTACTTAGATGAAAAGCCTTTGAGAAATAATGCCGTTGAAGATATAATTCAGCATTTTCATTCTAAAACTTCATATATTATTTGAGTACTCTTAACCCTTTCTCAGTATTTCTTTGGTACATTTTGATTTATCACCTTACCAATTAAGTTAAAAGTAATAGTATTGTATCCCAGTATAGTACATTTATGAAATGGTAAGATTATATTTGATTGTACTTTTTAGTTTTCCTTAAATAAATGAAGTATTAATACACTTTATGAGAGGTATTCGCAAGATAAATAAAGCAAGTGAACTCATAAAGAGGTATTTGTGAGTAGGTATATTAAGTAGAAAGATAGTGAAACTTCATTAGATTTGGACAGTGGGTTTTTCAAACTCTGTTCATCGAATTATGAACACTGTATTTTGGAGGTTCTCAGCTATTCTTCACAGTTCTTCTTTTATCCATTGATAAGATATTTATACTTACTGGTCATCTTATCCTGTTTTCCTCCCTTGAAGAGGCTGTCATTGATAATTTAGTGTATTTGTTCTATTTACAGTCAAATTTCATTTTAAGACTTTCTGGTGAGTTAGAAAGTAATTCCCCATCATTTGCCTTGAATATATTGAGTTAAACCAAATGCACCCTATATTTTCTTTTAGACATTTCTGTAGGGGGAAAAATAACTTTTGGTAAAGCTATTTAGTGATACTTTTAGTTTTTCTTGATGGAGTGTTGGTACTTCTTTTGGTAGAACAATTTTTTGTTATACAGGACTCCTTGTACATTGCAAGATATTGAGCATCTCTAGCCCTCACTTCATTAATACCAGTTATTCCATGTCTTCTGCATTATGAACAAGAATCCCTGAGGGAATCATACCTCCCTCCGTTGAGTATCATCACGTTAAATTATAGGTGGAAGTAACATTGAATACTCTTTGTTCCGAAGGGAAGGTTTAATTAATCCGATTGTAGATACAGTATGTTTGTATTAAAAACTTGTAAAAATTACTGTACTTTTGCCAGTGCAGTGAGCCAGGACTTTGTAACTTTAAGGTTTCCTTTCAAGGTCATTTAAAAAAAGAAAAATCCTTTCTCTTCCCCAACCCAAGGTTTATGTGTGACCAAAAACAAAATGTTGCTTTATTGCCTTTGGCTCATAATACTAAAAATAGTCCACTTGTTATTGTGGATAGTTTTACGTAAATGCTTAAAATTTGAATTTAATAAACCCAAGTGTGTATGTGTGTGCACTTGTGTACGTGTAGGTATACACACTTACACACACACACTCTTTTTGATACTCTGTGGCTACTTTAATTGTGAAATATTTTTGTCTACAATTGAATATATAGAGCACTTTCAAGCATGGACTTGGCACTGCTGTAAGTGGCTGAGCTGCTCTTTTTTCTGGGTTTTAAGCATGCCTGGAGTGGTACTTCATGCATGCCTCAATGTACTTGGTGAAAGTGGTTGTGCATCCTATACTTTAATAAGTATTGCATGTGTGAGGTGGAGTGTGTCTGTATCTGAGGTCAAGTCACTATGGACATCTGTTTTTATAAAGAAACAGTATTGATTAATTTTTAAATATTAAGCATCAATTCAGTTGCTTGAAAAACAACATAAACAGTACTCCAAAATGTCTTCTAAAATTGTACCTTAGAGAGGGACACTTTGTCTTTAAAGATTGGTTGGTACAATGTTTCTTCTTAAGGCTTTTTACTCTGTTTGAGGCTAATAGGTACTGGATATAAAATTCTTTCTGGTTGAAAAAGCAAATATTGCAAATTATAGTCTCACCAAAGAAAGTTATTAGGGATATATCTTACATCTTGAATTCATGTGAAATTTTTTGTAGATATTTGGACTCATCCTAAATTGATTCATAGTGTAAGATTTCCTTTTAAATGATTCTTTGTTCCACACACTTTATAAGTTCTCTTCCATAGTTCTTTAAGTAATTCACACAATTAAAATTATCACATTTTCAAGTAAAAGTTTTACTGGTATATTTTTGACAATTATGTAGGAGTAGTAATAGGGTTTGGAGTTTTTTTTTGCTTTGGTGAACCATACATGTAATTCTTAAGCACTGTGTTTAGATGTAAAACAAGTTCCATTGTTCCTTCAAAAATCTTAAAGTTGATTCATTATTTGAATTTTATTGCAACTCAAGTTTTCAGCAGTTTCTAAAATGGTACTTATTATACTGTCACCTTTTTTATTGTGATGTGCCACAAGAGGTGAATTAGTTTTAAGATCTGAGTTATGTACTTTGTAGGTTTCCTTTAGGTTAAATTAGATAAGTTATTGGGAAATTTAAAAAGTAATATACACATATGAATATTTCTTTTAGCTATCACTGGGACATGAAGTAGCTAGTATAGTACTTTATTTGATCTCTACTGAGATCATGGTTAAAGGATTTATTTCCGAGGTATTCGAAAATCATTTAAATAGTCTCTTGAGAAATTGCCACATAATTTGCTCATTATATAAGTTATTACATATTTTTGACAATAAACAGTATTTTCAAGGAAAAAAGAATGTTTCTTAATTGACTAGTTTCAGAAAGAACATGTAGAAAGAACTGCTCAAAATACTAAATTTTTTTGTTAATTCTGTAGTGTCTAATTTTTAGTGCCCATTTTATTCAAAAGTGTATCTTTTACTTTAAAATGAATGAAATAATTTATTATGAAAAATGAAAAATATGAAAATTACCAAAACTTCAGCCTTAAAGTTATTTTATAGGGTACACCTAGTACAATACAGTTGGAACATCTATCAAAAATAACACAGTAATTTGGATAGGATGTTCTTGTGGAATACGAATCTCTTTAGTTTCAGTTTCTGGTGAGATTTTTATAGAACCTATAGGTTAAGAGGACCCTTTACTCAGTGTACTTTGTTATCATTCACCATTTTGTTGCTTAAAGCTGTTTAATAAGTGTCTGTAAATTAAGTTCCATTAGTTGCTTTGGGCAAGTTAAATGACGAAATGGCCCCAAGTTTGAGAAATCCATTATATAACCAAACTAAAATTGACCATTTGTAGGAAGGAGAAAGAAAGTGAGGAAAGACAAAACAAAGAAAGGAGGGAAGAATATATACAACCATTATTTAAAAAAAAAAAGAAAAAAAGTCAGAGGAGGTGGTGCACACCTGTAATCCCAGCACCTTGGGAGACTGAGACAGAAGGATCACAAATTCAAGGCCAACCTAGGCAATTTAGTGAAACCTTGTCTCAAAATAAAAAATGAACGGGACTGCACATGTACCTCAGTGGTACAGGGACTCGGGTTCAATCCTTATTACCTGCCCCCCCCCCCCCAAAAAAAAAATCTTTCCTCACAGCTTTATAATCCCTTCCTGAGTAGATTCAATTTTCAAATTTTGCATCATAAATTGGTTTTGTATTTTACTATCGAGTAAGTAGAGTTTGTAATTTGCAGTTTTGGTTAAGGTCAACATAACTTGATTCTACTCAAAATATTCTGAGTTACAAGTGAGAAATTTCAGTGTTGAGACTTGAAGGATGTGAAGCTATTATTTACTGTCTGAATATATTATCATTCTTCCACTGTTTTTTCAGACTAGAGTGTAAACCAGAAGTCAGTCGCTTGCCCCCCACTTTTTTTTTGTGGTACTGGGGATTGAACCCAGGGATATTCTATATTGAACTCACTAAGTTGTGCAGGCTGGTTTGGAACTTAGGATCCTCTTGCCTCAGCCTCCCAAGTCACTGGACTTTAGGCATGCACCACCATGCCCGGCTAGGCTAGAAGTCTGTATTTTAAGTCATACTGTTTTATGGATATTCTTCATATATAATGGAAATTTAGTCATTTTTGTAATTTAGTGATTTTCATAATTGTCATTTTTATAATATATCAATTCATTTTAAAGTAAAAATTAAGAGATACACTTTCAAATAAAATAGGCATTAAAAATTAGACATCAAAGCTAGATAGATTAAACAAGTAGAAAAATATCTACAGTAATTCTTTCAAAGATACTTAGCTAGAATCAGTTTGTCTTTGTTGATGGTGATTGTTAGTTGTTCATGTACTGTGCCATCATTGCATATCAGTTTAATAAGATTGTAGGTTTATTAATGGCTTTATCATATTTACTAATTTCATGTTGTAATTACCTTTATTGTTTGCAAGCCTTTAAGTAATGGTTTACCACATATTTCAACATTGTGTTGAACCACTAATCTCTTTTAACTTTGGGAAAATATATACAAAATATGTGTATATGAAATGTACTTCTGTACATTTCTGTTTCTGAAATGTGTAAAATGTTAAACTTTGGAAAAAAAGATTGGCTACAGAATTGGTTTTCTATAAACTTCAAATTCACTAGACAGTCTTATATGCACATGATCATTATATTTTAAAATATGGGTAGGTTAGCGTTGAGTTAAAGACATTATTTCAGAACTTTGAAAATCATGATATGTGTTTGCATGATCTTAGAAAGTTGTTGACAAAAGGATAAAACTTAAAACTACGGGATAACAGAGTATACAACTCATGTAATTTTGTACTTTTTCCTTATCGTCTTTGTTTTTCTCCAGTCTGCTTTGGATTGGTGGCCCAAGATTGATGCTGTATATTGTCACTCAGTTGAACTTCGAAACATGTTTGGTGAAACACTTCATAAAGCAGTGCAGGGTTGTGGAGCACACCCAGCAATACGAATGGCACCGGTAAGAAATCATGAGTTTTGAATCCCAAATCCTTTCTATTTTGTTTTAGTGTCTTTATTACATTCCTGCTGCTTTGATTATTTTAGAGAATTGAATGGGTCCCTTCTTTTGAATAAAGAGTTTGGTAGTGTAAAGATGTTCTCTACATTTAGTTATTTTACTTTTTTTTGAAATATTTTTTTAGTTGTAGATGGACACAATATCTTTATTTTTTCATTTATTTTTTTATGTGGTGCTGAGAATTGAACCTAGTGCCTCATCCCTGCAAGGCAAGTGCACTTTTTAGCTTGGTTTATTGGTTGACCCTAAGAGCTACATTTTATACAACTGATCATTGTTTTATAAAAGCCATAATTAGAATCTCCTCTTTTGACCTTATAAATTTTCTCTTATCAAAGGTAAGAATTCAGTTTTTATTTTTAATTACTCTGAAAATATCAACATTTAATTTTCAAAATCATTCTAAAGCATTTTATATTTGTGTATTTGTGTGTGTGTGTGTGTGTGTGTGTGTGCACGTGTGTATATAAAGTAAGAAATTTTGAATATATATATATAATGGCTAAAGGACAGCTTTCTGGCTGATATTTTTACCAGAGAAAATAGCAAACTTAATAAAATAGTTTTTAGAATAAGAAAATTTTAGAATTTGGAGGATCCTTAAGGATCTTTGTGAGTCACCAAACAGTAAATATGGGGCTGGAATTGTAGCTCAGTGGTTGAGTGCTTGCCTAGCACATGTGAGACCTTGGGTTCAATCCTCAGCACCTCATAAAAATGAATAAATAAAGGTATTATGTCAATCTACAACTAAAAATCATATTAAAAACAATAAATATGGATGTGTGTTGATGTTTTACTAGCTGCCAGGCTCAGTGCTGATGCCTGGGAACAACGATGAACTAAGCACAATGCTTTCTCTCAAAGAGATTCCAAGCAGAAGTCCTGTAACTTCTGCTTGAAAACATCTAATGAAGAACTCAATATAGTAGGTGGCCATAAAGTCTGGAAGCACAGGCAAATACATATAATAAATGGTTTAGAAATAATACATTATTGATTATGGCATCAAGCATTCTTAGTCTTCTGGTCCTGTTGACATTTTGGACTGGATAACTTTTTGTTGGAGGGGCCTGTCTTACATGGTGTGCGATGTTTAGCGGCATCTTTAGTTTCTGTCCAATACGAGGTAGTAGCACCTATCCCTTTATCCCCTTCAGTCATGAAAACTAGAATGTTTTCAGATGCCTCCTAGGGGAATAGAATCTTCCCCATTTGGAAACCACTGTACTACTTGATATGTTCACTGGGCTGTCCCTCATTTGCATTTCTTCAAATGATTTGGGACACTGATAAATCTAAACCTGAGCCTTTAACCTGCTGCCAAAGTAGCAATAAAAAAATTCAGTGTGTTGAAAAAGTAAAATAATACCTGTATTTCAGAGCTTTACAAATCCTAGTATTTTGAAGACAAGTTACTTGGCGAATAGGCCTAATTACTTGAAAAAATTCTCCTCAACAATATAGACTCATGTCCTTGTCATTTCCAGTTCTGCAGATATTTAATCCTGTACTCTTAAGGTTTCTTTTTATTTTTTACAGTGATAATCATTGGGAGTGACTTTATTATTTCAACTTTTTTAAAAATTGTGTATGTGTTTTGTTTGATTCATTTTTATAGTTAAGCAAACTAAGCCCCAAATCTTGTTAAAGGAATTAAAATAGTCACATGATTAGTAATTGGCCAAATAGAGTTCTGAGGTTTCTTGACATTCAGTCCAGTGCCTCTATCAGGTTCTTCAGTTTTCTTCCCTCACTAGTGTGTTAGTTTGATGAAAGCAGGAGGTTTGTCTGACTTAATCCTGGATCCCTAGTTTCTAGGGCACATTTGGTACATACTGAGCATGTAGTACATATTTGGTGAATGAGTGAATGAATTTCTTATTTGACCTAGTTTCAAAAAGCCTCCATCTGGTCTGCTTATCTTCTGACCAACCTAACAAAGACTTCAAAGTTAAAATGACATATTAGGATCTGACTTTAGTGTTCTAGAGTGATATGATAATTGATGAAAGAAAGCTTTAACATGCTGTGTCTGGATATCTTGTTTCTGTTAATACAGTCTAAGATAGCATTATGTCTTATTGAACCTTTAGTCATTTAAACTCTTAACTTTTGTCTTATGAACATTGAACTATTGTTGCTTCTTTGTGCTTTTGTAGTTTTTATTAAAATTTGGAATATCTGTCTTAGCCCTAATCATTTATATTTTAAAGCTAAGATATTTTGCTTTCATAAAATTCAAGCCTCCCAATAATAAATGTTTGACAATTTTCACAAATATGTGTAATTTCTGTACATTATTTGTCTTAAAGGGGTTTTTGGCTCTGCAAATGCTTCTTACATCCCTGTACTTCAGTTATTACATAGTCTTATAGTCTTGGGTTAACAAGTGGTTCGGCTTCTGAAATAGCCTCCTGAAGTCTCTGGTTCATGAATTTCTTCCTAGGCATAACTGCCTGTCGTCTTTGACTAGAACACATATACCAGCTTGGATTTCTATTAATATCTGCAATATATAAGATAAATTAATAAATGCATCTTTTTTTCTTTACATTTCTTGTTAAGAGGTATACTTCTTCTTTGTTAAATTGTTTCTGACTAATGGTCACTAAATCAAAAGGTATTTGAATTGAATATGTTTATTAAAATATCTCAAGTTATATATTTTTTTT
>JAJEJO010004070.1:537197-551897 GCA_020662805.1 Glaucomys volans | reverse complement strand
GATCTCTTCTTTTCCTATTCGTATTCCTCTAATTTCTTTGGTCTGTCTAATTGCTCTGGCTAGAGTTTCAAGAACGATGTTGAATAGTAGTGGTGAAAGAGGGCATCCCTGTCTTGTTCCAGTTCTCAAGGGGAATGCTTTCAGTTTTTCTCCATTTAGAATGATGTTAGCTGTAGGCTTGGCATAAATAGCCTTTACAATGTTAAGGAATGTCCCCACTATCCCTATTTTTTCTAGTGTTTTGAGCATGAAGGGATGCTGTATTTTATCAAATGCTTTCTCTGCGTCTATTGAAATAATCATGTGGTTCTTGACCTTAAGTCTGTTGATGTGGTGAATTACATTGATTGATTTCCGGATGTTGAACCAACCTTGCATCCCTGGGATGAAACCCACTTGATCATGGTGCACTATCTTTTTAATATGTTTTTGTATGCGATTTGCTAAAATTTTGTTAAGAATTTTTGCATCAATGTTCATTAGAGATATGGGTCTGAAATTTTCTTTCCTTGATGTGTCCTTCTCTGGTTTTGGTATCAGGGTGATATTAGCTTCATAGAATGAGTTTGGAAGGGTTCCCTCCTCCTCTATTTCATGAAATACTTTGAGGAGTATTGGAATAAGCTCTTCTTTGAAGGTCTTGTAGAACTCGGCTGTGAATCCATCTGGTCCCGGACTTTTCTTTGTTGGTAGGCTTTTGATGACTTCCTCTATTTCATTGCTTGAAATTGATCTATTTAAGTTGTGTATGTCCTCCAGATTCAGTTTGGGTGGCTCATATGCCTCTAGGAACCTGTTGATGTCTTCCAGGTTTTCTATTTTGTTGGAGTATAAGTTTTCAAAGTAGCTTCTTATTATGTTTTGTATTTCAGTTGTGTCTGTTGTAATATTTCCATTTCCATCACGGATTTTAGTAATTTGGAGTTTCTCTCTCCTTCTCTTTGTTAGCGTGGCTAAGGGTTTGTCAATTTTGTTTATTTTTTCAAAGAACCAACTTTTTGTTTCGTCAATTTTTTGAATTGTTTCTTTTGTTTCAATTTCGTTGATTTCAGCTCTGATTTTGATTATTTCCTGTCTTCTACTACTTTTGGTGATGATCTGTTCCTCTTTTTCTAGGGCTTTGAGCTGTAATGTGAGGTCATTGATTTGTTGACTTTTCATTCTTTTATTAAATGCACTCTCTGCAATGAACTTTCCTCTTAGCACTGCTTTCATAGTGTCCCAGAGATTTCGATATGTTGTCTCTTTATTCTCGTTGACCTCTAAGAATCTTTTAATTTCCCCCCTAATGTCTTCTGTTATCCATGTATCATTCAATAGCATGTTATTTAATCTCCAGGTCTTGGAGTAGTTTCTGTTTCTAACTTTCTCGTTGATGTCTAATTTCATGCCATTATGATCTGATAGTATACAAGGTAGTATCTCTATGTTTTTGTATTTGTTAAGAGTAGCTTTGTGGCATAACATATGGTCTATTTTAGAGAAGGACCCATGAGCTGCTGAGAAGAATGTGTATTCGCTTTTTGATGGATGGAATATTCTATATATGTCCGTTAAGTCCAAATTAGCGATTGTGTCATTGAGTCCTATAGTTTCTTTATTCAATTTTTGTTTGGAAGATCTGTCCAACGGTGAGAGAGGAGTGTTAAAGTCTCCGAGTATTATTGTGTTTTGGTCTATTTGATTCCTGAAATTGAGAAGGATCTGATTGACATACATGGATGCGCCATTGTTTGGTGCATAAATATTTATGATTGTTATGTCCTGTTGATTTATGCTACCTTTAAGCAATATGAAATGTCCTTCTTTATCCCTTCTGACTATCTTTGGTTTGAAGTCTGCTTTGTCTGAAATGAGAATGGAAACCCCAGCTTTTTTGCTCAGTCCGTGTGCATGGTATGCTTTTTCCCAACCTTTCACCTTTAGTCTGTGGGCATGTTTTTCTATGAGATGAGTCTCTTGAAGGCAGCATATCGTTGGGTCTTTCTTTTTAATCCAGTCTGCCAGTCTATGTCTTTTGATTGATGAGTTTAGGCCATTTACATTCAGGGTTATTATTGAGATATGACTTGTATTTCCTGTCATTTTAGCTTTTTTAGGGTTTTTAGCTTAACTTTGTTTCTCCTTTGATTGACTCTTTCTTTAGGGTAGTTCCTCCCCATGGTGACCGAGGTTGTTATTTTTCATTTCTTCCTCTTCGAATATTTTGTTGAGAATGTTCTGTAGGGCAGGCTTTCTCTTTGTGAATTCTTTAAGCTTTTGTTTATCATGGAAGGATTTTATTTCGTCATCATATCTGAAGGTAAGTTTTGCTGGATATAAGATTCTTGGTTGGCATCCATTTTCTTTCAGAGCTTGAAATATGTTGTTCCAGGCCCTTCTTGCTTTTAGGGTCTGGGCTGAGAAATCTGCTGATATCCGTATTGGTTTCCCCCTGTAGGTAATCTGCTGCTTTTCTCTAGCAGCCTTTAAAATTCTATCTTTGTTTTGTATGTTAGGTATTTTCATTATAATGTGCCTTGGTGTGGATCTGTTGAAATTCTGTGCGTTTGGTGTCCTGTAGGCCTCTTGTACTTGATTTTCCATCTCATTCATCATATTTGGGAAATTTTCTGATATTATTTCATTGAACAGATTATTCATTCCCTTGGTTTGTATCTCTGTGCCTTCCTCAATCCCAATAACTCTTAAATTTGGTCTTTTCATGATGTCCCATATTTCTTGGAGGGTTCGTTCATGATTCCTAACCATCTTCTCTGTTTGTTCGACTTTGTTTTCAAGATTAAATATTTTGTCTTCATTGTCTGAGGTTCTGTCTTCCAAGTGATCTATTCTATTAATTATGCTTTCTATTGAGTTTTTAACTTGGTTTATTGTTTCCTTCATTTCCTTGTTTTCTTTAAGGATTTCTGTTTGCTTTTTTCTCAGAACTTCTATCTCTTTATTGAAATGATTTTTTGCTTCCTGAAATTGCTCTAATAGTTGATTATTCATAGCCTGAATCTGCTCTCTCGTCACCTCATTCTCTTCTCGGATCATTTTAATTATGAACATTCTGAACTCCATTTCTGTCATTCCCTCTACCGTGCTGACCTTAGGATCTCCTGATGCACCATCCAGGTTTGTTTGGGACACTTTCTTCCCGTGTCTTCCCATGCTGCTCATATATCCTCCCCTCTAGTAGTGCAAATCAGAGGGATTGCAACTTTCCTGTAAAGACCCAGAGCGTTGCTGCAGATTTCCAGCAACTCACCAGATGTTTGAGAGGTGCTTGATCAAGTGGTGAACCAAGATAGCCGCTATCTCACCACCTCCAGGTTGGGAATGATCAATGTTTCTGGGCAGAGGCAACCAGGAGATGCCGCACTGTGTCCCTGGAGCCGCAGCGCCATGTCCCCGGGGAAAGGGGTGGGCTTAGGTCCGGGGGCTCAGAGAGGTCAAAATGGAGTCTCTCCGCCAGGGAAGCTGGAGAATGGCGCCGACCGGGCCCAAATTCCCGCTGCGGCCGGCAAGCAGCTCAAGTTATATATTTCAGATTAAGGAGCCATAATGGAACAAAATTTACATGCTAATACCTGATACTAAGAGATGATATAATTAAACTAATATTTATCTTATTTTGGAATGATTACTAAATAAGAAACAAATTTTCTATCTGCCAGTTATTCTCTGATCTTGTGTTCCTATTCAGTGGTTGCATCAGACAAAATGGGCTTGATAGTTACGCTTTATTGTATCTACTCATAGTAAATAAGTTTATTCAATGAAATTTTCACCTTTGTCACAGGAGAGAGCTCCAAACCTTGGTTTTTGTGTTCTGACAGAAGAAAATTCAGACACCAAAAGCCATGCAAGAGAACCTTATTATAAGTGAAAGTAAAGTTAGACTCAAGCAAAGAGCACTCTTTAAGAGAGTGGGTTGTCTGAGTAGAACAACAAAGGAAACAGTGCTGCTTCCAGATTTATTAGTTTGATGTTTGCCTGGAGAACAGGAGTCCACCTTTTGTACTCTACCAATCAGGTGTTCAGCTTCTTCACATATGGCAGTAGAGTTTTTGACCCTAGCTGGTCCTCTCCAGAAATGTCATGGTGGCCATTCTGTTTAGGGGGACTTCATGTACAAGTCCATCTTATGTTAATGTGGATACTGGGTTCAGTGGCTGGTCAGAATTTACCTTAGTGTGCCTGTTACTAAAGAAACCTCCTTTCTGAAATGTATGGAGACACCTATGGCCATAACTCCTAGCTTTACGCTGACCTCAGTGGACCCTGTGAAGTGTTAGTCCCATTAATCCTTCTTTCTTGATGCATTTCTCCAATAAGCTTCTGTTTTTATTTGCTTATTCACAAGGTCTGTGTATCTAATGTTTTTCTGCAGGTTATCTGTTACAAGTTATTTGCTCATCTGCCTTGGAAGGAATTTAAAGCAACTTTAAAAGTAACTTAACACTCATGACCTTACTATGCACTTGAGTGCTCATTACTAACTGCTACTTAACACGTGATCTCAGGTTAAATACTTTGACTTATAATGAAAAAAACATATATAGTTCTCCAAGAGCTAACACAAAACCCAGAATTTATTAAATACATTTGGTAAACATTTGCCTTGGGGTTATAAATATAAAAGCAAATAATATTTGTAAGTTTTGATATTTCAGTTCTGCAGTAGTCTTGAGCATAAATACATGTTCAATAGTTATTCTGCCCTAACTTCAGGACCAAAATCCTTCAGTGTTCTTGGGAACAATAACAAATGCATTTTTCACACTCTTTGAGAGCCATTGCTGTGTCGTAGATATTCATATCCACTTTTTAACTTTGAAAGAAGACAGCCTGTTTACTTGGATTATTTTTATTATGATTAGATAGATGCTACATAGTCTACTTTGTGCTTATTTGCATATATGCTCACATAAAGGCATTCAGATATTTTCGTATTCTTTTAAAGAAAAAAAGGAAATGTTTTATAGAATTGAAATGTGACATTGGATGCAGAATGTAATTATTGGAGTTTTGGTTGAATAACATCTACAGTTTATTAGTTTACCATGGTATCTCAGTAATTGAAACTTATTTTCCATGATTTAATCTTTCTCAAAGAGTTCTTTCTGTTTTACAGATGTTCTTTAGGCAAAATATATGTATTCTGTAACTTGAAAGAGATGGGAAGGAAAAAGAAAAACTTAATTAAATCTTTAAATGCAAAGATTGTAGTATATTTCATCAGTTAAACACTTTTCTGTGAAACACTTTTCTCTGAGGTTGTAGGTGTGTCTTATAATTAACAGGGTCTTTTTATTTCTTTTGGTACAGCAAATAATGACATATCTGCAATTGATAATGTTGAGTCTCTAAAATACCTGTATATATGTGTGTGGCGGTTAAGTGTTTGCTAAATGAATTACCCAGTGTGTGTATTTGTGAAAGCCATAAACCAAATATTTCCCCCTTATGTTTTCATGTTTAGAAAATTGTTTTTTTATTTTTGGAGTCAACCTGGCACTAAACCTTCAGCATTTTAATAGATTTTCATTCAGTCTTACAATAATTAATAGTAATAAAAATGGTATAAAACAATTTTCAGTTTTAAAAACTTGATACTAACTTTGTGCTTAATATTTAGTGTTTCTAATAATACCACTCGTTTAGTGGTATAAAATATGTCTATGTGTCTGTTTTTTAAATGAATTCCTTCTTTCCTTTCTTCCTCCCTTCCTCTTTCATCCTTCCTTCCTCCTTCCTCCACCTTTTCCTCCCTCCCTTTTCTTCATTAGTCTGTCTGTCCCTCCCCCCCCCTCCCCCCCAGGGGAGCTTTATTGCTAAGGTATGCCCCAGTTCTTTTTATTTAGAGATAGGGTCTCACTAAGTTATTGAGGCTAGCCCCAAATTTGTGATGCTCCTGACTTGGCTAGAATTATAGGGTTGTGCTACTGTATACAGCTATAATAAATTTCTTTTAAAACGTTGAAATAATTATTTTCCTGCATCTGATGTCTGATTCTTATAAGGTGATACCATGTTTTCATTTTATTTTCAGAGTCTTACATTTAAAGAAAAAGTAACAAGCCTTAAATTTAAAGAAAAACCTACAGATCTGGAGACAAGAAGTTATAAGTATCTTCTCTTGTCCATGGTGAAACTAATTCATGCAGATCCAAAGCTCTTACTTTGTGTAAGTATTTTCAAAGCAACCATAAATCAAGGTGCTTTCCAACAAATACACTCTTTGTTCTTTTAATGTCCTCTGGCTATTGACAAACAGTTTAGCTTTTCTGGTCCCCTTTTTCTTTTCATCAGCTTTCTTTTCTCAGTGGCTCTGCTTGCAGATACTGTATTGGAAGGAGAAAGAGGTGACAATGGATGTGGTTAGTACTCACTGATTGTTGCAACTCTGCTTTTGATGGTATTAGATTCCTGAGAGCATCACACAGTAATTAGGAACTTATGTAAATGCTGTAAATGAGTGATTAAAGTAATCACATGAAGTGATTAAAAGCTCTGGAGACAAACTAATTTACTACCTAGGTGATCTGTTTAACCTCTTTGTGCCTTAGGTTTCTCACCTGAAATATGGGATAATACTAGTTCCTACCTCAGAGACATCATTAAGAAGATTGAAATAGTACATGTAAGGATTTTAGGCCTGGCATATAATAAGCCCTAAAAAGTTTAGCTTTTGTTACTACTAAAAAGATAGTTGGCATTATTATTATTAATGTCCCTGCTATAACAGTTCTATATTGTGAAGTTTATAGGATGTCATATTTAACCTGTGTCAAGGTTCTACAACTCTTAGAGATTAGCATCAAACAGTTTATTACTTTATTCCGTAGCAGACTTTTAATATGTTACTTTTAGTTTTAATGGTGTTTTCCCATTACTACAATGTAGGGGTTCATAACTAGATGTCTGTGGGTTTGAGTTCTACAAACCCCCTGAATTTAAAAAAATGTATATAATGCAAGTAATTTTTCTGGATATAAAGGAAAGGAGAAAATAGTAAGAATTCCCAAAAGGATCAGTGACCCTGAAAGAAGGCCTATAAGAAGGCCTGATATTTTGAACTTTTTGAAAGGCCCTTCCAAATTTTAGAGTCTAATAGAATAAATAGTTAATTTTTTTTTTTTTTGAACCAGGGATTGAACTCAGGGGCACTCAGCCACTGAGCCACATCCCCAGCCCTATTTTTGTATTTCATTTAGAGACAGGGTCTCACTGAGTTGCTTAGGGCCTCGCTAAATTGCTGAGGCTGGCTTTGAACTCGCAATCCTCATGCCTCAGCCTCCCGAGTTTCTGGGATTACAGGCATGTGCCACCATGCCTGGCATGTTAAATCTTTGGCTTGGAAAACTCTGTAAAATTTGTGAGTGAGCCTTTGAAAGTAATGAAATGCTTTTTTTCCTTATTTCTTTGTTATATGACACAAATTATGTTACCTCATCATGTGTGTCTCACAATGTTAGCACCACTGTTTAGATGGCTTAATTCAAGTTCAAAGAATACACCAAAGTGACCAGTGTCTTTTATGCTTAATGTATTACTGTTTAAAGAACAAGAGTTCTGTGGGGCTGGGGATATAGCTCAGTTGGTAGAGTGCTTGCCTCACAAGCACAAGGCCCTGGGTTTGATCCCCAGCCCTGCAAAAAAAAAAAAACAAACAAGAGTTCAAAGCAAAATTTGCTCTTTTTTAAGAGTAATAGAAGTTATTTTCTTTGCTGCCATCTAGTGGTTAAATAGCTATCCTCGAATCATAGGTAAGTAAAATTGTGAAAGATTCATTGTAAATATTTATTATTTATTCATTGTGAATACTTAATTATGTTATAATTATTAAAATTCTAAGTCTTAGCTAATAGGAATACAGGAATAACTATTAAATGGTCTCAGACATGGTATTTTTAAACTACTGTGATTTTATCTTCCATCTTTACCATCTTTGTCCTAATCCAGGTTGCTCTCAATTTTTCAAGCCTCATGTTTAACCTCCATTATTTCTTGTATCCCCCAATTATTTCTGTGTTCTGAAGTTTTATTGATCTCTTCAAAAAGCAAATCCTATAATGCCCCCTGCCCAACTTAAAACCTACCTTATGGTTGAAATTGCTCTTGGAATAAGGACTAAACTCCAGATAGATGTACTAAGTCTTGCAAAACCTTTCATCTCCTCTGGTTCTTCTACATCTAGGATTACATTTTTCTTTGCCTTCTGTACTCGAGTCATAACATAATGGCTCTTCTTTCAATTCTTGTTACCATATTCCCTCGTATCTGCCTTTGTATTTGCTTTTCCCTCTGCCTAGAATCAGCTTCCCTCTTCTCTTTACAGAGTAATTCATACTAATTCTAAACTATTATTGGTGCCCTAGGAAGCCTCCGTGACTAGGCTACATTTCCCTGGCATAGGCTTTCATAGCAGATGTACCTTGATTGCACTTACCTCATTTGCAGTTTTATGTCCTACATTATCCTAATTATTTTATTGATGTTTGTTTTCCTCCTGAGACTACATGCTCCTGGGGTTTAGAAAATGTCTTTTAAAAAATTGTCTTTGGTGTTCAGTAAATACTATTGGGTAATGAATGAATGAACATAAATATTGGAAAATAGGTGGAAATATTGGAAAACAGTTTTGAATTACAAATACATTTTGGTGAGGGCCTACCTGAGTCATTATAATAGGGAAGGATTTGTATTTAGGATAAATATGGACACAAGGTAAGTTGGCTTAAATGAAGCATTTGTTTGTGGTACTGGGGATTGAAGGGAACCCTACCAATGAGCTACATCCCCAGCCCATTTTATATTTTAATTTGAGAAGGGTTCTTGCTAAGTTGCCCAGGCTGGCCTCAAACTTGTGATCCTTAACCTCCTGAATAACTGGAATTACAGGCATGAGCCACCTCACACCATGGTTTTTTTTTTGAACCGGGGATTGAACTCAGGGGCGCTCGGTTACTGAGTCACATCCCCAGCCCTATTTTGTATTTTATTTAGAGACAGGGTCTCACTGAGTTGCTTAGCGCCTTGCCAGTGCTGAGGCTGGCTTTGAACTCGAGATCCTCCTGCCTCAGCCTCCGGAGCCACTGGGATTAAAGGCAGGTGCCACCACGCCCAGCTCCACATCATGTATTTTTTCTTTTTTTCACACCATGTATTTTTGAAGAGTAAATGGATATTCTAAGTTATGGGAAACATCCTAGTCTCTTCTTTTGTGTGTGAGCAGAGTACTGGGGTTTGAAACCAGAGTCGCTTAACCAATGAGCCACATCCCCAGCTCTTTTTGTGTTTTGTTATGTTTTAAGACAAGATCTTGCTAAGTTGCTTAGGACCTTGTTATGTTGCTGAGGCTGGCTTTGAACTCATAATCCTCCTTCCTTAGCCTCCTGAGCTGCTGGGATTATAGGTGTGTGCCATTGCTCCTAGCACATTTTAGTCTCTTTAAATAGGTATTCACATTTACACAGACTAATAATTTTCTTTGCTTAGTGCATTATATTTTTCCACATGAAAAGGACTGAAGTGTGGCTATCTGGAAGTGTGGATTCTAGTCCTCCTTTGACCTCAGCTCTGTGGATTTGTATAGAACCTTTCTACTAGACAAAACTGCTATACAGGAAAATCATGCAGTCTTCCTCGACCATGTGTTTCTTTGTGTTTAAATATGCAATCATTTGTAAGCTAAAACCAGTAAGTTCCAAACTAGAATTACATTATTTAGCCTGTGCCCTATTGTTGAAAAAAATTTACTTACACCTCATTTATTATTTTGCCATGCTGGAGATCAAATCCAGAGCCTTGCTCATACTAGACAAGCATGCTAACATGATCTTTACCTTAAGCTCTTAATATAATTTCTTAATTGAAAAGCTAATGTCTAGGGCTGGGGATATAGCTCAGTTGGTAGAGTACTTGCCTTGAAAGTACAAGGCCCTGGGTTCAATTCCTAGCACCGGGCAAAAAAAGCTAATGTCTGCTTTCATTTCTTTTAATTAGGAATTTTCCTAGATATTATTAACATTAATGAACAAGTATAGATTTATATTAAAAGAATCTATAACAAATACTGTTTTGATTTTAAAAAAATTATGAAGTTCTAATTCACATGCCATAAAATTCACCCTTTAAAAGTCTGCAATTCAATGATTTTTAGTACATTTACAAGATTCTGCAACTATCACCACTAATTCTAGAACATTTTCATTGCCTCTAAAAGAAATCTAGTACCAATTAGCAGTTGCTCTCTTCCCTCCTCTTCATGATCCCTGTTAGTTTTTATTTATTTATTTTTTAATTGAACTTTGCTCTTTCCTTTGCAGAATCCAAGAAAACAGGGGCCTGAAACCCAAGGCAGTACAGCAGAATTAATCACAGGACTTGTCCAACTGGTCCCTCAATCACATATGCCAGAGATTGCTCAGGAAGCAATGGAGGTAAGGGGGAAATGAATTCTAGGCTCTTGAAGGAAAGGCTATATAAATGTGTACATTCTTTTTAAAAAACTTTTTCTATATAAAATCTTTTTGAAAAATTTGATTATAATTATACATTATAGTGGAATTCATTGTTGCATATTTTATATGTGCATAATGTGACAGTATAATTTGGTCAATTAAATTCCCCACTCCTCAAAACCTCCCTCCTTTCCCTCTCTGTATACATTCCTGATGTTCCTTTGGTTTGTGAATTCTATGGATAATAGGTAGGTATCATTTCTGGAAATAGTATGTTTGTGTCTACATATTATTTTAGAAACTCCATGGAGAAAGAAGGGGTTGATTTACCTTTTATCATGGGTAGCAGCAATGGGTGAAATTCATTTTTTTGTTTGTTTATTTTGTTTTTTTGTTGTTGTTGTTGTTTTTTGGGTTTTTTTTTTGAGTCAAGGTCTCATTATGTTGACCAGTGTGGCCTCAAACTAGACTCAAGTTATCTTCCCATCCCAGTCTCCTAAGTAGCTGAGATTAATTTGTGCAAATTCTTACACTTAATAAAAAAGGCCAAAAGTTTCTGTTTGCGGTTGACTTTTTAAACTTACTAAAATGTCATTGATTTTTAAAATGGAAGCATAATTTGCCTACCAATAAGTTCATTTTAGGTGTGCATTTTGGGATTTTTAGACATATTCACAGTTGTACAATCACTAATTCTGGAATACTTTCATCACCCCAAAAAGAAGCCCATCATTCCATATCCCCTTTCCTTTGGCAGTCATTGGACTATTTTCTGTCTTTTGAAGTTCTAAAGTGGTGCAAAGTTCAACATTTAGTGTCTTTTCCTACTGTGAGGCAGGTTATCAATGACATTATTTACAGTTCCTGCATTTGATTTGGTTTTAAAGAAAAAAATCAGTTCTCTTTGTTTGTTACAACAGTGTTTTTATTGAAATTTTAATAAAAAGCTTCAGAGAATCCCTAAATACAAAATGACCAAAGACTCAAAGAGTGTACAGAGATCAACTATTTGTTGGAGTGGGAGTAGGGGAGAACATTGTGGAATTGGAGTTAAGGTTGGGTATTGAAGGAGGGTACACACTTTGCTCTTTATACCTTTGATGGTTTTAGTTTATATTATAATGTATTCATGTGGCAATTATATATTTAAAGTGCCTTATTTAATTCCTATTATGCTCTGTGAACCAAATTTTAGTTTTATGGTCAGTTAAATTACTTTAGAATGAATAATCTGTTATGAAATACATATGTTTGATACACCCCCTCTCAGTTTCAAAAAATAACTTATCTTGTCAGTAAATACTTGTGGGAAGCAAGATAATTTTCATTTTATCTTTTGCTAGATGTGTTAATTGGGGGGAACCCACTTCTAGGTATTAACCTTTTTATTTTTAATAATTTTATTGTGTTTTACAGTATATCAGTTTTTCCTTGTTGAAATGAAAAATACTAAACAGGGGCTTTTTTTTTTTGGTTGTTTTAAATTTCTAATAAAGGATGGGAATGAACTTTTTATTCCAGAAAGTTCTTTATTATTTATTTAAATCATTTAGTTTGTTTCTGAAACCAGTTTTTATGTGTATATGTTGTTCTGAGTTCGTCATTTAACTTTGTGTGCGCTGTTTAGAGTAGATTTGATAGGAATAAAGGGATTTCATTCTGTATGTTACTCCCTAGGGATTTGTGTTCTTTAGGGTTTTTCTCTTGTCTTTACTGTATGTCAAGACTGTAATTACATAGCTCAATTTGTTAGCATTTATAAAGTAAATACTAATTAAATGTTATTTTTTTCCCAGTTATTTTTTGAGTGAGCTTTCTCTCTTTCTTTTTTTAAAATTCAGGCTTTGCTGGTTCTTCATCAGTTAGATAGCATTGATTTGTGGAATCCTGATGCTCCTGTAGAAACATTTTGGGAGATTAGGTATATGTACTTTTAATTTTTAAATGTGATTTAAACTTTCAATTTTGGAGTTTTTGTATTTAAATATTAACTGTATAATTCTTAGTTTATTATAAAAATTTACTAATATATGCCTCTACAGTGCTTATGACCTTGTATTTTTATCTGAATTGAAATTATTAGAATATTTTTTATTTTAATTAAGAGCAAATATTACAACAATACACAAAATAAAATTTTAAAAAATAGTGCTAAATTTTATCACCCAGGTGAAAGTACTCTTGCTTGGTGTGTTCTGTTTCATCTTTTTGTGTAATTTAACTTTGTTTTTAATAGATTTTACAGTTATAAGCATACAGGGTTAACATTTTCTAACTCTTAATTTTTTTTAATTTTTAAAATTATTATCTTTCATAAATCTTCCATAATACCCATGCTTTTGATGAATGAATTAATAATGGACATCTGCTAAGTCACTTGGCAATAGTTAAATCCTAAATTCTAGGGCATTGCTGTCCAATAAGAATACAGTGTAAACCATAGATACAATTTAAAATTATCTAGTTATTACATTATAAAATAAAATGTGTAAAGTTAATTTTAATAATATATTTGTTTAATTTAGTATATATACATCCCTAGAATATTAAACTTTCAACATAAAATGAATGAGTTGTTAATGAGATATTTTGTATTCTTGTTACCACAAAGCCTTCAAAATATGGTGCTTCACACTTACAACACATCTAAATTTAGACCAGCCTTATTTAAAGTGCTCAGTAGGCACATTTGGCTGACTGGTGGCTACTGTGTTGAACAGTATAGCTCTAGAACAGAGATTAGCAAACCTGTTCTCTAAAGGACAGGATAGTAAATCTGTTACGCTTTGTAGGTTATCCAGTCTGTCATAACTATTGATTTCTGCTTTTGGAGCAAGAAAGCAGTCAAAGACAATATGTGAATACATGGGTTGTGGCTGCATTCCACTAAAACTTTATTTAAAAAAGCAAAAGGTGGGTTATTTTTGGTCAGCAGGTGGTGGTTTGCATATTGGTGCTGTATGGGCACTGGGTTCATATGCAGTATCTGCTGTGCACATGATTTATCTTTTCTTCTTATGCCCACTTCAGGGATGGGGTACATGGATAAAACACTTAGGGTCTGGGGAGTAAGGGGCTTATAAGTATTTGCTTTTTAAGTATATTCCTTTGATTGTGGTGCTGCTAACACTTGGATAACTTTCTCTCAAACAAACCCTACAAGGGAAACTAAGCTTCTTTAATTTGTATCTATTATGAGAAAATGCCATTCTTATACACTGGTTATATCTGTACTAGGTTATTTATGGATGATAATGGTAACAATGAACTTTATGTTACTACAGTTCACAAATGCTTTTTTACATCTGCAAGAAATTAACTAGCCATCAAATGCTTAGTAGCACAGAAATTCTCAAGTGGTTACGGGAGATTTTGATCTGCAGGAATAAATTTCTTCTTAAAAATAAGGTAAGGAAAATGACCTCTTTAAAACTGGAAGAATATCTGAAATAGTAATGGAAGTAATTAAGGGATGGTTTATTAACCAAATTAGGTTCTGCTTGAGCTCCTCCTCCCTTCTTTAGGGGCCTTAAGGACCTGTATGTGCAGGGTCCCTGTATGTGCAGAAAACAATGACTGAAAATGAACATTTTAAAAAGTTATGCTGAGGCTATTTAACTTAAGGTTAAGTTATGTAATGTTATGTAAGTTATATAATGTTGATGAATTTGAGTAGGCTTGGGGCAGGCCTAGGTAGAGTGGAGGTTGATAATGACCTAAGTAGACTGAGGAGTATATTCTTTCTTTACTCTCAAGTCCATATAAAAGAACTGGTTTTCGTGGCTAGACTGGTCCAGGGAATGTTATCTATCAAGAATCTGAAGAGGAGTCATGTATGGTGTGCAGGTCTACAATACCAGCTACTTGGAGTGTTGAGGCAGGAGGATCACAAATTTCAGACCAGTGTGAACAATTTTAGCAAGACCCTATTTCAAAATAAAATAAAAAATAAAGGGCTGGGAATGTAGCTCAGTAGCAGAGTGCTTTCCTAGCATGTGCAAAGTTCAATCCCCAGTACAAGAGTGGTGAGGGGAGTTAATGGGAATAAGTCTAGATTTATTTATATTCTTTCCATAAAAAAATCTCATCTTTTGAAAAGATTAGGAGTCTTCTTCCTTAGTTAGGAGTAAAACTTTTTGATCATGAATTATTGAAACATGGTGAGGTTGTGGGGAATAGGAAAGAGACTTGTTGTATTTCTTTCTTTCTTTCTTTCTTTCTTTCTTTCTTTCTTTCTTTCTTTCTT
>JAJEJO010004070.1:509969-537097 GCA_020662805.1 Glaucomys volans | reverse complement strand
TCCTTCCTTCCTTCCTTCCTTCCTTCCTTCCTTCCTTTTTTTTTTTGCAGTGTTGGGGTTTAGAACCCAGGGCCTTGTCCTTCCAAAGCAGGCACTCTACCAACTGAGCTATATCCCCAGCACTTGTATTTCTTTTAACATAGTTTCTATAATTCATCAATTCTTCTATTCTGGTATAGTTTTAAGAGTACATAACGGGTTTTTATCCAGTCCTAGAAGCTGTGAAAATTCAATAGTGTATCGAACTCATATGCTTTTCACTACCATGAATCTTTAAAAATTTTTGTTCAAAAATGTGCTAATGGAGGTGGCACATGCCTGTAATCCCAGTGACTCAGGAGGCTGAGGCAGGAGGAGCCTGAGTTCACACCCAGCTGCAGCAACTTAGTGAAGCCTTAAGCACCTCAGCATGACCCTGACTCTAATAAAAATATAAAAAAGGACTTGGAATATGGCTTAGTGGTTAAGCACTCCTGGGTTCAATCTCTGGTATCCCCCGACCCTGCAAAAAACGAAAAGGGCTAATGGTCAGGTGAGTTTATTTATATTTATTTTATCTTTGTGTGTTAACATAGTGGAGCTTGAGATTATCCCCCCAAAAAGGAAAGAGATTAAACTTCAAAGTTTTGTACCCTTTCCGATGGTATATCTAAAGTACAAACATTAGTAATCAATCTGTAGTACTGTCATCAGTGAAATCACTCCTGTGATGTAGTTGGCAATAGACTCTTATCTCAAATCAAGTTCCAGTTATCCTGACATGGCACAGGATAAAATTTTATGGTAGAAAAGCTTTGTCATTTTTAATTGACCAAAATTGTATTATAGATTTCATTGTAGGTTTTTGTTTGTTGATATTTCACTTGTGTCCATGTTAGACTTAATTTACATTTATAGAATCCACTCTCTCTGATGATTTGGGGAATATAAAACTGAGAGTAGTTTCAAAGACATTGAACAAACATTATTTGTCCTAATGAGTTCTAATGAATGTTTTTCCAGGTGAGGCGTAGGGATTAAGAGAAAAGATTTTCTAGGATGGTCTTTAACAGGAAGACAACTCATAATAAGTATTTATTCCTTTTGTCAGTGGTATGGTAGAGCTTATTTATTTCTTTTTTTCTAGCAGGCAGATAGAAGTTCCTGTCACTTTCTCTTCCTTTATGGAGTAGGATGTGACGTTCCTGGTAGTGGAAATACCACTCAAATGTCCATGGATCATGAAGAATTGCTGCGCACCTGTACTCCTGGAGCATCTCTGCGGAAGGGAAAAGGAAACTCCTCCATAGTAAGCTACTTCTTTTGTAATTTTCTTGTATCATCATTTGTGCTCTTACTTTTATTCTGGAAGAACTTTGTGAAATTTCATCTAGGTAGTTGAGCATAGTAGTAAACTGCTTAGATTCTTGTATCACTACTCTTTATAGAACTTTGGGCCATTTAACATATATATGCCTCAGTTTCTCAGCTTTAAAATGGGGATAATAACAATTCTTTTCCCAAAGTTATTGTGAAGATCAGATTATGTGTAAGTAACACTTGATTTTTGCCGCTGTAATTGATAACTCTAATTATTATAATCTTCCACCCAATAAGAAAGATCTTTTGTACCTAGAAGTTTAAAAGTGATATCAGTGAACAAACATTCAGATTTCCTAGAATTCGAACCAAAATATTTAATGTTATGTATGAATCTTCCCAAGAGTTTTGCTGGTATATCTAATTTCTCGTAAGTATTAGTCATTATACAAGTGAAATTATCAAATTATAATAGAATATCTTTTCCAGATGGCACCTTTTTTTATCCTTAATTTTTAGTATAGGCTTCTGTTGAGGAAAAAAAAAACAACTAAGCAGAATGGTATTCACTCTTTTGTGCATCACCTGCTAGATTTATTTTTGTTTTATAAATGATTTTCTCCATTTCATGTTTGGAGTACATGATTTAGAATCTAGTGTATTTTCTACTGTAATAGTTAGCTTTTTTTGTGCCCTTATTTCATTCATAGCTACAATGTGTTTTTTTCTCACCTCTGAGAACTAAGTAGAATTTCCTGTTATTTCCTCTTCCTTTGTAATTTATACTTGACTGGCAAGTGCATTACATTTTTCTTGTGAAGATTTATGCCACGGTGGTTTACTTGTGTCTCTGCTAGACTTTATTTACATTTCTGAAGTCTAGAATGGGATAGCGCCTATTTGATTCAAAATTTGGCAGATTATCGTATCACATTGGTTCAGATAATCTCAATTTAGAATAAGATGTATTTGAAAAAAATCATGATTAAGGAGAATAGCTTTTGTGAGTTTTGTATGCTGACATATAGTTCATAGTTTATTGCATTTATTGTTGTTTTATAAATAGAATTACCTAAGTTGTAAATGTGTCTCCTACTCCTGACTCCCAGGATAGTGCAGCAGGATGCAGTGGAACCCCACCAATATGCCGACAAGCCCAGACCAAGCTAGAAGTAGCCCTGTACATGTTTTTGTGGAGTCCTGACACTGAAGCTGTTCTGGTTGCCATGTCCTGTTTCCGCCACCTCTGTGAGGAAGCGGATATCCGGTGTGGGGTGGATGAAGTATCAGTGCACAACTTCTTGCCAAACTATAATACATTCATGGAGTTTGCTTCTGTCAGCAATATGATGTCAACAGGTAAATATATACATGTTTTACTCAGTCTGCTTTGAATTATATTACATCTCATTGTGTTAAGAATGTAAGGGTATTTAATATTATACTTTGCAAGTTTACAGGGCTCATTTAGATATCTTAGTTGAAATTCTTTCTGAATAAGGTAGGATAAAATCAGTAACATTTGAAACAAATTGGTAGTCTCAATGAATTTTTAATATGCTATACATTTGTTAAATAATTGGCAGTTTACATTTTTATCAGTTATAGATTATATTATTCTGCCTATATTATATACAGTGAGGTTTAAAGCAAATAAGCATGTATTTTGAGTAAATCATAGGTGAGGGAATGGCTTTTTTATGCCGTGGACATTGTCGAGTTCAAAATAAATACCTTCACTGTGAGATGGGTGAAAGGCAGTTTTCAGCTTCATCAAATTTGAAGCATTCATTCCATTCTTCCTCTTAGTTTTTTGGATAAGTTTGTCAAGATTGCCACCGGCAAGCAGGTCTCTGAGTGCAATAACTTGATGTGCTGTTGTCTTTATTTAGGAAGAGCAGCACTTCAGAAAAGAGTGATGGCTTTGCTAAGGCGCATTGAACATCCCACTGCAGGAAACACTGAGGTATGCCCTTAGCAACAGAGGTATCCTTTCTGGGCCCTCACCTTCAATTTTAGAAGCCTCCTGTTGTGGGTGTGATCACGAATAGCTTTTGAAGCAAATATGAGATATGTGCATATTACAAATAGGGTACTATACTTGTAATATGTGTATATTTGAAGTTTGAAACCTGGCAGTTACTGATGGATTTTTAGCTTTTGGCTTAAAGTTGCTTTCAAATGATAATTGATTTCATTTTAGGCTTGGGAAGATACACATGCAAAATGGGAACAAGCTACAAAACTAATCCTTAACTATCCAAAAGCAAAAATGGAAGATGGTCAGGTGAGTTTGTAAAGTCAATTTGTGTTTGTTAATTAATTTGTTCTTCAGTTCATTAATCTTTTGTGAGACACTCAGAGTATAATAAATTTATAGTTGTCTTAAGACTAGTTGTGGTTCATCTAAGTCTGCACTGTCTAGTATGGGATAAATAGCCACTAGCCACTTGTGGCTGTTTAAATTAAAAATTAAATGCAATTAAATTCATTTCCTCAGTCATACAGTAGACACACTTCAAGTACTGCATAGCCAAGTGTAGCAATTATTTACTATGTTGGAGAGTAGAGATACAGAACGTTTCCATCATTTCAGAAATATTGGATGCACTGTTAAGAGACCATTTAGGGTAGAGACCATTCCTTTACCCTCTTTTTTTGTTCTTTCTCCCTTCATCAAGTTATCTCAGAATTTTCAGAAAAGGGGTAACAGAGGAAAATAAATTAAAAATTGAAACAATTCATTTTGCTGTTTTGTTAGGTATTCTGATTAAGGGATCCAATGGATAGGTTAAATGATTTCAAAAATTTGGACCTTTTCACCAGTTATTATTTATTACTTGATAATCTATTACCCCAGAAATTAATAATTGTTATTTGTGTATATTTGATTTATATCATCCATATTGCTTTAATTATTAGGTGTTTGAAAGTGTAATTGGTATTTATGTATATTTGACTTATATAACTCATGTTGCTCTCTGTATTAGGTGTTTTTCTACCGTGTGTAATTAGAATAAGAAAAAAGTGGTTTTTGTGAAGTAAAATTATATGCCTAATATCATTATTTTGAGAGGGTATGTAGCTTTAGCATGAAAACCTTTTTTGGGGTAATGTTTAATTGATACATGACTGACATATCATACAATTCACTCATTTAAAGTGTCCAATTCAGTGACTTTTTATTGTATTCACAGAGTTGTGTTAAAGTCATGTAATTTTAGAATATTTCCATCATCTCAAAGAACAAAAACAAAAAAACCTATGCCCTTTAAATATATCTCCCTCTCACCCCCTACTTACTTGCCTTTCTATCCCTAGGCAACCACTTATCTGTTTTCTGTCTCTGTAGATTTTCTTCTTTGGGACATTTTCTATAAATGGAATCATAGACTATGTGGGCTTTTGTGACTGGCTTATTTCACTAGCATAATGTTTTCAAGGTTTATTCCCATAAAGGTTTTTTAAAGAAATGCGATATTCTGGATTGATTTGTTAGTCTAGCTGTGACAAAAATACATCAGTGGTTCTTTGGAAATGTATGTGGTAATTTAACTTAGGCTTTTTAAAATGCAAAAAAATGTACTTTTTGTACTGGGAGAAGTAATTAAGAGTACTTTGTCAAATTTTAGTCAATCTAGGTTGAATTCATGCTTTCCACAAAAATTTTGTGTGTAGGCTGCTGAAAGTCTTCATAAGACCATTGTTAAGAGACGAATGTCCCATGTGAGTGGAGGAGGATCCATAGATTTGTCTGATACAGACTCCCTACAGGAATGGATCAACATGACTGGCTTCCTTTGTGCTCTTGGGGGAGTATGTCTGCAGCAGAGAAGCAATTCTGGTCTGGCAACATATAGCCCGCCCATGGGTCCAGTCAGTGAACGTAAAGGTTCCATGATTTCAGTGATGTCTTCAGAGGGAAATGCAGATACACCTGTCAGCAAATTTATGGATCGGCTGCTATCCTTAATGGTGTGTAATCATGAGAAAGTGGGACTTCAGATAAGAACCAATGTTAAAGATCTAGTAGGTCTGGAATTGAGTCCTGCTCTTTATCCAATGCTGTTTAACAAATTGAAGAATACCATCAGCAAGTTTTTTGACTCCCAAGGACAGGTAAAGTATCTGTTGCTTTATTTTTCACCCTTTGTGGTTTGAAATAATGAAGCCTTTTTCTTTCCTATTATTTATGTAAGGTGCTGACATGAATATTCACTCACAGTTTTAAAAAATAGGCAAAAAGATACAAGGTGCTGTGGTATACTCCTGTAATTCCAGCAATTTGGGAGGCTGATGTGGGACGATCACAAGTTAGGGGACAGTGCAGGCAACTTAGTGACATTCTGTCTCAAAATTAAAAAAAGTGTTTTTTAAAAAGGGCTGGAATGTAGCTCAGTAGCAGAGCACCGCTGGGTTTGATCCCCAATACTGCCAAAATAAGTAAATAAATAAAATAGATGAAAATGGGGAAAAAAATTACAAAAAGAAGAGTCCTTTAATATAGGAATCTGTTTGCTTATGAGTGTGCCTGGAGGTTTGAGTATCTGCGTATTTATCTGAGCATATACCTATGTATTATTTTGCATGTATATGATATTTAAATCAGTTTCATCTCTCTATGGCCTATTTTCTGTACATTGATGGAAAATCACTAATGTATTTTGTTTTTTGTACAGGTTCTATTGACTGACACCAATACTCAATTTGTAGAGCAAACAATAGCTATCATGAAGAACTTACTAGATAATCATACTGAAGGTAGCTCTGAACATCTGGGACAAGCTAGCATTGAAACAATGATGTTAAATCTAGTCAGGTAAGCATTCTGCTACTTCTACTTTAAGAGGTAAGAAAAACTCCTATGCATTGATACTGAAACTTATTGATGAAATAATTTGCCATCCTTTCCTTTATTGTACCCCAAGTTGGGTGCACTGATAGCGTAACCAGAAATTGTGTATGTTCTCACCTAAATAAAATAAAAATGCCAGTCATACTTAAAGTTGCAATTAATCACTTTATTAGAGATTAAGCCACATAAAATATCTCTTGTATGCATCTGATAATTTTTAAAATGTTTCTGTGTCTAAATAGATATGTTCGTGTGCTTGGGAATATGGTCCATGCAATTCAAATAAAAACGAAACTTTGTCAGTTAGTTGAAGTAATGATGGCAAGGAGAGATGACCTCTCATTTTGTCAAGAGATGAAATTTAGGTGAGTTCTCAAAAGAGCAAGGGTCTTGAAAATATTATATTAAATGGAGAACAGAAAAAAAGTAGGTACTTGATTATCTCCAGGAAAGGGGAATTGGAAAAGGAGCGATTTACTTTTGTTTTTCCTTGAATAGCTTTCCAGACATCCCAAAGGTTTGTGCCTGTGGAAATTCTTCCCTTTTCTAAGATGTATTCTACTTGCACTAAGAATTTGATTCTGTTTCCAAACTATTACCATAGCAAAGGGCCATCACAGAGTACCAATGTCCAAGTTGCATGTATTTATGCCTTTCTGATTTTATATGTGACAGCAATACTTCTTTTATAAAGTTGTCATGTCACCTGGATTATTTGGCTGTTTGCACTGTTAAAAAAAATCTTATGTGTAGCCAGGCATGGTGGTGCACGCCTGTAATCCCAGTGGCTCAGGAGGCTGAGGCAGGAGAATCGCGGGTTCAAAGCCAGCCTCAGCACAGGCAAGGCACTAAGAAACTCAGTGAGACCCTATCTCTAAATAAAATACAAAATAGGGCTAGGGATGTGCCTCAGTGGCCGAGTATCCCTGAGTTCAATCCCTGGTTCAAAAAAAAACTTATGTGTAAAGGTGTATGTGTATCTGTGCTTTTTAAAAAATTGCTATTTTCCTTTTCTTCACCATTCTGTAGGAATAAGATGGTGGAATATCTGACAGACTGGGTTATGGGAACATCAAACCAAGCAGCAGATGATGATGTAAAATGTCTTACAAGGTACAAAAAAAAACAAAAAAAGAGAATGACTTAAGTATTTGCAGGTTTTACTCTAGGTGTTAAAGCTATTTTAGTATAGCTATCACATATATTTCATGTATATTTGGGGGTGTTTTTGGATGTCAAGCTTTTGCATTTGAAATATATAAAGATACTAATGTGTTTGTTACTTTTTTTTTAGCTGAAAGACTTAGTAAAAGATGCTATGTTTGGAAAGTTAGTGTTGTCAGTTTAGAAAGAAGAGTCCAGTTATTGGAAAAGAGCATATATAATATTTAGATTCTATTTATTTTATGATTAGATAAATAAAAGTATTGTTTGAGGAACTTGGGTTGGGTCTTTCTAAGAAGTAATTGCTTAGATTTACTATTACGATAAATCCTTATTGCCATTTCAGAAATGATTAAACATTATGAACTATATAAAACTATTAACATAGGTTTCTTTGCTCAGGCCTAGTTTGATAGTTCATACTTAGAATTGATTGGTTGGTTGGTTGATTGTTTTTTTGTGTGTGTGGTGGTGTAGTTCAAACCCAGAACTTGAATGTGCTGAGTAAACATTCTACCACCTGGCTACATTTCCAGCCCATTACTTTTGAATTAAGGTAGTCGTTAGCCAAGATTACTTTGCAGAAAGTTACTGTCACTTTCTTCCCAGTTAGAAATGTTTTTTTGCATTCTGGGGTTTGCATACTTACTCAAATTACTTAGGTTTTGCTAATAATTTAATGAAATAGTTCCTAAAGTTTGTTAGTTATTTATTTCAAGGGAAGGTAGAGTAGAAGAACCTGAAAGACTCATAGTGTCTAAATTATTTTTCTTCAGGGATTTGGATCAAGCAAGCATGGAAGCAGTTGTTTCACTCCTTGCTGGTCTTCCACTTCAGCCTGAAGAAGGAGATGGTGTGGAGCTGATGGAAGCCAAATCACAGTTATTTCTTAAGTAAATTTCAGCCAACAAGTACACAGAGCAAAAAACAAACAAATCTCCCCCACTCCTATAATGAAAATAGTGTAGACAAAGAAGCAAATGATTTTATTTAGAAAGTAGACTTAATTGCCTAATTGGTATTATGCCATTGCTGCTGTCTCATAAAATATACCCTATTTGTGAAGAAATATTCACAGTGACAGGCCTAGGATTTTTAAAGAAAACAATGTGATTGGTGAAGTTTTACTTGGATTAAAACTCAGATGCTTTAAGTCATTTAAAATGACATTGATGAAACTGTTTGGACCATTGTTTTTTAATGCCAAATATTAAAAGTGAAAAACATTTCATGCTTATCTTATGAAATGTGTACTGAAGTTTGTCAAGATAAGATGATCCTCAACACAGCAACTTCATGAGGAGCTACACTGTCTTGATTGTCCTAAGACTGAAAAGAAGCAGCTATCTAGGGCATTCGTGTGATACACATATGATTATTTTTGAATGTCTGTAGCTTTCTGGTTGATGTGACTTTCGCTGTGTAAGGGTCAGTTTTTGTATTTCTTAGGTACTTCACCTTATTTATGAACCTTTTGAACGATTGCAGTGAAGTTGAAGATGAAAATGCACAAACAGGTGGCAGAAAACGTGGCATGTCTCGGAGGCTGGCATCCCTAAGGCACTGTACAGTCCTTGCAATGTCAAACTTACTCAATGCTAATGTGGACAGTGGCCTTATGCACTCCATAGGTGAGATAAATTGAAAACTTCATATAGAAATATAAAACTTTAAAGTGTTGGCACTTAAGTAAAAAATTGCTTCCCCAAGGCCCTGCTGTGTAGGTGAACCAGCATCTCTCTATCTTTATCAGGTTTAGGTTATCACAAAGATCTTCAGACAAGAGCCACATTTATGGAGGTTCTGACAAAAATCCTTCAACAAGGAACAGAATTTGACACACTTGCAGAAACAGTGTTGGCAGATCGGTTTGAGAGACTTGTGGAGTTGGTCACAATGATGGGGGATCAGGGAGAACTCCCTATAGCCATGGCTCTGGCCAATGTGGTTCCTTGTTCTCAGTGGGTAAGTTTATTGAGCAGATGGGGAAGAAGAATGCTTGGCACATAGCAAAGCTTCAAAATGTATTTGTTCAGTGAATGTTTATTGGATGAATTGATAAGATTTAAGAGCTGGAAGAAAGATTATGTACTTAGTTAAGTGGTTTTCAGCAGTGGGGAAACGATTGAAATTCCTGGTCCTTACATGTTCTGTCTCATTCCGCCCCAGTGAAGAATCCATTCTACCAAAAATGATTTCAGTAATAGAAAATTCTCTCTAATAAGGTAATCTGTCACTGCCTGTAGATGTGTTTCTGCTTGAAAGCTCTTGGAGCCAGGCATGGTTGTGCATGCCTGTAATCTTAACTACTCAGGAGGCTGAGGCAGGAGGATCAAAAATTCAAGGCCAGCCTGGACAACTTAGTGAAACCCTTTCTCAGAATAAAAGGGACCATGGATGTAGCTCACTGGTAGAGCATTCCTGGATTGAACCCCCAATAAAACCCATGCCTCTCCCGCCCCACCCTCCCACCCCCAAAAGGCTTTAGGATCATATTTCTTACAAAGTTAAATTCAGTCTTTACCCTACAAAGCTGTACTTGATCTGGGCCCTGCCTCATCTCTACCTTCATCTTACCCCATTTTCCCTTTTATTCACTAAACTTAAGTCCCTCTAGCCACCTTTCTGATTCTCAAATGTGTTGTATTTGTTTCTGCCCTTAGAAAACTCTTGTTGCTGTTGCAGCTGTCTAAAATGCTTCTCCTGATTATTCTCCTGTTTGATTCTTTTAAGAAAACAACATGAGGTCTACCCTTTAAACAAATTTTTAAGTGTATAATATAATGCTATAAATAGGCAGAGTATTGCATAGCAGTTCTCTGGACCTTAGTTATCTTGCATAACTGACTTTTTATACTTCTTAGTGAGCAACACTCCCAAATTATTGAAAGCACCCTGAAGCCTAAAATTAGTTCATAAATCTTCAAATATTTTGGAAATGGATTCTGAATTATCTTGTAACCACCAGCCTGTAATTAACACTAAAAATACTCAGTATCTTCCCCCCTGCTTTGGTACTAGGAATTGAACCCAGGGCTTCGCACATGCTAGGCAAGTACTTTACCACTGAGCTGCATCCCAGCCCCATAATCTTCTTCTTTAAAAAAAAAGAAAGGAATTGGGCTTAGTGTGTAGCTCAGTGGTAGAATGTTTGCCTAGCGTATAGGAGGTCCTGAATTTGATCCCTTGTACCCAAGACAAAAAATAAGTTTAAGAAGCTTCAGTTTATTTTGTTTTCTTATAGTAAATAATTTCTAATGAGTTTTATATTAAATAACTTTTGTTTTGGTCATGGGGGTTGAACCCAAGGCCTTCTGCAGGAAGGGTAAGTGCTTCACCATTGAGTTGCAGCCTCTGCCCTTGAAATGACTTTATTTTGCCAAGGAATTTTTTTATTAAGCCAGATCTGTTAGAGCAATTATCTTAAGAAGGACAAAATATGAAATAACATTTATTTAATATTTTGTTTTACTGGGAATTGAACACAGAACCTTGTGCATGGTAGGCAAGTGCTCTACTACTAAACTATATCCACAGCCCTTGTATCATTTTAGTTTTTGAGAGAAGGTCTTGCTAAATTATCCAGGCTGTCCCTGAATTTGCAGTCCTCCTGCCTCAGTCTACCAAGTAGCTAAGATTTCGCCTCTGCCACCATGTTCAGCTACATTTTAAAAAAATTAATTCTATTTTATAGACATATTTTTAACTCCAGTTGCTTAAAATTTTCAGAATTTAGAGGTGGGTAGGGATTTGAATTGAAAAAAACTATTTAACATGTCTTGGCATATTGGGGTATGCCTAGAATCCCCAGTGACTCAGGAGGGCTGAGGCACCAGCCCCAGCAATTGAGTGAGACCCTGCTTCAAAATAAAATATATAAAAAGGCCTGAGGATGTAGCTCAGTGGTAGAATACCCTTGGGTTCCATCCCCAGTACAAAACACAGAAACATTTAACACAGTAATTTTGGGTTGGAAGTATGACTGAATGGTAAAGTACATGCCTAACATGCACAAGACCCCAGGTTCAAATGCCCAGCAGCAACACCACCACCAACAAAAACCCACAGTAATTTAAAAAATAGCTTCTTTTTTTAAACTATACTTTCATAGTTTTATTCAATAATGGAAGATAGAGTTTTATATTTTGTCAAATATGTATTGTGTAACTGTAGGGAATAAAGCAGAATATTGAATTTTTATAATTCTTTGGCTTCTTGATTTTGTGGGTGAGTACTAGAGACTGAACCCAGTAGTGCTTTGCCACTGAGCCACATTCCCAGTTCTTTTTATTTTTAATTTTGGGGCAGGGTCTTGCTAAGTTGCTGAGGTTGGCCTCAAACTTGAAATCCTCCTGCCTCAACTTCCCAGTTACAGGCTTTCTCCACTCCACCCTGCAGCTTCTAGATTATTTGTGATTAGGATAAATAAACTTTTTCCTTTACTCAAATATCAGGTTATTGTTATCCTGGGACCAGGCCAGGTTTAGAGCAGCTATGGACCAATTATCCGGGTCTTTGTTGTCACCACTTGATTATTGAGGTATCTTTTTATGGTTATCTCTGTGCTCTCTAGATCTTCTCTCAGCCTGTGGTTACACAATTTAATAACAAATCGTTTTTCTTTTTTTTTGAACCAGGGATTGAACTCAGGGACACTCGGCCACTGAGCCACATCCCCAGCCCTATTTTGTATTTTATTTAGAGACAGGGTCTCACTGAGTTGCTTAGGGCCTCGCTAAGTTGCTGAGGCTGGCTTTGAACTCGCGATCCTCCTGACTCAGCCTCCCAAGTCGCTTGGATTACAGGCGTGCGCCACCACGCCTGGCCAAATCGTTTTTCTTGAGTGTACCAAAACTACTTTAGTATGGGGAACCCTGAATTTTCATTTAATAATAGGTAGAAATTTCAGCCCTCGCTCCTATTCCTCTAATTTTGTATGCAGTCTGTTTGACCTCTAAGTTCAGAATGCCCAGTCTGGGTCCTGTTCATCATGATTTCTTGAAAATCTGTGGTGTTTCCATTTTTGTTGTATTTCTGCCAAGTTCATATTTCTGCGTTCATTGAGTTCACCGTGGTAGGAAGAGAGATCTCTTTTGGTCACCAAAGTTATTTCTGCTCAGTGATTTTCTAAGAAATGAATCTGTGCAAATCAAACTTTTGCTGTCATTTTCTATTTCATATCTTTCATTTTGTGATATAATTTGAGCAGAATCCTGGAGTCTTTCTCGGTAAAGCCTAGGTCTCTCTTATCTCTCACTGGTTAATCCTTAACATTTGTATGTCTGCAGTAGCTGTTATCTATCAGAACCAAAAGTATACAGACAAATCCCAGAGGAAATATTAATCAGATACCATTTACTTTCATCCAGCAAATTCTTACCAACTTTGGATTGGCCTTTTTGCCAATCTTTGGCTTCCTGCTTAAGAAAAAAGTAAAATTGTTCTAACACAATTATTTTGTGTTTGTGTTTTTAGGATGAACTAGCTCGAGTTCTGGTTACTCTTTTTGATTCTCGGCATTTACTCTACCAACTACTCTGGAATATGTTTTCTAAGGAAGTAGAATTGGCAGACTCCATGCAGACTCTTTTCCGAGGCAACAGCTTGGCCAGTAAAATAATGACATTCTGTTTCAAGGTTTGTATCCTTCATTTTTTGTGTGTATGTTAAGGTTTGTCACACAGTAATTAGTATAGAATGGGCAGATGAGGTGCATAATGTGCATAATAAGTGTCCAATTGTGCATTTCTTTAGGTATATGGTGCTACCTACCTACAAAAGCTCTTGGATCCTTTGTTACGAATTGTTATCACATCCTCTGATTGGCAACATGTTAGCTTTGAAGTGGATCCTACCAGGTTTGTCTGCTCTCCATTTTTTCAGAACCACTACATGAGGCAAGAACCTTATAATTTCTCTCCTTCAATCTTAAAATCAGTTTTTAATATTAGTTTTTATTGTGAAAGTATACAGAAACATTTTTACTTAAAGAAATAAAACATTACAGATATTATTAAAGGAGTCTGACCACCATTTTCAGAGATTGTTACTGTTTTATTCTGTTCTTATGTCCTTTTTCCATGTATTTACATACACACATATGTAATTGTAGAAAGTATGTATTATAATGTAGGTTCTTAATATTAAATGGTAATATACATGATTTTCAACTTAATTTTTTAAATTGTATGTCTTAGATCTTTTAAGACAGTGTATGATAAATTTTATTCATACATTGATGAATAATATTTCATAATTTATGTCATAATTTATTTGGTCATTATTGTAGCCCTTTGATATGTGTGTGTGTGTGTGTGTGTGTGTGTGTGGTGCTGGGATTTGAGCCCCAGGTCCTTGCACATACCAAGTGCTCTACCACTGAACTACATTCCCAGTCCTCATTTTAACTTTTGCAATAACATCCTAACTATTGTTCAAGCATTGTCTTTTCATTTTTAGTAGAAATTAGTTTTTTAAACATAAAATTTTTTTGTCACTTGATTAGAAACCATTAATGGTTCCTTGTTGACAGAGATAAAGTACATACTCATTTGCTTTGTAATCTGACTATAATCTACCTTTACTTTCTCACGCTTTCATATGTACTCTGTATTCTAGCTCCAAGGAATTATGCATAGGTTATTTACTTTTAAAGTGGTCTGGTACAAGGGATTCTTTGGGATTAGAGGTACTTAGATATCTCTCATCTCTGCCGAAGTTCAAAACCAAGAAGACATAGGGCAGATAAAAGGGGGGTACCCAGAAACTGAATATTAGCTTTATTTCTGATAAACATAATTAGAGAATGTGACTTTAGATCCTGTGGGCAAATAGACTTGCTAACACTTCACCTTGAAGTAGATTCATCTACCTATCCTATGCACAGCTGGATAACTACATGCTTCAGTCCTAGGGGCAGGCTTTTCACTACACAAACGGAGAGCAGACCAGAACATATTTCTGCAGGTAGACATACCTAGAGAGATGAGAATGGCACTGAGCTGAGCACACTAAACTTTTTTCCTAATTCATTCTCCTCCTATAATGAGGAATGAGTTAGGGGAAGGAAAAAAAGCCGGTAGTAATGCAGGGTACAGTTTAAACATCATCTTTGTGATGCTTCCTCTGCCTGTCACTAGGTACCATCCAAAGTATGCATGAACAAAGAAATAATCCTTTTTCCATGCTGAATACCCCATTGTAGGACTTGTGATGATTTGTTTTATTAGCTTATCTTCCCTCTAGATTACTGACTTTTATACATTTTGTATATCATTTTATTCCTTTTTATCCTTTTTTTTTTCTTCCCTTTTTATCCTTTTATGAGTATACTGCGTGGTATCTAGCTTATGGTTAACATTTTGTAAATATTTGTTGAGTGAGTGAAAAATTATTCCTGGTACTGGGGATTGAACCCAGGAACTTTCTACCTCTGAGCTACGTTCTTAGCCCTTTTCTAAAATTTTATTTTGAGACAGAGTTTTGCTAAGTTGCCTACGCTGGCCTTGAATGTTTGTTTCTCCAGCCTGAGCCTGTGAACTGGGATTATAGGTGGGCATCACTATTCCTAGGTTAATGAATGAATTTAAACTGATTATCTTATGCTTGATTTTTCTAAGCTGCATGTTAACATTCATTATCTGTCAGGATCAATCTGAAAAGGTAAGGTTGTTCTTTTATTTTCAAGTTCAAAGTTTCTTGATGTTTGTTCTTCCTAAATAATTATTACTTAGCAACTTATTATCAGCTGGTATTTTTTGTCTGCCTTTGCTGAAGTTTCAACTGTAATATCTAATAAGACTCCAGCACTCGCAGAGCATCATGGTGTGATCCTGTAATCCCAACCATTTAGGCTGAAGCAGAAGGATTGTAATTTAAGGCCAAGCCTGGGCAAGTGAGTGAAACCTTGTCTCCCAAAAAATTTTTTAAAATGGCTAAGGATGGTGCTTTGCCTTGGATTCAATCACTAGTACTAGGGAAAAAAAAAAAAAAAAATCAACAATAAAAACCTCTAGCGCTAAATTAGAGAATTTGTTAAAATAGATAAAAACTTAAAAGCAACAACTTTTTAAAACTATCTTGTATTTTTTTAACATTTAGCAGTTTCACCTGTTTTTTTTTTTTTCCCCCAAGTACACAATGTTGTTAACTATAGGCAATAATGCTGTAGACTAGAACTCCAGAACTACGCATTTATCCTAACTGCAACTTTGTACCTTTTTTTTTTTTTTAATAATAACCTTGTATTTATCAGACCTTTGGCATAACATTTTAATTGTTTCCCACTAAATGTATTATGTGGAAACTTATTGAATGAAAATACATTTGTATCACATATATATGTGAGGGACTTCATACAATATTTGAAACTGTTTCTTTGCATGTATAACCAAATTTGAAGTGCAAGTGCAAACCAGTATTTCAGAGTTTAAGGTACCCAAACTGTCTAAGTGCTTTCTGTATTTGAAAAGCACGTAAACAATCCAGTGATCAATATTGCCTTGGTGGATCTAAATATAACAACTTTGTACCTTTGACCAACATATTCCCATTCCTTTCCTCTACCCCTCACTTCCAGCTCTGTCAACTACCATTCTGTTCTTTGCATCTGTGAATTTAACCTTTTTAGGTTCCACATTTAAATGAGATCATGCAATATTTGTTTTTCTGTGCTTGGCTTATTTCACTTAGCATACTCGTATTCATATTGCCCCCAAATGACATGATTTCCTTATTTTTTAAGACTGAATAGTATTCCACTGTGAGTGTGTGTGTGTGTGTGTGTGTGTGTTCACATATATATCATACTTTATTTAATCACTTATCCGTTGGTAGATTCTATATCTTGGCTATGTGAATAATGTGCAATGAATATGGGAATGCAGATATCTCTTCAGTATACTCGATTTAATTTCTTTGGCTCTATACCTAGATGTGAGATTGCTAGGTCATAATTCTGTATTTAATTTTTTAAGGAACCTCCATACTGTTTTCCATTTACATTCTCACCAACAGTGTACATTGGTTCCCTTTTTATCCTTCCAGCACTTATTTTCTTTCATTTTTAGGGGTTGGGTGGGGATTAAACTCAGGGGCACTCTACCACTGACTATATCCCCAGCCCTTTTTATTTTTTATTTTGATACAGGGTTTTGCTAAATTGCCAATCCTTTTTTTGATCTTGCAATCCTCCTGCCTCAGCTTCCTGAGTGTTGCTGGGATTGTAACCATGGGCTACGAGCTGGCTTTTTTCATCATTTGATGATAGCTATTTCTAAGAGGTGTGAGGTAATAGCTCATTGTGGTTTTAATTTGCATTTCCCTGATGACCAATGATACTTTGGGCTTTTTCCTTAAACATGTCTGCCATTCCTATTTCGTTCGTTTGTTTTGGTACTGGAGATTGAACCCAGGAGTGCTTTACTGCTGAGCTACATCCCCAGCCCTTTTTATTTTTTGAGAAAGGATCTTACTAAATAACTGAGGTTGGCCTCAAACTTCCTATATCCTATCAACTTACAGAGCTGTGCCACTGCAGCTGGCTGTACATATTATTTTGAGAAAAGTCTCTTTAGGATCTTTGCCCGGTTTTTAGTGAAATGTTTTTTTCTTGTGATTGTTTAGTTTCTTATTTATTTTGGAAATTAACTCCTTATCAGATATGTGGTTTGTAAATATTTTCTCCCATTCCATGGGTTGTTCTTTTACTTCATTGATTGTTTCCTTTCCTGTGCGGAAGTGTTTTAGTTTAATGCATTCATATTTGTTGATTTTAGTTTTTGTTGTCTGTGCTTTTGGATTCATATCCAAAACATTGCCCACTGGTGTCGAGAAATGTTTTCTATTGGGCAGAGTGGTGCATGCCAGTGGCCCAGGAGGCTTAGGCAAGAGTAGGGCAACTTCAAGGCCAGCCTTAGCAACTTATCGAGGTCCTAAACAACTTAGTGAGACCCTGTCTTAAAATAAAATACAGGGCTGGGGATATAGCTCAGTTGGTAGAGCGCTTGCCTTGCAAGCACAAGGCCCTGGTTCAAATCCCCAGCACCACAATAAATAAATAAATAAATAAATAAATAAATAAATAAATAAGTGCACGCACATGTATATTGGTGGTCTGGGGATGTGACTCAGTGATTAAGTGCTCCTGGGTTCCATCCCTGGTTAAAAAAAAACAAAAAAGAAATGTTTTCTCATGCTTTTATCCTAGTGGTTTTATAAAAGTTTTACATCTTAAGTGTTTAATCCATTTTAAGTTGATTTTTGTGTATAGTATGAAATAAAGATTGGTTTCACTGTTTTCCCAACACCATTATTAAAGAGACTATCCTTCCCTAGTTTTGTACTCTTGGTGATAATGAGCTAACTGCCTATACTAAATGTTGTGGTGCAGAAATAAGAACACTAGATAGCAAACAATATATTCAGGTTTGCTTGAAATCAAACTGAGGTTCACCCTGACATGTAAAAAGTTGAAATTTCATAAGTTCCTATGTTCACAATGAGAAAAAAGTTGCAAAACTAAAAGCCAGCAACTCTTTTTAGATTCATCAGAGGATTGAAGTTACAAAGCAGTCACTCCCAAAACTAGTGGAATAGATGACTGTGGAATATTATAACTTACCAGGAGAAGAAGCTGCTGGAGCCAGTAACTAGTGGGAGCCTTTAGATTATAATTGATGAATTGCTGGGGCCTGTGTGGACTAGCCTGAGAGTTAAAACTTCTGAAGGCCCAGACATAGAGGAACCCCCACACCTTTGTGAATTTTACCTCCAGAAGTCTTACTGGGTTTTCATGATGAAGATGGGAAAAAAATCTCTTTGTGCTTTGAGGAGGAGAAGAAGAGAAGTAACAATTTTAAAATATGCTCATAGGGTTCTATTATCCTTAACAAAGGTCTGCACTCAAAACTACTTTGCTTAAGCCTTATCTGATCTAGTGCTTGGGCAGTTAGCATACTTTGGCCACTCTAGCCTTCCTGCTTAACGTAAGGAGAAGGGGGGGGGGGGGTTGTTGTTAAGAAATTATTCTGAAGGTCACAGCTCAGGGACTTTGGCTCAATAAAACAATGGAGATATATCAACTTGTAGAATATGACCCTTCTCCAATATCTGATCATAGGGTTCCAATGTATTAACAATAAATTAAAATGGAGAGAGCTATAATACAGAGACTCCATGTAAGATGTTTTCAGGGAAACCCAAAGACAATGAAGGAGACCAACTAGGACTCTAGAGGAAATGGACACCTACAGGCACAGCAAACATTAAACACAACTTAACTCCAGCCGATTAAAATAAAACCTCACACTAAAGGCCTATTTATCTCAGTTCCTAATGTCACAGGAGTATGGAGAGCTGGAGCTCCAAACCTCAATTCTTATGTTCCTGTGAAAGAACGTTTAAAGTCAGACACCAAAAACCATGCAAGAGCACTTTATTGTAAGTGAAAGTAAAGTAAGGCTCAAGAGAGTATGGGAGGCTGGGGTTGATGCTCAGTGGTAGAATGCCAGTCTAGCATGTGTGAGGCACTGTGTTCCATCCTCAGCACCACAGAAAAATAAATAAAATAAAGGTCTATCGACAACTAAATAAGAATTTTAAAAAAATAGAGAATGGGTTGTCTCTGAGTAGAGAACAACAAAGGGATCAGTGCTGTCTCCAAATTTATTGCTGTTTTATGGTTGACTTGAAAACTAGAGTCCACCTTCTGCACTCTTTGCCAACCAAGTGTTAAACTTCTCTTTTACCTCCCTCAAGCAGTGATGTTTTTGACCCTACTTGATCCTCTGGGGAAATATCACAGTGGCTTGGTCATTCTCTCTAAGGGGGGACTTCATCTACAAGTCAGTCCTATGTTAATGTGGTACTTGGGTCAGGAGCTGATCAGAATTTGCATTAGTGTACCTGTGTTACTAAAGAAACCTCCCTTCTGAAATTTATGGAGACACCTATGGCCATAACTCCTAGCTTTACCTGACCCCAGAGGACCCTGTCAAAAGTTAGTCCCACCGGTCTTTCTTTCTTGATGCATTTTCCCAGTTACACGCCCCCCCCCCCCCATTAGCTCCTTTTGTTTTTATTTGCTTATTTGCAAGGTCTGTGTACTGATGTTTTCTACAAGTTGTCTGCTCCAAGTTATTTACTCATCTGCCTTGGCAATAGCTTAAAGAAAACTTTAAAAGTAACTTAAAATAAACCTGTGACCTTGCTATGCTTTCCACTACTCATTGCTGACTACTACCTAATGTTGTTACTCAATACATCATACCTGACTCTCAAGGCATGCTAACAGGCAAGAAAAATCAGTGCGAAGAGACAAAGTAAGCATCAGATCCAAATTCAGGTATGGCAGACACTTTGGAATTGTCATATTGAAGATTTTAAAGAACTATAATATCATAAGGCTCTTATAAAGAAAAAGGACAACATGTAAGAACAGATGGGTAATGTAAGCAGAGAGATAGAAACCTAAAGAAGGAATCAAAAGAAAATGCCGGAAACCAAAAGCAGTGTGACAGAGAGGAAGATACCTTTGATGGGCTCGTCAGTAGACTGGACACAGCTGAGGACAGAATCAGTGAACCTGAAGATATATCAATAGAAACTTCCCAAACTGAAACACAAGGAAAAAAAACTAAATGAAAATGGATCTTTCCACAATGTATAAGACATAGTAAAATCAGTGCTAAGAAAACGAATAGCATTAAATGTATATTAGAAAAGAAGAAAGATCTGAAATCAGTAATCTAAATTCCGCATAAACCTAAAGCAAGGAGAAAGAAAGGAGTAAAAACTAGAGCAGAAATCAGGGAAATTGAAAACAGGAAACAACAGAAAAAGAAAAACTGGTTCTTTGGAAAACCAAACTGTGGGAAAAGTTTTGTACATATGAACACTTAAATAATTGAACACAAAGCTTCATTATAGATTAGAATTAGTGGAATAGCCAACAAATTACCATTGGCAAGTGGGAGCAAGAGGGCACTATAACTTTGTAACAGGGGTCTGTCTGATACAGCTAGAAGGTGTTGTGTTAAAGGAACACCTGAAATATACTGCAGTACCCCTGCTGTGAGGCTGACTCAGAAAAATCTTCGCACTGAGTTGGTAAGAGTTTTTAAAATTTCTAGGAATCTCTTTGCATCTTGTTAAAGAAATTGTTAATCATTTTATTCGTACCCCAACTCCCAAGGTCTTCCCTATCTAAGATTTGAATTACTGTTAGGACTTCTTTTTGTTCTCTCTACTTATTACCAGTCTCTTTTTGATTATTTCCATATTCCAAGTTCAGTGTTTTTCTCTAGCAGCCCAACAACCACCATCCATGATAGATTAAATATGTTTCTCCACTTTGCTGTTTTGTCTTTTTTCCATCTGTAAGGCAAATAATAGCAAACTTTCTTTTCTCTCTACTATACTCAACACTCAACCTAGTGTCCAGATGTGCACTAGACATGCCCCACCCCCAGGTAATCCCCCAGCAGATACCAGCTGGATATCCTATGATTCAATTCAATTTCGACACTATCTACCTAAAGATAGTGTTAGATCCCACAGGTTAGGGGCTCAGTCCCAGAAGATTGCCTACATTTCTAATGGCAGTCAGAAGCTCCAGGTTGTTACTGGTGCTTTGGACTAACTGGTTATTAATTGGGGTTCCCATAACCCTCTTTTCTGGCTATAGAAGAATTAATTTGCAAGAATGACTTACAGAACTCCTGGAAATATTTTATTTACATTTTATTTATTGTAAAGGATATTACACAGGATACAAATGAAAAGCCAGATGGAAAAAAATGCGTAGAGTGCCGGGCGTGGTGGCGCACGCCTGTAATCCCAGCCCCTGGGAGGCTGAGGCAGGAGGATCGTGAGTTCAAAGTCAGCTTCAGCAACTTAGCAAGGCCCTAAGCAACTCAGTGAGACCCTGTCTGTAAATAAAATACAAAATAGGGCTGTGAATGTAGCTCAGTGGCCGAGTGTCCCTGAGTTCAATCCCTGGTTCCAAAAAAAAAAAAAAAAAATGCGTAGGGTAAGAGGGGTATGGAGTAGGAGGGAGAGGTGTAGTTTCCACACTGTCTTCAGGTGTACCATGTGGAGCCTTTATGTGTTCAGCAGCCTGGAAATTCTTCAAATTTGGGGGGTTTTTATGGAGGCTTCATTATATAGGCATGATTGACTGAATCATTGGCCACTGGTGTTAAGCTCAACCTTCAGCTCCTTTCCCCTCCCCAGATGTTGGAGGGTAGGACTGATCTTTAATTCTACCATGGTCTTTTTGGTGACCAGTTCCTATCCTGAAGCTGCCTACCAGCAGCTAGTCATCTCATTACCATACAAATGAAAGTTTTATTACTCTGGAGATCGCAAGGGTTTTAGGGGCTATGTGCCAGGAACCAGTACAGAGACCAAATATATATGAAATATATATTTATTACAATATCATAATATCCTTGAAGTTATATTTATTATTTGGCGTTTAATACTACTGTATGTGTCTTTCCCCTTTCATTGAAAAAAACAAAGACAATTATTGTTGAATCATCAGCATCTGGCAGTAAGATGGCAAATAATAGACGTGTAATAAATGTTTATTAGGTTGAATTGACTACCGATCCCACTTGCTTCCTCTTTCTGAAGTACTCTTACTTTTTTAGCTTATGCAGATTCCATCCTTTCAGATCTTACTTGTTTCATGAAATCTTGCTTGCTTTGTAGTCCATGTTAATTTCAAAGTCTTATTTGAGTTCATGCGCTACACTGTACAGGGAGCTGCAAGGAATCTGGAATGTTAACTAGAGTGTCCACAGAGACAAACCCACATAAATACAGGTATCTCATACTTGACAAAGGAGCCAAAAACATACAATGGAGAAAAGATAGCCTCTTCAACAAATGGTGCTGGGAAAACTGGAAATCCATATGCAGCAAAATGAAACTAAACCCCTATCTCTCACCCTGTATAAAACTCAACTCAAAATGGATCAAGGACCTAGGAATTAGACCAGAGACCCTGCACTTAATAGAAGAGAAAATAGGTCCAAATCTCCATCATGTTGACCTAGGACCAGATTTCCTTAACATGACTCCCAAAGTGCAAGAAATAAAAGCAGGAATCAATGATTGGAATAGAGTCAAACTAAAAAGCTTTTTCTCAGCAAAGGAAACAATCAGCAATGTGAAGAGAGAGCCTTCAGAGTGGGAGAAAATCTTTGCCACACACACACTTCAGATAGAGCACTAATCTCCAGAATCTACAAAGTACTCAAAAATCTTTACACCAAGAACACTAATAATCCAATCGATAAATGGGCCAAGGAAATGAACAGATACTTCACAGAGGAAGATCTACAAGCAATCAACAGATTTATGAAAAAATGTTCAACATCCCTAGTTATAAGAGATGCAAATCAAAACCACCTTAAGATTTCATCTTAGCCCAATTAGAATGTCTTTTATTAAGAATACAGGCAACATCAGCTGTTGGCGTGGATGTGGGGAAAAGGGTGCACTCATACATTGCTGGTGGGAGTGCAAGTTGGTGCAGCCACTCTGGAAAGCAGTGTGGAGATTCCTTAGAAAACTTGGAATGGATCCACCATTTGACCCAGCTATCCCACTCCTTGGCCTATACCCAAAGGACTTAAAATCAGCATACTACAGTGATGCAGCCACATCCATGTTCATAGCTGCTCAATTCACAATAGCTAGATTGTGGAACCAACCTAGATGCCCTTCAGTAGATGAGTGGATAAAGAAACTGTGGTATATATACACAATGGAATATTACTCAACCATAAAGAAGAATAAAATTACGGCATTTGTAGGTAAATGGATAATGTTGGAGACTGTCATGTTAAGTGAGATTAGCCCACCCCCAAAATCCAAAGGCCAAATGATCTTTTTGACAAGTGAATGACGATACATAATGAGGGGTGGAAGGGAGACAAGAATGAAGGATAGATTGCATAGAGGGAGTCGGGGTTGGGGGGTAAGAATAATAACAGAATGTGACAGACATCATTGCCCTGTGTACATGTATGAATACACAGATGGTGTGACTCTACTTTGTGTACAACAGCTGTATTCCATTTGTGTACAGTGAATCAAAACAAATAAATTAAAAAGAAAACTAGAGTTTCCAAAGCATTTATATAATGTGTAAAGTAGTTTAGAAACAAAATTGCTAGATAAGATACCTTTATCTCAATGCTTTTGTTGGTAAGGTACTGTGCTAATCTTTAAGATGACAAAGATGAATACTTCCTTCAAGGAACTTATTTAGTGACAGAAATGAGACACAAACAAAATAGATGTGTGTTTAAGTTGTGAGTTTTATAAAGATTGTATTTTAAAAGTTTGAATTAGGCAAGTAAAGCTTTGTGGATTTGATAGCCACTGGGTAAAATTTACACCTCTTAAAGTAGGCATTATTATTCTGTCTTGCTGATTAGAAAAACTGAGACTCAGAGAAGTTGAGTATTGTGACCATCTCCATAATGGTCAAAAACCGATACAGCTGAAATTTTAAACTTTTAAGGTTTTGGAATTGCCACTGCCTTCAATCACCAACACCAAGTGTTTAGAAGTCATGCTGGTAAGAATTAGCAAGACTGGTTATGGGGAATAATGAAGTAAAGCAAAAAAGTGTGACATCAGAGACAGCTTGAATGACATGGTTAAGACAGTGATGGTCCCATTAACATCACCAGGAGAGCACAAGACAAGACATAAGAGGAAAAATGAGCTAGTTTTGGAGCATATTGAGTTATCGGTACCAATTGGGAAGGACATCTGATGTTTAGAAGTCAGACTGGATATGAAAGGCAGTTCTGAATAGGGGAAACCTGAATGGTCACAAAAGCTAAAAGAGCATTCTGAACTTACTAGGAATCATAGAAAGAGAAGTTAAAACCATGAGATGCCTTTGCTTACCTACTAGATTGGCACAGACTGAGCATTCCTAACCCAAACATTTGAAATGGTTCAAAATCTGAAATTTCTGAGCTTCATGTTGGTGTTAAAAATTTTCAGGGGCTGGGGTAGTGGCTCAGTGGTAGAGCACTAGCCTAGCATGTGTGAGGCACTGGGTTCGATTCTCAGCACCACATATAAATAAATAAAATTAAAAAAATTTTTTTCAGGCACTTTGGATTTCTGAATTATGAATGCTCAACAGATAAAGTTTATGTAAAGATTCCAAAATCAGAAAAAAAGTCTGAAACACTTTCTGGTCCAAAGTATTTGGGGAATACACAACCCGTATACACTTGTGAGAATGCAGAATAAGAATTCTCTATACTACTGGTTGTAGAGCTGTCGGTATCTAATAAAGATACATGTATCTAATAAAGATGCATGTGTTCAGTTACTCAGAAATTCCTTTTCTAGTTAGCTGCCCTAGAGGACCTGCTCCCCCCCACTCCCCTGCACGTGTTGGGGATTGAACTCAGAGATGCTATACCAATGAGCTATTTCTCTAGCCCTTTTTTGCTTTGGACTTTTGAGACAGGGTCTCACTAAATTGTCAGGGTTGGCCTTGAACTTGTTATCCTCTTGCCTCAGCCTCTTGAGTAGCTTGTAATAACAAGGATGTGCCACCGTGCAGAGATGAGAAACACCCCCTCACCCTCCTCCTACTCCTCTTCTTTTTGGGTGGGGCAATGAGAATTTAACCCTTTACCACTGAGCTCAATTTCCAGCCCTTTTTATTTTTTATTTTGAGACAGGGTTTTGCTAAGTTGCTTGGGGCCTTGCTAAATTGCTGAGGCTGGACTCAAACTTGAGATCTTCCTGCCTCGGTCTCCTAAGTTGCTGGGATTATAGGCATTTACCACTGTGCCCAGCATGGCTGAGAAACTTTTATATACACAAGAATATTCATTCAATGGTTCTGTAAAAGTGAAAAAATATAGATGTTCATTGACAGAACAGATAACTCATGATATACAGACACAGGCTGGGATGTAGCTCACAGGTGAAGTTTTTGCCTAGCTTGCATGATGCCCTGAGTTTGATCCGTAGCACCACAAGGAAAAAAAGCAGTGTACGATACAGTGCACTAGATCTTTATGTATGAACAAGGATAAAGCTCAGAAACATAATGTAGAATGAAAGATGACAATTGCATTTTATTAATGGAGTTTTTTTTAAAAGTCCACATCATTCATATATATGTTTTTTGTTTTTTTAGAAGAATGTGCATGTAGAGGAATGTGAATTTGAAGAATACTTTTCATGTTTTGTCTGTTTCCTTACTCCCCTCTTTTTGCTCAGGTATTTTAAAGCAAATCCTAGAAACAGTGTTTTCAACAGATACAGACTTGAAACACACACACACATCACCACCACCACTGCTGCTGCTGTACCTCCAGTATTTCCATACCCAATAAAATTAAAAATATTTTATGTTAAATTTTTTTCTGGTTGTCCCCAAATTATCTTTTTTACCAATTAGTTGTTTATTCAAATCAGGGTCAAAATTCCACACATTGTATTTGGCTGAATATCTCTTAGTGAGTCTCTTTCAAGCAGTGATTTAGTGTGTTTTAAAGAGAAATGTTTTGTTTTTTACCATTCTCTTTTCTGTAGGTTAGAACCATCAGAAAGCCTTGAGGAAAACCAGCGGAACCTCCTTCAGATGACTGAAAAGTTCTTTCACGCCATCATCAGTTCTTCCTCAGAATTTCCCCCTCAACTTCGAAGTGTGTGTCACTGTTTATACCAGGTATGTTTAAAGTTGGAGATTGCCATTAACTCAAAGCTAAATTAAGAATACTTTAGCAATAAATGGTATAATTGCTAATTGTGGCTGGTTGACTACAAGACTGAGTCAATTGGAGGAATGATGCATTAAGAATTGTTGTTGGAATGGCTTTGAAAGACTCTTAATTTTTCTTCAGAGACATTTGAAATACTTTAAGAGATTATTTAAAGATATTAAATTTTCCTTGCATTGGGAGCAAGTTTAAAATTCACCAAATCTGTTAGATATGATTCATGTGCCTGAAATGAAACATTATGGAATTTTAGGTGGGTTATCTTTTGCTTAAATTACTTACAGGGTCTTTCACATAAGAGGCAGCTCCCTTGCTTTTTGTATTATGAATTTCTTGATCTGTAATTTTGGTTTCTCCATTAAGATACAATTGGTTTGTGTCATGTTTTCCCAGGACAGACTGATGAAGCTCTATTTATGTAGATTGCTATTTATAAGATATATTGCATCATCGTTCATACCAAGTTGTTAGACTTCCTAAGGTATCACTACAAGTAATATTTCTGAGTTCAGATGTCCACAGTCATTCCTTTCTTGTTGAAGGAATTAAACCTGTATTCTTTAATGGTTTCTTATGTGTTTTAGAACTGCATATGCAGTTTTAAAAATGATTTGTTTATTTTAAGAGAGGTCTTGCAAATCCACATTTGCCTTTGAGTTGGGAGTTTGGGATAGGGGTGGAGATAAGAAAAAAACATACACATTTACTAAAATTCATGCCTTTGTCTCTCTCTTTTTTCAGAGTCATCCCCAGATATTTGTTTTTTAGCACACAGCTTCAGTTGCTAAGAGACATTAACAGCATCAGTGAATTCATCATTCTAAATATTTGGGGCTGCTCTGTGTGATTTTTTTTTAAACCCCTATTGCTATTTTTAAAGATATGTCTATAAAAAGAAAATTTTCCACAACACACAGTACACTACTTAAGTCTCTCTTAATTTATCATGACTTTACTGTGCTCCCCACCTTCTTCCCTTCTCTCCTCTCCTCTCCTCTCCTCTCCTCTCCTCTCCTCTCCTCTCCTCTCCTCTC
>JAJEJO010004070.1:484848-509959 GCA_020662805.1 Glaucomys volans | reverse complement strand
TCCTCTCCTCTCCTCTCCTCTCCTCTCCTCTCCTCTCCTCTCCTCTCTTCTCTTCTCTTCTCTTCTCTTCTCTTCTCTTCTCTTCTTTACTCTTCTCTTCTCTTCTCTTCTCTTCTCTTCTCTTCTCAGTACTGGGGATTGGACCCAGGGCACTCTACCACTGAGCTACATCCCCAGCCCTTTTTATTTTTTATTTTGAGATAAGGTCTTATTGAGACTGAGGCTGGCCTCATACTTGTGATCCTCTTGCCTCAGCCTCCCGAGTTGCTGGGATTACAGGCATATGCTACCACGCCTGGCTGATTTACTGCCTTTTCAGAAAACTTCAGGAAGCTTAGGAAAATCCCCACATAATTTACTCAGCTAGTTAAATCTGAGGCTAGAGGGTGGATAAGTTACACCATGAAACTTAATACAGTGAACATTTCCTCTTAAATTTGAGCCTTATTTAGGTTTCTCTCTAAATCTAATTCAGTAATTTTTCTGTTTCTGACAATAGATAGACAAGAAATAGCACATATTAAAAATAGTGTGGATCAGCCTCCTGGCTGGCCTACTATTAACTGTTTTCAGAGAGCAAGTGGGTTTCTGAAATGACAATGGCTTTGACTTTTGTTGGCTAATAGTGAATAGGGACTGATGACACGATCCTAGTAGATTTTAGTAGCAATTCATCATGTAATTGTCTCCTACAAGAACAATCTGGAACACCAATCTGAGACCATGATACTATAATGTAAAAGAATACCATGATATTTAGTAAGTACTTAGGAAATACTTAATGAAGAGCTTACTAACTTTCATAGTTGGGAAGGAAGGGAAATAGTGAAAATAGAACAAGTAATGATTGGTAGCTTATCAAATATTGCATTGTTCTTTATAGAGCACTGCATAATAAAATAGTCTGTATTACTTTAGTAATGCTTGGAATTATGTTAAAATTTCATATAAAGTTATTCTCTTTAAAAACATTTAAATGTGTCAGTGTATTACTTAAAGTATTAGATAAACTTAACAAGTGTAGGAGAGTAGAGTACTACAGAGCAAAGTTATGCTGTATAGAAGGTTTTGCTTTTTAACAAACTGATAAGGAATTTTACATTCATTTATTAAAAAGAAAGGAAAAGAAAAGCTTTGCTCTCAACCTATATTTTCATTGAGTCTCCTTCCAAACCTAGTTTTTCCCTTCGGTTTGCTCTTTTGTTTTTATTTATCTTTCCTCTTTAGGCTTTTTCTTGCCCTTTTGACTTTGTCAGCAACATAATGGTGCCTTTGTGCTTGTTTATTCTGCTGGGAGGGGTTGTAGTGGATTTTTTTTTCCCTTTAATAAATATTGCTTCTGCTTTGGGGACCTACTGGGGAAATATTGAAAGCTAAGTGAGTATATTGCTAGCTAATAAACTTCCAAGGGTTAACTCTTTTTGCTTGAATTCATATGTTAGCCTTTAAGCTTTTTTTTTTCTTTTTTTGGTATCATGTTTAACCAGCTCTGTTACTTCCTATGCCTTCTTAGTGGACAGGGTTAAAGTTAATAGAAATAGTCAACTGTGAACATGTGTCAGATTTATAATTGTTTTTTTTTTTCATGCATTTGTTTACACTTTTCATCCAATAGTTGTGGGATAAAGAGAAAATAATCCCTGGAGTAAATGTTCTCTTAGGTTGTGGTGAGAGAATTGAGGTGGAGCTATTATGATTCCAAATAAATGTCATCTTTTACCTGTAAATCTGCTTCTCCAAACTAAAGTAGTTACATAATTTTTTAAGACTGTAAATGATAGATATATACCATAATTGAACAAATATATATAAAATGACATTTTTGTGTGGTTACTAGTGTTTTGTATATATTCTTAAGTTTGAACCAAAGCTCCATGACATAAGTGTGTCTTTTTATTTTACCGTTTCCTAGTGCTTAGAGTAGTATCTGGCATGCAGGTACACAAGAGCTACTTGGGTGGATAAATAGATGGATGTCAAACAGATTTTAAGCCCAAATTGTTTTTGGTTATGGTATTGGATGCCTAGAATTTCTGGAATAAGATGTCATGTGTTGGTGGATTAAAGAATTGGGGTTTTCATTTGTTTTTATTTTTCGTTTTGATTTGGTACTGGGGATTGAACCCAGGGATATGCTACCTCTGAGCTAAACTCCTACAACCCTATATAGTCTGTATTTTGAGACTGCCTCATTTAAGTGGCTGAGGCTGGCCTCCAACTTAATACCTTCCTCCCTCAGTGTCCCAAATTGCTGGGATTACAGGCATGCACCACTGTGCCCAGACTACTGTTTGGTTTTAAACACATTTAAATAATAATTATTCTTCCTAGTATAGTTCAGTCAGAAGTGTTTTAACTTTGAAAGAACTCTTCAGCCTAGAAGGGAACCCTGAGAGACAAAAGCAATATGTGTCAGTGGATTTTGATAAGTGTCTTTTTTTGTTTAGGGGTTTGGTAGCATTCTGATAAGTGGTCAGCTGTAGTAAGTAAACAATTTAAAGCAGGCTTACAGTTTTATTTTATACTTTTCTCTGCAATTTCTTAACCTTAATATTAATTAATGCTTTTTTTTTCTAGTACAACTGATAATGTATTTTTCTCCCAAATACTGCAGAGATCTTAACATCCTCTGATTAGAACCATTTCAGGAAGTAGCCTGCTTTGAAAAATAATGTGAAATTTGAAGACTTGTCTTTTTTAGAGAGAGATTTTTAATTCAGAATCTCTAAAATGAATTTTTTTTAATTTTTAGCTATTTAGTTTTTGTTTTAGTTAGGATCTTAATTAAATGCCAGATATTGGAAAAACAACTAAGTCAATTGAAGGATACACAGAGAAGTATTTTACATATCAGAAAAAACTTATGTAGACACAAAAGTTTTTACTATGTGGTCTACTTGTAATGAACATTTTATATGAAAGTTATCAAAAATTAGGAATTAACTAAGATGCAAATATTCTATATCCTCAAATTCACTTGGAGAGATCTTTTCTGTGATTCATAGCCAGAAATAGTAGACATGATTGGGTCTCAACATTTCTTGCTGTTTTTTTAGTGTGTGGCTTAAAAATGTAATAGAAATACAAATCCAGAATTAAAATTCATCCCTCAAAATCAGTTGATTTCTAATTTTTTGTTAATTCCATTTGTGTTACATTTTATTGTGTAATTTTATGTACAAGCCAACATTGTTTTTGTTGCTGTATGTAGTCGGTGCTGTGACTTGTTTGTGCTCATCTCTGTTCTGTAGGCAACTTGCCACTCCCTACTGAATAAAGCTACAGTAAAAGAAAAAAAGGAAAACAAAAAATCAGTAAGTTTGGAGAACTTTTTATTAGCTGTTTCTTTCAAAGCAAACAAAAATCTTTTGCTGTTTGTTAAGAACATCTTCACTTCAGCCTATTTGACCTTCACTGTAAAATCATTCTACTAATTCTGGCACAAAATAGCTTTCATTTCAATTAACCCTGGAATTAAGTTACATTGAAACATTCTCTGTGTTCCTTTGGTTTGATTTATCCCAAAGGCATTTGTTGCATTGGATATCCTTGGTCTAATTTTATTCTTGTTTTTTAAATTATAAATGAATGCAAAAGAAACTTAATTTCAAGGCCTTAGGAAATGCTATCTTCATTCTTGCTTCTTGTTTGCAGGTCATGTGAGTGGTTTCTTTTCCTAGAAACAAAAGATTTAAATTGTTAGAACTATGTGGTAGGAAAGTGTTGGCTGCTGCTTCTTTTTTTTTTTTTTTTGGCGAGGTGCTGGGGGTGGAACCCAGGGCCTTGTACATTATGTGAGGCAAGTGCTTTATCAGAAAGTATCATTGTCTAATCTAGTCTAAAAGTTGCTACAATTTTTTAAAAAATATATTTTAAGTGTGACTTACTCTTATCAGACTGAGGCTCATCTTTGTTCATATTATCCAGATGATTGTAGAGAAAGATGCAAAGAAAACTTTTAAAATTCAGGTAGTTTTCTTAAAATGGAATAATTTAAAATATAGTTTGTCTGGTTTCACCTTTCATTCTTTGTCTTAGCTTTACATATAAAATTTTACACTAAACTTTACATTGCAGTTTCTGTTTTAAATTCAGAGCTGAATTAAAATTTAGAAACATTTATTATGCCTGCTCAAGATTTTCTGAGTATGTTAAAGTAAGTTTGCTCAGCTATTAGTAAATGGATTGAATTGGATGACCTTCTTGCTTAATAAAAACCTTTCTTTCTAATGCTTCAGACTTCTAATTCTCATGTAGACTTAATATACACCATCACTGTTGAAATTAATTTACTGTTTCTAACGCTCTCGTTCAGTGTTTTACTAATGGCATTGTGTAGTGTATCACATGAATTAAAATTCAGACTTTGTGTTTCTCTAGAGCATGTTTTCTCGCCTTTCTAACATTCCTTTATTGAGATTTTTTGTCTAGAATTGTTCCTTGAAATGTTTTTTTCTACTATTTAAAAAAAATTTCTTTAAAGTTTCTGGATAACACTAAGTTTTGGAATGTATTTCTCAGCACAGACATATCTGAGGTCCTCAAAGAAATAAGTGAAGTCTAATTGGTAATTTGAGATATTTTATAGCACTTTCCAGAATGTGAAGACAGTGTAGTCATTATAAATTTAAAATGTCACCGTCATATTTTTAGAGTTTTTTGCTTAATAGAATTCAAAGATCTTTTAAAAGCAAACTGATTTTCTTTTGGAGTATATGTATCTTGGATTAGAGTATTTGAAATATAGAGAAAAGACACTGGCTTCTGGTGCCTATTTGTGCATTCATGTACAGATAATTCTATTTATTATACTCAATCATATATAATCAGATTTACTTTGGAAGTTATCTACCTAACTCAGGGAGCATATACAGTAATCATGTATAGGTAGTGATCTTCTGATATGCAGCTTACTACTTCATTTATTTGCATTATGTAATGCAGCTTTTACCAAAGGAAATAAAGTGGACATTGGCTGATAACTGGTTTCAACACAGACTAGACCAATGTTGACCTTTTATGTAAAATATCTTTTTGATCCAAATGAAATTTTTATGGTTTTTTTTTTTTAAAGAATGAAAACTTGTGTATCAGGTAAAATTACATTGATGTTAATTAGTGGTGAAAGAAGAAAAGCAGTCCTTTTATAAATTGATTGGTTAGAGTTTGTTATATAGCATTCTTACTAATATTGATTATGTTTTATCAGTTCTAAAAATGTATTGATACTACCATCAGTGGGATACATACTTATATGATACATGAAACGATGTGTGTTCCTCAGGTATGAATACTTTGAGTTTTGGCATGAAATTATTTTTGGAGATGTGGAAAACTTTATTTTCCTTTTGGAAAATAATTTTTTCAGACTTCCCTTGAATTCTGAAGCTGAGAGTATTATTAAATTAAACCAGGCATCATATAAGTCATAATTTTAAAAATCTTTATCTTAGAGAAAACCAGTAAATAGCTGCTCTGAAAAAAGTGAATTTTAAAAGAGCTCTTGATGTATATGTACATTATTGATTTTTATGAGATACTCACAGGTTAGTATTTTAGAAATCAACTGATTCTTTGAAAACCAAACCATGGCTTTAGCTTTTTTTAAAAAATTTCAGGAATTTAGTTGGTTTAACTGAATATATTGGTAATTCTTTTAAAAACAACCCACCTAAAATTAAATATAAGCAGTTTTGGTGTGGGAATGTGGATCAGTGGGTAGAGTATATGCTTAGCATGCACAATGCTCTGGTTTCAATTCTGGCACCCCTCAAAAAAAAAAAACCCACAACAGTTTTTAATCCTCTCTCTTCTTGCTAGCTCACTCCTGAAAAGCTAAATTAAAGCTCTTACAGGTTTATCAGTATTTCATTTATTTTTAAGATTAAAATTTGAGAATTCTGTGGTTATCCATGAACATTCTGAAAATGTGATAGATTTTGTCAGTATGGAATGCATACATTGATATTCTAACTTTTTATCAGATTTCAGAGAGATTCCTAGTCCTCAAACATTAAATATTATACTAGAGTAATAAAGGCACTTGAATTTTCTTTATTCTATATGTAAAATTGTGTTTTAGCTAAAAATAAATAGTAATTAGGTTTTAAAGCCTTTCTGCTCCAACTGCTATATTTAGCCACCTCCCCACTTTCTCCTTATTTAAGTATAGGGTTGTTCTTTACACAATAAGCACCTAAAGAACTCTAACTTGAAGCTTCCTGAACTTTGTAGTATAAGTAAAGGTGAGAATATATTACTTATAATGTACTTCAGTTGTCATCTTTACAGACTTTCTTCAGCTTAAGAAAAATCATTTTCTAAAATATTATTTTTATCAGTTTTTTATCAGAGATGATAGAAGATGATTTGAAAATTACAGACAATAGATAAGAACACATTTAAAATATGTACACCATGGAGCACTAAATGATACAGAATTAAGTAAAATAACCCTCTTTCTAGAGTTAATCTAGAGTCATTGAAGCTTCATGAAGAAAAGTAGAGTTACGTGAGATTCTGCTCTTAAATCCCATTTTCTCACCCTCCCTCCAGTATCCTTTGAAATATAGTTTTATCCCTGGAATCTGAGATTATTGAGTGGAATGGTATAGCTTCACTGTTGCAGCTACTACTACTTTAAATAGCAGTTAGCTACACCAAGCAAGAGTAGTTGTAGAAATTAAATGTTACATGTGTTCTTTAAAAACAAGTATGTGTGTGAAGGATATATGAAAAATGTAAATTACGGAATAATGTAGTTTTCATATGTTAGCCTAAAATGAGCAGGTGTGGGGAAGAGATAAAAGCTGAGCCAATTTCAAAACACATTTCCCAATCAATTTAACACTTTTCACAATCTAATGGGCTGGTTGCTTTATCTTCAATTTAGAATATTTTCTAAGAAGAAGTTTAATGTACTTTAGATATTGGGTTCATGTTGCTTTTCAGGATGGGCAACCTAAATTCACTTCCTAAATTTTTAAAGCTTTTTTTTTTTTTTTTTAACTTGGTAGAATTATGAATTATCTATGGTAGACATAGGGGGTTATCACTTCTGATAGGATCCTTTTTTCTTTTAGGACCCCAAGAATTTCTGTTCCTCCATGGGTTAAATAATAGGTCCTTATATTATAAAGCAGGCTGATGAAGAAAAGGAAATACCAGTAACATTACCTGTAACTTTTTTCTTTCAGTAGGAATTTAAGAAAAAAAATGCATGTTAAGCATTTTTCTCAAAAAGCAAAAAACTTAGTTATAACAAATATAACAAAATGTAAATGTTTATTACTAAGTGTTGGTCATCTCAGAGGCGTGCTATTGAAAACTTAGCTTCACCTTACAAAATTGACCATGCTCTCATGTGTATTAATCTTAGTAAAATAATCTTTGTGTGAAATTGGGTCTGTATTCACTACTTAACAGACTTACAGTATAAAAAGTGATGGTAAAATAAGATCTTTTTTTCAGGTCTCTTCTACACAAGTCATCTATGAGGTTTTTCTTCTCTCTTAGATACCTTAATTGTGCTTTAAAATGATATAAGATTAGTGATAAGAGTGAATTTCATTGTCTGATATTTGGGGAGAAGGAAAAAATAGAAATGTCATTCATGAGGATTGATTGATTTAAATTTTTGTGCAATGTTTGACCTCTGAGCTCTTTATTCCCATTTCCTTATTTTAATTCAAACCTTGTACTCAATTCTTAACCCCTTGTTTTTAGGTGGTTAGCCAGCGTTTCCCTCAGAACAGCATTGGTGCAGTAGGAAGTGCCATGTTCCTCAGATTTATCAATCCTGCCATTGTCTCACCATATGAAGCAGGGATTTTAGATAAAAAGCCACCACCTAGAATCGAAAGGGGCTTAAAGTTAATGTCAAAGGTAAATTATTTTGATAATCTAGCTATCTTAAATTTCCCTTCCAACAAAATTTTTTCATACAGTACCTTTTCTTGAATTTACTTTTGAAATGCCCTATGATTTTCTTTTAATTTTTTTTTGTAGTTGTAGATGGACAGAATGCCTTTATTTTATTTGTTTATTTATATGTGGTGCTGAGAATTGAACCCAGTGCCTCACACATGCCAGGCAAGTGCTCTACCACTGAGCCACAGCCCCAGCCCTGCCCTATGGTTTTTAATCAGGTGTTTTTGTTTTATTTTGTTTATATTACAAAGGGAATCATTAGCTGGGTAACTAATGGGCTATATTGCCATGGAAAATATTTTAGCACATATCTTCCAAAGATGGTTTTCTGTGTAATTTTTCTGGAAATTTTGAAATGAAGATGAAAGATACACTGCTAAATTTTTTTTTATTTAAGAAGACATTTAAGCCAGGTGTGGTGGCGCATGCCTGTAATCCCAGCAGCTTGGGAGGCTGAGGCAGGAGGATTGCGGGTTCAAAGCCAGCCTCAGCAAAAGTAAGGCACTAAGCAACTCAGTGAGACCCTGGCTCTAAATAAAATACAAAAGAGGGCTGGGGATGTGACTCAGTGGTCAAGTGCCCCTGAGTTCAATCCCCAGCACCCCCCCAAAAAGATATTTAAATTTTTAATATATTTTATATATGTAAATATATGTATATGTAATTATATTTGGGAAAAAATTGAAACAGCATCTATTGTAATTTATAGAACAAGGAATAATTGATTCTAACTGCCAATAGAAATTATATCAATGTGAAAATTCATGTACTTTTAAAGAATTTGTTAATGTATAGACTTCATACAGTAAATCTATTTATAACCTTCTTTGACTGCTTAGATACTACAAAGTATTGCCAATCATGTTCTCTTCACAAAAGAAGAACATATGCGACCTTTTAATGATTTTGTGAAAAGCAACTTTGATGCAGCACGAAGGTAAGCAGTCTTACACTTGGTTGATTGCTCTGTGTGAATAAAGTATTTTCAGTTTCACTTAGGTTCATGTACCTGGTCTGCATTCATGTGTAGGCTTTTTTCCTCTTCCCTCTCTAGATTAAGAACATATTTTGCTTTATAAAAGATGTTGTGAAATAAATCTGTATTCTTTATGATTTGATGGTGGTTTGTATATTTGAAAACCAAGAGGAATTTTTGACATATCTACCAGAGTAAAGGATTGAGGTTGCTACAATATGGGAGCAAGGAAAAAGATTCCTTTCATTAAAAACTAAAACCAAATTGGTGCAGATAATACATAAGTGTATAGTTAGAATTTTTTGGTATTAGAATATTTTTAATACTTCAGTTAAACATACATATATCTGAACTAAGAAGTTGTTCTTTAAACCAATATAGACACATAAAATTTTATGAATGAACAACTGTTGGCTTTATGATTTTAAAAATTTCTGCTAGATTTCCATAATTAAATAATTATTTCAGATTATTTCTCTGAGTTGTTGGTTTATCTATGAACTAGAGAGAATATTTTTGCGTGAGTTGTTTTTAAAGAAAAAAATAATTCATGAGAAAATGCTTTGTAAATCTAAGTTAATGTCCAGAATTCTACTTTTCACAAGTATAAATCTAAGTGATTTGTTCCATAGTCTAAGCTGGCTTTGCACAGCTCTCTTCCATTTTGCCATCATCATAGTTCTTACCCTTCTGCTAGGGAAATTGGAGTTTAAAAGGTATATTGCTGAACTGCAAGTAGAATTTGTGTTCTATCAGATTAACCATCCACAGGAAGTTAAGAGAACCAAAGTTCTGATCCTGGCTCTGACTGACAGGTTATGTGATTTTTGGGGAGGTCTTTTCTCTTGTCTGGTCCTCCATTTCCTTATCTGTAAAACACTGACTTCTCTTTGTATCTCATTTATCTAAATCTCTTGTTTGTTCTCTGACTTCAGAGCCTACTCTGAAACTAAGCCAATTATCAGAAATGGAACAAGTCCTCTGTATCTGTAATTTCAGTTACTTCATTATATTATTATACTTACTAAAATTATTATTATACTATGCTTGTATAAAAATTCACATGTAGGTATGAATGAAAATTCTGATTTTGAAAATTCTAATGGCTTTGCATTTTTTAAGGTTTTTCCTTGATATAGCATCAGATTGTCCCACAAGTGATGCAGTAAATCATAGTCTTTCCTTCATCAGTGATGGCAATGTACTTGCTTTACATCGTCTGCTTTGGAACAATCAGGAAAAAATTGGCCAGTATCTTTCCAGCAACAGGTATGATTTCATAGTCATAGGGAAATTGAACACTCTCAGTTTGCATTGATATTAATAAAATTATTGATGATGAATAGTGAGTTTTACCTTGCATTGGTTTGTAGTAACAGTTAATGATTTGGAAAGAGAAATGTAGACTCTTTTTGATATAAGGAAAAGGTTCAGTCATATTAAATGATCAGTAAGCTTACCTAGGTATTAGCGATCCCCCTACTCCCCTGTATTGGGGATTATACCTGGGATGCTTTACCACTGAGCTACACCCCCAGTCCTTTTTATTTTTTTTATTTTGAGATAGGGTCTCACTAAATTGCTGAAATTATCCATGAACTTGTGATCTGCCTTCCTTAACCTTCTGTGTTGCTGGGATTATAGGAGTGTGCCACCACACTTGGCCAATATTTTATTTCTTGAGAGGAAAAATATATATGTACATATATATATGCACACACATGTGTGTGTGTATGAACACACACATTTAAAAGCTTTCTTTTAGTGATTCCTTGTCTATTCTCTGTCTACGCTTATCTACTTTCTAAAGCTAGTAAGTATGCTTCCTGTAAGTATTTTTATTGTGTTCCCCCAACATATACACTTGTAAAAGGAAATTCTAGGTCTGTATAGCACAGTTTTTTGTGTGTGTTTTAAAAATTTATAGCAGTGATACAACAGATATAGCCTCTTTCTTTTTTCTTGCTGCTTGCAGTACCAGGGATTGAACGAACCGAGGACCTCGTGCATGCTAAATGAGTACTTTACCCCTGAGCTACGTCCCTAGCCTGCATATACCCTCTTCCTTCAACATTCTACTTGAGATTTGTCATTTATTTAGCTTATGTTAGTATTTCATTGAATGACTATATCAATTTATTTTACATTCCTGATTTCATGTACATTTTAGGTTTGTTTCTAATTTTTCATTGTTATAAATAGTGATGTAATAAATATCTTCATGCTTGTCTCCTTGTGTTTTACCTAAGTGTGTAATTTCTGGGTCTTGACTATACCAGTCTTAACTTTACTCTGCCACATTACTTTGCAAACTGTGTGTGTGCCAGTTTATACCTTGATCAGCACTGTGTGGCAGTACTTGATTATATTCATACTCATCAAAGTTGACATTATCATACTTAATCATTTTTGTCTGTTTGATGTTTATGAAATATTATCTTGTTATTCTTACCTAGTTTTACCTGTTTAATAGCTGTTAAATATTTTTCCCTGGCTAAATATTTCCGTTTCTTAAACTCTGGTTTCTCAAGATGGATTCTTATTATGCTGAGGAAAAAGTAGATCAGAATGTTATTTTTACTTAGTGAATTGTGAATTCTACAAAAAAATTGAATTTGAATTGAATGTAAATTTTATGGTTTGAGAAATGCTCATATCTCTAAGATGTTTCAGTGATTACTTAGAATCCCTGAGGTCTTTTTGGTGTTCTTTACAAATCAGCAGGGATCAATAGCAAGAAGAAAAGCAATCAGTGACAATCTAAAGAAATGTGTACTGCTCAATGTGGACTGCTACTTTCTTTCTAAGTAGTTTGCTGTATCTAGGGATCATAAAGCTGTTGGAAGACGACCTTTTGATAAGATGGCAACACTTCTTGCATACCTGGGTCCTCCAGAGCACAAGCCTGTGGCAGATACACATTGGTCCAGCCTTAACCTTACCAGTTCAAAGTTTGAGGAATTTATGACAAGGTAAAACACAACCTTGAAATAATGATTGCTTTCTTTTTGGTTGAGAAGCAAAGTTTACCATCAGGCCACTTACCAAATATATTTTATTTTTGTTATAAGATTATCAGGAAAGATGTACCCAGAAATAATCTTACCATTTTGGGGAGATTTCTCATAAAAATAATAGTCATATTAGATCATAGTTTATCATCTGACTTTGGTATATTTCTGCATTTAATAGGTATAAAGCTATGGAGACAACATTATTTTCATATTGTAGTTGAGGAAAATGCAACTTAATGTGAATAAGTGATTCGCCTGAGATTCTACACTTAATTCATGGGTCTTTGGGGATTTGGGGAGGGGTCTTGAAATTGAACCCAGGGCTGCTTTACCACTGAGCTACATCCCCAACCCTTCTTATTTTTTGTTTTGAGACAGGGTCTTGCTATGTTGCTTAGGGCCTCACTAAGTTGCTGAAGCTGGCCTTGAACTTGGAATCCTCCTGCCTCAGCCTGGGATTACAGGCATTCACCACCACCATGCCTGGCGGGTTTTGGTTTTAATTGCTGAACTCTTGTCTACCACACAAGATACATAGTCATACTAGTATTAGAAAAAGCATACAGTTAAGCATCCCTAATTAAAATATCAAAATCTGAAATCTTCAAAATCTGAAAACTTGAGTGCCAACACAATGCCACAAGTGGAAAATTCCACACCTGACTTTGTGTTACTTTGGTTGTCATCAAAACACAGGAGCACTAAAAATATTTTATAAAATTACCTTCAAACTATGTGTATAAGGTGTATATGAAACATAATGAGTTTTGTGTTTAGGTTTTGATCTCATCCCTAAGATAACTCATGTATATGCAAATATTTCAAAAATCCAGAATCTGAAACATGTTGGGTAGAGATACTTAACATGTATAAAAAATAAAGTATTTAAAAAATACATAGCTAGAAGTTAGTTTCTGAGCAAATTACCTAGTACCCAGTTAACATACAGAAATAAAGAAATGGAGAATATGAAAAAGCTGAAGAGTTGCAGAAGATATAATGAGAAGGTCTACCATATATCTAGTTGGTTATTTTAGAAACCAAGTCTAGTGTGAGAATGGTCAGAGATAATATTTGAAGAGATAATGGATAAGAATTTTCCAGGATTCATGAAAGATATGATTGGAGAAGCACACTGGGTGTTTAGTAGAATATATAAAAATTACACCATGCTTTTTCAGAAATGTAATTTAGTATACATTAGAATTTAATATGAAAGTGGTATTCAAAGCCAGAGATATTAGACTGAACTTTCTATGAATGGTATTGATACAACTGAATAATCATGTAGAAAAAGATATTTATACCATTCATGGAAATGAATTTCTGTGAATCAATGAAGAAAACATGAGCAAAGGAAGGTCTTTCTCATCAGTTCATAATTCATAAATGAGAAGAGATTGAGAAACTGAACTCGTAAAAAGCAAATAAATGAAAATTCAAAGCTCATGTCCAAACAAAATGCCATGAATAAAAACAATCCTCTGATTTAATAGTTTTGTCCAGTAGTTTTTTAGGATAGTCCTAAAAGTACATTAGTGATTCAGAAAGTAACCTTGAAATTTTTGATGCATGTTTCCAAAGTGGCTTTAAGGAAGCCTGTTGCCTTTTAAATATTTTGTCATTTTTACATTTCATCTGTGATTCAGTTGTAGATATACAGTGAACTGTATAAAGCCTCTGAATTGTTCTGTCCTTTTTTTCTTTTAGGCATCAGGTACATGAAAAAGAAGAGTTCAAGGCTTTGAAAACATTGAGTATTTTCTATCAAGCTGGAACTTCCAAAGCTGGGAATCCTATTTTTTATTATGTTGCACGGAGGTAAAAAATAATAGTTTAGTCTTTCTTAACAGAGTTTTTAAAATGACATCAAATGTAGCAAGATGGCAATTTTAATTTTCCCTCTTTGAATTAATCGGTTTCAAAGACAAGTTTACTTCAGAGTAATAGGCTGAGTAAACAGCTCTCCTGTCTTAAAGTGCTATTCTGTTTATTAGGAATTGCTTTTCAGAATACTCATTTCATATTGACTTCTCTTTCCTACATTAGTTTTCAAATTGATGTGCAATGGGTTAATTGCCAAATAATCTTTTGTTTTCAGGTATATTCTGAATCACAGTATCTACAACATGATAATCAGGAACTTTTTTTTTTTTTCGAGAAGAAATAAAACTTTAAGATTCTATTTCTGAGAATTTGTTGTAATATGCAGTGTAAGACTGCATCAGGGTGATTTAGAAAATAAGTCAGAGGAGCTTGGGAAATCTGTAAAGATGGTACCAAGGCTAGCCTGGAAAATTGATTGTCTTCAGTCATGACTAGTTTCTAGAAAGTATTATGGAAATACTGGAAACTCCTCTTTTCATGGTAATTGTGATGCTGCATTGCTTTCTCTGCCATCTGTCTTTTCTTTCTTGATTTACTCTGCCTACCTTGTGATAACTCATCTGTGACATTATTTGGTCAGATTTACTTTTTCACTTTTAGCATACCATAAATCATGGCAGTTGAACCTTTGTAGACAATAATTAAAAAACAACCATTGGTGAGGCAGGTAGGTTGGTAGGTAGATGTGTCCCTTAACTCCCAATCCCTTTTGAATTTGTGTGATTTACATGAATTTAATATGAAAGTGGTATTCAAAGCCAGAGACATTAGACTGGACTTTCTATGAATGGTATTGATACAATTGAATAATCATGTAGAAAAAGATATTTATGTATCAGTGTAGCAAAGATTTCCAGAAAAGATCAAAGCTGTTTTGTTTTGTTTTTTTCTTTTCAGGAAAGAAACTATAAGTTTGTGTTCCTTCTTTGTGGTGATATAGCAAAAGCTAAAAAGGCTGAAGAAAAGCAGGATGGGCCCTAGGCAGACCTCTCAATGGGATTAAATTGTGGGCTCTCCATAGATATATACTAGACCTATATAATATGGGATTTGAGATTGCTAAGAATTTCCAGCTCTAGCTTATTAACTGCATAATCTTAGACAATTTAGTTTTATTTTCTGAAACTTTCCTTCGTATTTTTAAAAGGAAAGAGATAATGCTTATAAAACCTGTCTACCTCTCCTACACTGTTTTTTTTTTTTTGTGACCTATTGTACATTTGAGGTATTCTTTCTTTTTACATAATCCTGCCAATTTTAGATTTTCAATTCTTTTTAAAAATTTCTTATTTAGAACCTACTAGAGATCCTCCTGGTCCTCATTTTCACTTGATGTGATGCCTGACATCCAGGACAAATGAGCAAACAGTACATAGAGCAGAGATAGGCTTAGTTGCACATTGAACAAATTTATAAGTTAGTTAAGGTCTTGTTTCCATATAGCCAACTTCGTTGAAGAGCAGAAAAGTTTGACTTTTTTGATATTTCTGTATTTCTGTGGTTAACTACCATGTATTAGGTAATTTTTTTGAATTGTGGATTCTGATTTCAAAGATCATTCACAAACATTTCAGACTTGAAATTGTCCAAAACTTATAATTTAGTGTATATCAAACCAATCTCATTTTCATACCATATTTTCTTTGACCTCCCCTTTCTTTTCGCCATGTAAAAAACCTAATCATTTTAGATTCTTCCCTTTTTCTTTCATCTTTCTTATTATCAGCCACCAGATCGTGATTTTACCTAAGATCCTGGCAAATCAGTTGAGGTGTTTTAGTTACGGTTTTGTTACTACAAGGTCTTTTATTTTCTCAAGAAGATAGGCCTCAAGGACAGCATGAAGCAGAATAGTGCCTTCCCATACGTAAACAGAACGAGGCAGCTATCTGTTCTGGAACCAGTTTATGCTCTTTGCCTGTCTGGGTTTTGTGTTCATCTCTACTGCATGACCCTCCTCTTTCTCTATCCTTTCAAGCTTTAGCCTCAGCTTGTAACCCCTTCATTACCTTAGTACTGCATACCTGAAATCCCAGGAAGAATATGTGACTCAGCTAAAAAGTTTCTTTGTTGGTAAAACTTCTCATGCTAGACATTGGCTGGCCAATGGATTTCTGGTTGTCCCTAAGCCAAGTACATATTCCTGATGTAGCAGTCATGCAATTCAAACTGTGACCACAAAGTGACATAATCATCAGGATCTGTCCTTTGGTTTGTATTTTGATTTTTTAAAAATTGGATCTTAATGATCTAATATTGCTATTAAGTACTTTGGAAATGTATTTTGAAACCAATTTTCCTGACTGCATTGCTCGAATTCTCAGTTTCTTTTACATATACTATTGCATTCTCTTCTGCCTCTCTGATCCCCAGATGACTACTTCCAGGTAATATTAACATTGCTCTGGAATTGTTTTCCAGTACAAATCTAATTTTGTCTTTCCCATTGATTTCACATATAAAGACCAAATTCTGGAGTCAAGCATGGAAGGATCTTCATAATTTGGCCTAATTTTCTAATCTTTTCCTGTTGCTCCCTTCCATATATTTATGCTCTTGCCCTGTAGTAATTATATTATTATTATTATTATTATTATTTAATTATATTTGTTTTAATTTGTTTTATTCAGCATAATTATTTGAAAAGAATTGTTGAATAAATGATATATAACCTGGAATAGTGTATTGTTAATTTTCTTAAGTGATAGAAATTACAATTTAAATTTGTATAAGCAAAAAAGGGACTTTATTTGCACATGTATCTAAGAAGATCAATAGATATACTAGCTGCTTCTTTGACTAGATGCACAGCTTTTGTAGTACCATCTGGGAAGCATGTCTTCTCTGGTTCTTGACTGTTCTTTCTTCATGTGGCTTTATTCTCAAAAATCTCTTCCCCAGCACTGCCAGCAGTGATTTATGTTTTCGCTACTTAACAACCCCAGTGGAAAAATCCTTCTTTCCCAGTAGTTTCAGCAAAAGTGGTTGGTCTTACTGTCCTGACTTGAGTCCCTGAGGCAGTCACTATGCAAGAGGGATAGAATTTCTTGGTTATCTAGGCCTGAATCATGTGCTCATTTCTAGAGTTCAGTGGTAAAACTTGCCATACCTGAATTGCATGAACTGAAAGGCAAGTATGAGGGCAGGGTTTCCCAAAGAAAAACTGGATTGCTGATACCAGAAGGTAGGCCATAAATGGATGTTGGGAAGGCAGGAGTAACAGTTCTTTACATGCAGCTTTATGAAGACCCAGAAAGATGACTTTGACACTTAATAAGGTGCAGAGTAGTGTGAATGAGTTGTGTATGCCAGCATGTGTAAATGTATATATGTGGATTGAGAAATGTGTGAAACTATACACATTTTACTGGGGTTGTTGCTCAGTGGTAGAGCAAGTGCTTAGCATGGCCCTGGGTACATTCCCCTGCAATACACACACACACACACACACACACACACACAAATAAATAAATATGTCATGTTGCTTATCTCAGGAGTCACTGTGCTTGGAGAGGGTAGGGAACCAATTATAATATTTCTGTTACATGTCTTTATATTCTTTGACTTATCACTGGGAGCATTTATTATTTTTATAAGAATAATTTAGAATGTAAAACATAAAAGTTAGAATAGAGTATTATGGTACTTGGCTATTCCTCTTTTTTTTTTTGAATTGGGAGGGTGTGTACCAGGGATCGAACTCAGGGACACATGGCACTTGAGGCACATCTCCAGCCCTATTTTGTATTTTATTTAGACACAGGATCTCACTGAGTTGCTTAGCACCTGCTTTTGCTGAGGCTGACTTTGAACTTGTGATTCTCCTGCTTCAGCCTCCTGAGCTGCTGGAATTAATAGGCATGGGCCACCAAGCCCGGCAGCAATTGCGTTTTGATGATATTAATAATGATACTAGTTAACATTTACTGAGTGCTTTCTTTGTATTAGGCAAACTGTGCATGCTGGATAATTTATCATTTTGTTATCATAATAACCTTCTGAGGGACTGGGGATATAGCTCAGTTGGTAGAGTGTTTGCCTCGCAAGCACAAGGCCCTGGGTTCAATCCCCAGCACCGCAAAAAAAACAAAAACAAAAACAAAAAAACCTTCTGAGGTAGTGTTATTAATAGTAATTGATGTGTACAAACTAAAACCCAAATCAGCTATCAGAATAATCTGAAGAATTGAAACAAATGGATCCCTATACACTACCCTGGGCTGAGGAGCAAAACCTAATCTATGTATTCAATAGCACCTCCCATGATTCATTTATAGTCAGTTTATTATTGAATCTTTTTTGGGAACCTGCCGACTCATGTATTTAAGCCCTGGTCACTCAATTAGTAAGAATCAGAATTGGGTTCTAAATCCAAGCCAAAACTTGTAACAATTGCACTGTTAATAATATGGTTATTACTGTTTTATGCTGTTTGGGAGGTTAAACTAACCTTTGTAGAGGGACATGAAAATCTAACCATATTTCTGTGAGGAAAATGAATTCTGGGTTCTCAGCATCTGATTTATAAATGGTCTTTTGAAACATAAGACACAGGTTTACTCAGAATAAGATAATCTTAAAATTGGATCAACAGTATTATGCATTAGCAGAATTAGCATCTTTTTTACTGGGTGATATATTACTATTACACATTCACAAAATAATGGTGTTGTTTTGTAAAACAGAACCGTTTCTTTTTACCAGATTAGCATTTTGTTGATCTACTTTAAAAAAAATAAGTCAACACATATATCAGCTTACTCCATACCACACCTATCCCCTATCCTCTATGTCCCCCACCCCACTTTGGTTAAATTCCACCTACATAATTTTTTCTCATACACCTTTAATATAAACATTGGAGTTTCAATTGAATTTTGCAAACATTTAAAAGACAAATGTGATATTTTCCTTATTTTGGCATTTAATAAGATGGTACATACTTTTATAAGGAAGCAAACTGTCATATTAAGGTAATGTTTAAACTTACACAGTTAAAATTTGCAAACAACCAAGTGATACTAGGATAAAGATAATTTCTTAAAGTTGAAATAAGAAACCAAGATAAAAATGTAGGCCATTCAAATTTACTTCAGCCTGAGTACACACAAAATAGCAAAAATGCTACATAGGAAAGAAAGTGAATGTTGAACATTATGTCGAGTATTGTGCTACCATTTGTCACAGTCTTTGTAATCAGAGTTCTAACTGTCTTTGGGGTCATTGCTGATTTCAGATTTGTTTTGGGAACTGGGGTCATCTTAGAACTCTGAGTCGTTTTGGGACTCTTGATATCTGTGCTTATCCCAGTATTGAGACTTCTCGTAGGATTCTGCTTGGTCCCAGCAGTTAGATTTATCGTGGGATTTGGGCTCATCCTGGAATTCGGGCTCATCTTGTTACTTGAGACTGCCATAGAATCTGAGGTCGTTGATGTTGAAACTGTTCCCATGATGTGAACAAACACGAGGAGCAGGCTTACGATGAGTGCCTTGACCATCATTTTTCTCTGCTTTAAAATAATTACATAAATTTAATCTAGGTCTTAGACAACAAATAGACAAGCATATATCCTTGACATTCTTGTTATGTCAGTATGCTTTTACGTTAGTGAACAAATGAAAAGCTTTCCTTCTTAACATCTGCTGACGTAAGTCCTACTTTCTATCTAGGGTCACCACTTAAGATATAAACAGTCTAAGACTAAAGAAAGCTTAATTTTTTTTAATAAAAGGGAAAATAAATTGAACATTAGATGCTGGTATAAGTATGGGGACTTCTTCAGATCAATATATAGAGTAGGGTACGGGGCAAAGGATGATAGACAGTTTTGGAGAGTAAAATAGCAAAATGAATAACAAATATTGACTTTTTTTTTCTTTAGTCTTCTCTTGACTTTTATTCCAACAATTTAAGGTTTAAGCTTAGGTCACAAATTAGGGTATTATTTCTAAATGTTTACACCAAACACTAAAAGAGGATTTCTCCGGTGCTAGGATGTCTTTCATTTTTTTCCCTTTAAAAAAAGTAGTTTCTGGAGAATTTCATAGCTTTTTAAGATAGAAGGAAACTTGGATTGATCAAAATCAATCTCTTCATTATACAAATGGGCTCACACAAGGGAAATAACTTGCTTGAGGATGCTTGTCTAAAAATGACCAGAGCTAGAGCTTGAGTCTTAGTCCAGTGTTTTTTAGTAGATGTGGACTGCAAAGACATAGTAGATTCTATACCAAAAGTTTAATGCAAACCATTTTTAAAATAGGGATAATTTTCTCTTATCCCGTATTTCAATCTAATGGCTTGCCACATCTGAGATAACACAACTAGCCCATTCTGTACATGATTATTATAAACATTTTTAAACTTAAAGCTCAAACTTTCATTTTATAAATCTAATATATACTAAAAACTCTATTTGCCTCTAACATGTAATTGAGAAAAATGTCAAATTAATATTACCTTTTGATTTTTTGTGTTTTCGGATGTTGAGAATTCAGTCTTTCTCTAGTGTCCTGGAGCATATGATTCTGATGGGGATTTCTAACTCACTACATGCTATTTAAATATAATCAGTGAGGAAATCACGTGTTTGAAACTTGACCTGCTATTTGCTCTTTGGAAGTATCCACCTGAGAATTTTCCAAACAACTGGTGTAAATAGATGTACTTTGGCAGAGATTAAGGAATTCAAATAAAGTTTTTGTAAAATCTGTTCATTTATTTAAAGAGTCTAGTGAATACCATGTTGTTATTCCGCTTATTTGTGTATGTGCATTAATGAATTTCTTCACTGGATTGACTCAAAATAGATGAGTGTATTATTTTGCAGGTTGTAAGTAGCATGATTTAAAATCAAGTAAGCATGTTAAAGATAGAAGTCCTTTTTTTTTTTTTTTTTTTTTTTTCCTGTTAGGCATCTGGGTAGTTTCTAGTCATGAATATTTTGAAGTTTAAAAAAATAATTTAGGAATACTGCATTCCAGGGATTTAATTTTTGGTAAAGTAGTTTTAAGAAAAGTTAAACTGTATTCCTATGAAAATTGCATATGAAAGTAATACTTTCACACTGATTTTTTAAAGTTGTGTGGGCGTGTTTGTATTAAATCACCTACCTTGAAGACATTAAGGAAATTCTCTAAAGGAATTTGTGTTTTGGCCAGTTCTTTTCCTTGATAACAGCATACAAGAAAGTTGGTTGTATTGTGCTAATGATTTTCATCATACTGGCCAGCATTTTTTAAGTATTATAGGGTTGTGAACAATGGTGTTGGCATACAAGGAAATTGCTATATAAATGGCAGAAGTACAAGTCAATACATGTTCCTCACTTGTTTTACTTTGCTGTAAAAATTTTTTCTTGTGAATGAATAGAACAGATGCCTGCTAAACCTTAATTTATATGGTACATGTAATGAGCTCTCTTAACTGGAGGTTAGTGTGGTCAGACCTAACAAGTAAACAAAGAAGCCTCTTGGCAACCAGAGTAAATATTATAAATCAGAGTTCTAAGATAATGTACAGGAGTTTGGTACTGTACTTTCTCCACCTACTTGCTTATTCTTGCTTTTGGGACATACATAGCTGATAATAAAAATATTTTGGCCCTGAGCTGACTGTCAGCCAGTGGCTTATTTTTTCTAATTCCAATCTTTTGAATACTAAACTTATACAATGCTTTATTATGCTTCAAATGTCACATACTAACTTTATGTAAAATTCAGTATTTTCTCCTTCCTACTCTTGGATCCAGATGTGTTCTTCTCATAATCTCTTAATCACATCATCACCTAGCCAAATAATTCTCCAGCCTTGGATTTCTCATTATCTTCTCATTCTTATTGATCTTAAGCTTCCTGGGCATTTCAATGATGAATAAGTAACATTTTAAATTCTTAACTTTGCAGTACTCAGATACTCCCAAACAAAAATCATTTGCCATTGTTCAGGCCTTTAAAGACTTTCATTTTATATCTTGTGCAGCCTCTCTCATCTTCCCAAAGTACTTTCCTTCCTTGTTCAGAATTAGAACTCAAGGTTGAATTCTGATGTCAGTTCTCTGATGTTGGTACCTTTCATGTGAGCTTTCGATAATTCTATACTTTAGAATCAGTCATTTTAATGCTTTATACTGAGGTCACCAGCTCAGCTGGTCCTTCAGCTCGGGCAGGATAGAAATCACACACATCTAACAGAGGGTTAGAAGAATCATTTATTGCATTGATTAGTATAGCAGGATGTCTTACCCCAAAGGCAGGGTAGTCAGGCAGCAAAGTAACCAGAGAGACAGTAGCTAGAAAGTCAAAGGGATCATATATTTGCACATTTTTATATGCATATTTATATGAATGTGTATATTTAGATATTTATACATAAATTTATGTTTAATACATAAATTGCATATTTATGTATATGACAATATTCATGATCATGTTGTAGTCTGAACACCCCTGTGTTATTTTGCACACAGTGTAAAATATGTCCAAAATTGTGTCCCATTCCACCACCCCTTAATATTTTTTAATGTGGATATGCATTTAAGTGAGGGTCCAGGACACTTTCCATTCAAGGGGTTGTGGTCAGACGTGTTTGCATCAGTTTTGATGTTTCCTTGTTGTTTGTCTTGAACAGTGGATATAACTGGGGAGGCCTTTTATTTTTACCATTTATCCTAAGCATAAAGCATGCAGTGCTTTTTCTTTTAACTGTCTCCAACTTAAACTTTCACTCTATATTCTTATCCCTGCCATTTATCTTAAAGATAGAATATGTAGTGCCTTTCTGTTGACTGTCACCAACTTTTAGTCTGCCTCAAACAGAGTCTCTTTTTTATACTACTAAAGGTATTTTAAATTGTTCTTTCACTATATTCTGGCTTTCTTGTCAGGCACCACCTTTTATTTTTTGTATTCCTCTACCTTCTAGCATAGTGAATGCTTATAAAGATTAGGATACAATAAACAGTGGAGTCTGTTGAAAAACCTCTAATTTCTTCCTGAGGATTGATATAATTAATGATGTCTACAATAATAAGGCATTTGGTCATTTGTGGTTTTCCTTGCATCATAAGCATAAATTTGCAAGTCGTAGACCTAAGTTTAAAATTCTATCTCTACTTTTGTCTCCTATTTTGTGGATCATATACACATTGATAATCCCTTATCTGCAATTCTGTAATCCCAAATCCTCTGAAAACCTAAAGTTGTGTCAAAAAAAAGTTTGGCACCAAGTTTTTTTTTTTTAATTTTTATTTTTAAAGACTGCATTTTGATTCATTGTACACAAATGGGGTACAATTCTTCATTTCTGTTGTTGTTCATAATGCAGATTCACACCGTATAATCATACGTGTACATAGGGTAATAATGTCTGTTTCATTTCTACTATCTTTCTTTCCCCCACCCTCTCCTGCCCCATTTTCTCTCTCTCTCTCTTTTTTTTTTTTTTGTTTTTTTTTTTTTGGAACCAGGGATTGAACTCAGGGACACTCGGCCACTGAACCACATCCCCAGTCCTATTTTGTATTTTATTTAGAGACAGGGTCTCACTGAGTTGCTTAGGACCTCGCTAAGTTGCTGAGGCTGGCTTTGAACCCGCAATCCTCCTGCCTCAGCCTCCCAAGTGCTGGGATTACAGGCATGCACCACCATGCCCGGCTCCTGCCCCATTTTGCTTTACACCATCCAAAGTTCCTCCACTCTTCTCTTGGCACCAGAATTTATTTGGATCATTTTACTTGCATTGGTGTGAGGGTTTTTGTTCTTTATTCCTGTAATCTTTGTTGTACTTAGTGTTGATATTAATGTTTCTCTGCAGAAACATTAGGTTGATATTGAGATGCTGTTCCAGTCTCCACTGGAATCATGGTACTGCATAACAAGGCATATTTGGACTTACCCTTCTGGGCACATCACTGAACTCCTAGCATCCTTGTAGTTAGGTAGTATTTGTGACCGAGTTCTGGTCAGTAAAATGTAGGATCCAGTGATATATATTACTTCAGGCCTGTTGTCTAACCTCACACCAATCCTCCATTCTTGCTTTCTTCTATTTTTAATGTCTGTTAGAAATACAAGATTCAGTGGAAGATATCTCCAGGACCCTATAAGACAGTAGAACTACCGGATGATATGATATAGGTGAAAAATAAACTTTTATTGTCTTATCCAGTGATATTTCGGGGGTTTTTGTGACAAAAATTAGTCTGTAATGACTAATATAACTAAGTGTGGGATATTGTGCCTTTGCATTTCTAAATCCACTCTGTTTTCCATCTCTGTACCCTGAGAGGCTGGCCTCTCTGGAGGACATTATTGGGCTTTTCTCTTTCTGCATTCCAGTTGGCCAGTAGGGGATATAAGCAAGGTATTGGAGAGAAGAATGAAAGGTTGGGGTATGTATTCTCTTGACTCCCTTCCTGCAGGGTTCTGTGAGCTACTTGCATCTCTCTGTGAAGATTGTGGGTTTTGTTGGGTAATCCTTTGTGTGTCTACATTTTGATAATTGCTCTCTCCTTACCTCTACTTCAGGTATAATATCTCACTATCTTTTGTAGTTTCCTTAAACCCTTTCTTCTTTATACATCTTCTCTGATGTCCTAATTTGAATGTGCCACCTTTTTCCTACTAAAATCCTAACTGCTTTAAGCTTCCTAAGTCTGAACAATTCTAAGTACAGAAATACATCTTGCTCCAAGGGGTTCCTTCAAAAAAGGGATTGTAGATCCATATCAAGTTCATAGATTTATTTTAATTTTAATATTTCTGTGACATGTATTAGGCTTTTAACATTTTGAAATGAATTTATGTATGTTTGCATATTTTTTCTAAAGGCAGTTCAGGATTAACAGGTTTCAGGATTAAAAATGTTATCATACTACAAATAGGTTTTTACCTTTATTTAAAATTAGAACATTCAAAGCATTATAGTATTATATAGCACTGAAAAGTGACTTTGTGGATGTAATCAGTGAAAAATGACTTGATTTTAAAAGGATGCTTTCCTTCTGTTTCCTTCTCTTGGATAATGTCGCCCCCATCTCCCCTGAGTTTTAAATAGAAGCCTTATCTGTCATTGCTTTTAACAGATATTTCTGATAAATCATTAAGTCTTGTTGATTTGCTTCAGAAATTTTTTATTCTTTACCCTCATACTACAGACTCAGTAGTTGTTGATGTTGTTAATTTTTTTTTAATTTACCTTTATTTTATTTATTTATTTTTATGTGGTGCTGAGGATCAAACCCAGTGCCTCACACGTGCTAGGCAAGTGCTCTACCACTGAGCTACAACACCAGTTCCCCAGA
>JAJEJO010004070.1:390833-484838 GCA_020662805.1 Glaucomys volans | reverse complement strand
TGCTGAGTATCGAATCCAGTGCCTCACACATGCTAGGCAAGTGCTCTCCCACTGAGCTAACCCCAGCCCTTGTTCATTCATTTTTGTTTCTAATCTTGTTAATTATCCAAGAATCTCTTATACAAGGAACATTAGGAATCATTAAAATGTTTATGTAGCAATAGTAAAAATGAATCTGACATTGTTACCCTATGTACATATATAACTATACAACTGGTGTGATTCTACATTGTGTACAACCAGAAGAATGAGAAATTACACTCCATTTATGGATGACATGTCAAAATGCATTGTGCTATCATGTATATCTAATTAGAACAAATTTTTAAAAATTAAAAAATGTTTATGTAGCACTTACAAAGCGTTTACTATATGTGATTTAATCTATTACTTAAAACACCCTGTAGCATACATTTTTTAATAGTATTTTTTTTACCAAAAGATACAATCCACTTGTCCAAGAATTTAACACGGAATATAGGTGACAGAACTTTTTATCATGCTGTTTCTATTCAACCACAGTGCTCTTTAAATATGTTTAGAATTATTTCAATCAGGTAAGAACCAAGCAGTATGTATATTTAATTTTTGTACTTCAAGCTTATCAGTAACTTTGAGTAAATTCAGAATCTCAGCCAGGAATTCTAGGTAAGAATAAATGGATTTATCTCATTTAGTTCTTAAATATATTGAATGGACTGGGGGCTGTTGAAGCAAAATGGCATGCTTTGAAGTTGAGCTTCTTAAAGACCTCACTTACCATCACAGTTTTTAAAGTGTGAAACAAACTAACCTGCTTAACACATTATTAACACATTGAAGTAATGTGTTTTTACTTCCTGACTGACTTCCCTTGAACAGTTTACCATACTGAATTGTTCACAAGTTATCAGAATTAGTAATCATTACTTATTAATTCTCTGAGATTGTTTCAAGCATGACCCTCCACTGCCCAGTCTGGGCTTCTTGTTTGACAAATAGCCTAGCCAAATCCCTCATTCTTTTATTTGATCTCTCTATTCTCAGGACTTTGATGCTAAAATTGACCTAAATTATGCTATTACTGACTCTGGAATAAGACATCTTTGATTTATGTTTATTCATTCTATATTTTTATTTATAAGTTCAGATAAAACTGGTCAAAAAAAGAAACTTGGGAGGAGGCGATAGATAAGCTAAAATTAAAAAGATGAGTAGGGTTGCGTGGGTAAGAAGAGGGAAAGGAGTATAGCACATAGAACATGCAGCATTCAGAAAGCCTGGTGGCAAGGGAGAGCAGGATGGATGGATGGATGGATGGATGGATGGATGGATGGATAGATAGATACAGATATAGATATAGATATTTTGCTTTTTTGAACTATACAATGTGAGGGGACTGGAAAAATTTAAAATAGTATCATAAAAGGAAGCCGCACTTGACCATGTAGAGCTTGCTTATTTATTTATTTATTTATTTATTTATTTATGAACCGGGGATTGAACTCAGGGGCACTTGGCCACTGAGCCACATCCCCAGTCCTATTTTGTATTTTCTTTAGAGACAGGGTCTCACTGAGTTGCTTAGGGCCTCGCTAAGTTGCTGAGGCTGGCTTTGATACTCGCGATCCTCCTGCCTCAGCCTCCCGAGTCACTGGGATTACAGGCATGCGCCACCACACCCGGCTTGTAGAGCTAAATTAAGCTAATACAGTACGTGTGTGCTTTGAAGAATTTTGATTGTGTCTCTGTATTTCTGACTTTTTTTTTTATTTTTTTAGTGACTCTGTATTTCTCATCTTTAAACTTCAGGATAATCTCTATTTCTTGACCATACCTACTTATTTACACTTCATCTACCCTCTTCTCATTTCTCTTGTTTTCCTAATCAACCTAGATCCCTTGGACAAATACTCCAACAGTTCATTTTCTTAGGTCACTTCCATTTTTCAAGGACAAGGCAAGTAATAAGACATACTTGATATACTCTGTTCATTTTTTGGTATATATATTTTTTCTTTTTCCACATTTTTTATTGGTGCATTTTAGTTGAACATGATGATGGGATTTGTTGTTACATATTTGTACATGCATACAATATAACAATATCATTTGACTAGTATCACTACCCAATACCCCCCCACACACCTCCCTGTTTTTTTATTTCTTCTTGTTTTCTTTTTCTTTTCCCCCACCCCCATTGAATCCAGGTGTGTTCTGCCACAAATTCAAAATTTGAAAATAGTCCAATTTAATGCCCTTTTTATTTATTTATTTTGGTACTGGGGATTTAACCCAGGTATGCTTTACCACTGAGCTACATCCCTAGCCTATTTCATTTTTTCTTTTGAGTCAGGATCTCACTAAGGCTGAGGCTGACCTTGAACTTGTGATCCTCCTGTCTTAGTCTCCTGAGTCACTGGGATTACAGACATGCACCACCACACCTGGCTCTTTTTATTTTCTGATTTTGAGGCAAGATTTCACTAAGTTGCTGAGGCTTAAGTTGCTGAACTTGCCATCCTCCTCCCTCAGCTGCCTGAGTAGCTGGAATTATAGGCATGTACAACTGTGTCTGGCTTCTTTTGTTGTTTTCATAGAGTTCAATACTTACATGTTTATAGTCTATAATTTTTGCTTGTCTTTCTAATATTTGCATTTTCCACATTTCAAAATTTTTAAATAATTTTTTTGTTTTTAATATTTTTTTAGTTGTTAGTGGATTTTTTATTTTATTTATTTATATGTGATGCTAAGTATGGAACCCAGAGTCTCACACATGCCAGGCAAGCACTCTACCACTGAGCCACAACTCCAGCCCCACATTTCAAACTTGAAAAAAACTTATTATTGGTTACATAGTATTTTGGTTAGAGTGTTGACATTTACTTAATCAGTTTCCTGATGGTGAATATGTAGTAATGTTTCCATTTTCCTTTCTGTTAGAAAAAAATGCTGTTGGACTGGAGATGTAGCTCATCTCTAGTAGTGGAGTTCCTTCCTAGCACATGCAAGACCATGGGTTCAGTCCCTGGCACTAAGAGAGAGTGAGCATGCGAGCAAGCAGGCAGTGATTTACCTTGAATCTGGGGTTTTGATTAATTGACAAATTGCTGTCAAAAGAATTGTGCCAATTATGGCATTTGCTGGTAAATGGATGGAGTTGGTTCGTGCTACGTGAAGTCTGCCAAGCCCCCAAACCCAAAGGCTGAATGTTTTCTCTGACAGTGGATGATGATACATAATGAGGGGGGCAGTGTGCAAAGGGTGCATGGGGGGGACAAGGGAAGAATGGAGGAACTTTGGATGGTGTAGAGGAAAATGGGGCAGGAGGGGATGAGGGAAGGAAAAATAATAGACTGAGACAGACAGTATTACCCTATGTATATGTATGATTACATGAATGGTGTGAGTGTACATTGTGTACAACCATAGAAATGAAAAGTTGTACCCCATTTGTGTACAATGAATCAAAATGTAATCTGAAAAAAAAATGTGCCAGTATGTGAATGAATGTGGCCATTTCACTATACCGTCCCTAGTCTGGGGTTTTATTACTCTAAAAAATGGCTTGCTATTTTAAAGTAAGAAATGGCATCACATTTTTATTGTTTCTCAGTGTATGTGGTCGGTCATATTCCCATAGTATTTATTGACCACCAGGCTACCTATCTCGTAAACATCCTGTTTGTGTCCTTTTGTGCATTTATCCATTGGAAATCTTAATATTCTTACCAATTGTATAAACACCTCATTAACAGTCTCCTTTATGATATTCTATTTGAATTTTTTATCAGATTTGTTGTTAAAGCATGAAGAAATTTGAAAGATTTTGTATAGAAAAATCTTTTGCTGATTTGTGAATTTTTTTCTAATTAAAGACAAAAAAAGCCTTCTACCCTGAGATTTACAAATGTTTTTAAATCCTGATTTTGTGATTTCCTTGTTAATATCTTTTATAGTTCAGTATGTTTGTGTATCACATGAATTGAGCATTAAATTGGACTATTTTCCAATTTTTGTCAGCAGTTATTTATTGACACTTTCTTTTCCTTTTTATTTCTGATTTTGTTCCTTCTAAATTTAACCAAGCTTCAGAACTAGGCACAGAGCTAATTTCCTGGTTTTATACAACTAATAAGAAAAGCTTTGTCATATATTGAGTTCTTACATGTACTGTGTTCTAATTGTGTTATTTCTGTATTGTGTTTTTATTTTTGTTTTTTAGTGGTACTAGAGATCAAGCCCAGGGCATTGTGCAAGCAAGCACTGAGCTACTGCCTCAAACCCTTCCTTTCTATTTTTATGTTACTACCTTTTTGTCTTAATCATGGTAGTTGATACATAATTTTCCTCTTAGGAAAGGCTAAGATATTTCTACTCTTTCTTCCTTTTTCTGTTCTTACTTATGTATTTTTCCAAATGACCTTAAATACTTCTTGTCTCCAAAATTGGATTGATTTATTAATCCATAGATTACGTTGGAAATAATTGTGGCTTTACAATATATAGTCAAGATGTGTCTTCTGTATTTAGCCTTGGTTATGTTCCAGGTGTATCAACTAAATATTGGTTCGAGTTGAAAGAATGAATGGAGAGCTGGGTCCAATGGCTTATACCTGCAATCCCAGAGACTTGGGAAGCTGAGGCGGGAGGAGACTGAGTCCCAGCCCTGCCTCAGCAACTTAGAGAGGCTCTATCTCTAAATAAAAAGGGCTGTAGTTGTGACTCAGTGGTTAATATCCCCTGGGTTCAATCCCTAGTACCAGGACAAAAAAAAAGAAAGAGAATGAATGGATGAATGAATGGAGAAACGTTAGTTACCATCTTAATCAAGTCTGGGTATATACCTAGTAGTGGTCATCAATAATTTACTCTTTATAATACAACTGAGATTTGTAGTTGCTTGTCCTCTTGGGGGTGGGAGGGTTTCATGATGCTATTGTTCCGTGCCATTTGTACCAAAATGGGTACTTATGTGTAATAAGGTCCATATAACTAATAACTAATTTTAATATAATTAATATAACTAATAGCATTTTATCTTCTCCATTTGAAAACAAAAACAAAAACCTTACTCTTCACCATCATAATAGTGGCTGGCGATTTATAATACATGGTTTCATTCCTTATCTAGTTTTTAAAATATATTTTATGTATTTTATAAGGTTTGACTATAAAAGATTTTAGGTTGACTCCGACATTTTTACATTTTCAGTGTCATTTAAAGGAATTTGCTATTGCTTCATAGCATCGTTATGAAAAATTATTGAAAAGCACATATGGGTAGGCTTTTGTGAATGATGTCATTTAATATGGAGAAAAAACCCACTATGTTATCTTAGCCCATTTTATAGATAAGGAAACTGACTTAGAGCAGTAAAGTAACTTGTTAGTTATATAGCTGGAAGTGGCAGAGGCAAGTTATTTATGAAGTAGAACCAAGCCTCAAGGATAGATGAGTGGAGATAGATGTATATTTATATGTAACAGTTCAACTTACCATGGTGTTATGTTCCAGGAAACTCTTTGTAAGTTCAATATATCACAAGTCAAAAATGCATTTAGTACATTTAACCTACATCATAACGTAGCCTAACTTTAAATGTGTGTGGAATACTTGCATTCACTTATAGTTGGGCAGAATCATCTAACTCAAAACCCATTTTATAATAAAGTTTTTAATATCTCATGTAATGTATTGAGTACTGTACTGAATGTGAAAAGCAGAATGGTTGTACGGGTACATTATCACACTATTATAAAGTTGAAAAATCTAAGTTGAATAGTAAGTCATCATATGTCATCATGATGAACATAAGTCATCATATGTATTGACATATACATACATATATTTATATGTCTCATGAGCTTGAGGCATAGAGACTGAGAACATGCATTTTGAAATGCTTATGGAGTCCAGTAATATAGTACATGGTGACAAATAATGAGCTCCCTCATTAATGATGAATGTCTGATTTTCTCAGAGGAAAGTATTATCTAGTTTCTTTAAGACTGGATTATACTTCTCCCTAAGGTCATAGAGTCTGAGTTGACATATATGGTACTTGGATATTTACCATGTTTTTTCCTGCACATTTTCTGCACATACAAGTAGGATTGACATAATCCATAGGTAATCCTGATACTGTAGTCCATGATTTTACTTCCTACTACTTTTTCCCATAGGAATTCTAAGACAACATGGAATTTTGGCACCCTCAGAATTAAGGACAGTAACTTCTAAGAAACCCACTTCCTGTGGAATATAATGTATGTGTTTTTTAAAAATCTTTTTTTAGTTGTCAATGGATATTTTATTTTATTTTATTTATTTATTTATTTATTTATTTATTTATTTATTTATGGTGCTGAGTATTGAACCCAAGGCCTCACACATGCCAGGCAAGTGCTCTACCACCGAGCCACAACCTCAGCCCCAGCGTTTGTGTTTTTTTAAAGAAATACAAGTTGTGGTAGAGTAGGGACTATCTAAACAATTAGATTCTGCCATGCACGGTGAAGATACTAGATAAGTGTTTGGAAGGAAGAAAAGACAGCATGCCCATTTGAAAAGGTAATGTATTTTAACATTTTAGGGGACTTGTTTAAATAACCCCTTTTCTTCATGGTGAGATTCCCTAATATGTTAAGCCAATTAAGGTGATATGGCTGAATGATATTCAGGAGTCACTGTCCTAGGTAGTATGAGGGAGGAGTTGTTCTATTGAAGCTTAACTATAATTTTTCCATAAGGTTTCTCCTTGAAAAGGAAAGGAGAAAAAGAGAGAGAACATTTGAATGTTGTTACTTTTCTATCTCTGAATAGAAATGTTCTTAAACTGGGAGATTATACTATCTGAATTTTAAAACTTTCTTAGGAAGGAGCATTGAAATTTCTTTTTGTACTTTTATTTCAACTCTGGGAATGCTTGAAATTAGATTTTTCCTTATATTTCACAAAATAAAAACCTCATTTGAGGTTTATCCATTTCAGTTATGCTATCTTGCATTTTAATCTATCCTTTCAGGGCTTCTTTTGCTGATTCTTGGCTATTTCTTGTGTTTGTCACTAATTCGTAAGGTAACTTACTTTTGTATTTGTAGAAAATTCTCAGTTTTTCTAAATGGAGTCCTAGTACAGTTTGATTGGAGTGTTAGATCTGTCCCATGCTCAGCCCTAGTCCTCAGTCTGTGGCTTTATTGGGTTTATTACCTGATTATAGCACCAGATTAATTCCATCTCTTTTTCCCTTCCTCCTCTTTCCCCTTGCTCCCTCAGAATGGTCTAAGTTTTGCTGTCTTGCAATAGTAGTAGGATTTAATTTTGTAAATATTTTTAAACTTTTTGCAAATGGTCTGTTAAATATGTATTAAAACTACTCCTTTACATGTCCTTAAACTAAAATTTTTCATTACATTGTGTCTTTAATACTTAAATGCAAAAACCCAGTTTAATTTTCCTTATTAAAATGCAAAGCCTAGTGTCTTCTAGCCTTTTGAAGAGCTTTTGTTCATTATATAATCTGTAAAGTAGCCAAGAGTTCCTCAGAAGCAGGACATCATTTAGGTTTAAAACAATTATGGTTTGTGTGTAAAATAATGGTGTGGCATAACTGTTCATGGGGAGGAAGCCACAATTTTACTTTAGTGACTGAATCCTTAATTCACCTTCAAGACTTTAACCAAGGTTCCCTAGAACAAAAATGATTAGGCCATTTTGATTTTACCAAGGTTTACATGACTAGAAAGCCAAATGACACAGTTATAAGCATAGACCTTTTATTTTTTCCCAGATGTTTGACAGTGTAAATATACATAAAATACATATTAAAGTTTAGATGCTTTGTATTTTGTGCAATAAATTGAAGCCTTAAAAAGAAAACATCTCATTAAAAAAATGAAATTCATTAGTTTTACTTAAGACAGAAAAGTAGCAGCAAGTACCAAGACATTGTGCACTTCTTTTATTTAAGACAAGTTACTCATTTACATCAGAGTCAGAAATGTAAGACTGGCTTTCTTGAATACTTAACATAGCTTGAATCACTGGTTAGGTAGGGGCATATTTTCCCAACTGTACATCAGGGAGGAGTGCTTTCATTAGTTTAAGAAGATGCAGACCTTCAGCCAGCCAGCATGACCATAGCATTGAGCATTAAGAGAAATGAAGCATTTACTTCCCAAGCACTTGCCACAGAAGGTAAGCGAGTCTTTACATTCGCAGTTGTTTCTTCCCTCCGTAAGTTAAGGGTTGTGCTTTGTTGAGGCATCTCAGAGAAATTTTTTGGCATGCCACTAGTGATGCTTAGGGTCATAGGTGTTGGGGATGATTTTGTTGAGCTAGTGAGGCTTGTATTTGTAATCATTCCATCTTGGAGATGAATAGTTAGAGTTGCAGCTGCTGCTTCATGTGAATTGATGGTTTCTGTAGATGTATCTTCTGGATAGGGTACCAGAGCCTTATCAGTGCTAGTAAAGGTGGTGTCTTTGCTTAATGTGACACCAAACGCTGTTTCCTTTGTTCGATATTGTTTGGGTATTTTGGTGACTTTGGGTTGAGTTACCATACTCAGAGAGTTAATGGTATCCACTGTCTGCATTGCACTTACAGTGAAATAACTTGAGGTAAATCCAGAAGGTGTGGGATATATGTTATGTTCCTTCAAAGGTGATATCTGGTTAGAACAAGGAGTCCCTATCACATGGGCTTTTGTTTCCATCATCCACGTAAGCAAGTAAGTAATGTTTTGTTTGTGGTCACATGACCACCTGTTATTGTAAAGGGTTATCTCTTGCAATTGCAGGAGTTGGTCAAAAGATTGATCTGGAATGAATGTGAACTTATTGTTGTGCAGGTAAAGATGTGTGAGATTTGTCAGGTTTATTAATGTTCCTTGAAGGATTTGTGTCAAGGAATTATTAGACAGGTCCACAGTATGTAGTTTGGAGGGCATGTTGGTTGGAACTGTCCAAAGTTTGTTACTGCTGAGGTTGAGAACCTCAAGACTTCTTAGCGTATTTTTAATGAGGACAACCTTTTCCAGCATATTCTTAGAAACATCCAGATATTTAAGATTCCACTGATAAGCAGTATCAGATTTGTCAAGAAGTTTAATATTGTTGTTAGCAGCAGACATGTTCCAGAGAGACCGAGGTAACTGAGCAGGCAGGCTTTCAAGCCTGTTGTTTGAAATGTCCAGGGTCCTCAGATTGGTATATTGGGTTAACTGGTTATGCAGATCAGTAAAGTGGTTATAAGACAGGTTTAAATGTATAATATTCTCTTGGAGTCCAGATGGTAATGTAGTCAAGTTTCTGCCTGAACAGTCCACATGCCTGTGTCTCTCTGTACATATACATTGGAGAGGACAAATGCATAAAATACCAGGTGTGAGAAACAGGAGGATGAACAGGCAGGGAGACATTTTCAATATCTGATATTCCATCAAAGCCTGGAAACAAACAGATACACCCTTCTTTTAATATGCAAATACAGTTTAAGCATCTGCATGGGTCAGTTAGCATTAGGCAAAATTTTCAATAAACCTCCTTGTTGCTGAGTCTTTTTATAATTGTTCCAGTGATTAAACTAACAAAGCTGCCCTTCATTTATAGTCCAAATGCCTAATCCTTCAATTGGGGCTATGTTGGTTGAGGGAGAGAGACTGCCCCACCACCACACACACACACACACACAACACACACACACACACACACACACACTCACTCTCTCTCTCTCTCTCTCTCTCTCTCTCTCTCTCTCTCTCCCCCTGCATTTTCTCCTTTATTTTCTCTCCTTTTACCATATTTTTTCATATTCATCTTCTCAAAATCTTACTATGATAAAATGGCATTCTCTACAAATAGAGGTAAAGTCTTAAGCTATTACTGTTTTTGATAATATGCTTTCTTACTCAGATGGGAAAAAAATGGCTGTCGTGTCTGGGTTTTTGGTTGTTGTTTTTAAATCTCTGCAGTAATGTAATACTCAATGTGTGTGTATGTAGGATGAGATTTTATTTAGATATTAAAACAATTCTTTGAAATTTTATCTTTTTTTAGGATAAACATATTCTTGTAAAAACGTTTTAAGGCACTTGAAAAATCCAGACCAACACCATACCTCACATTTCGTAAAGTGTTTTTCCCCCCGTATATTTCAGTACCAATTCTACAGAAAAAACATGTACATTTACAAAGTGAATGCATGTTAAAAAGAATACCCTCAACTGATACTGCAGCAAATCCTGGTGCATGCACTTGCTATTGAATATATTATCAATCCTAACATTGACTTTTTCTTAAAAAAAGAAAAAGGAAAAAAATTCTGAAGTCCATTTCTTACTGATTTAAATAACAGCTTACCATAGTGTCGTCTTCAACATCAGCATCTCGTTTTCTCCGGGACACTTGAAGCTTAAAGGTCGTCTTGTTCTGGAGAGTCGGAACCGTTTCTGGCTGTGGGCTGTGCTTGCCTGCTCAGCTGCATTGTGTTGCTGTGAGCTGAAGCTCTGCAACCACCTGATCAGTACCACATAGGAGGACTGCAGAGCTGTCATTGGTGCTGACTCAAATTTATTGCAAGAGGTGCACACGCAGTAAAATGGACAAAAAAATTTTTTTTAATTTATAGCATTGAGAATACTTATGTATTTTCAAATATGCTATAGATTAGAATACCTCATGTAAATTAGAGCTGGCCTTTCCTCCTATGTAGTTGTCTGTGGAGCTTGGGCTCCTCATTAAACATCAGCTGTGCTTCTTTTTAATGCCTCTACATTCTTTTTACATATTGAAAAATGTGGAAAATGGATTTGACCTTCCTCATGAATGAATTTCTAAGATAACAATTTAACTCTTTTTAATTCTTGCCTTTTTATGTTCTTGTCTAAAATGATAAAATTGTCATGTTACCTTTTAAAATATCATGATATAGTTTGGTGATTATTATATTTAATCAGCTTTTCATATTTATCAACCACTTAAATGTTCAACTTCTCTTTTAGGAGGCATAGGAGCAATTAATTGGGACTATTTGTCTTTATCTTTTTGATATGAAGGATCATTTGACCCAAGCTACACATAAGCCATTTCATTTTTGCTTTTTGTTTTGCAGAGCTGGGAATCAACCCAGTTGATTTGATTTAAAATGAAACTTCAAATTAAAATGCATTTAAAATGAACACCTTCTGATTTTAATTTTCATTTCCCATGGTAAAAATAAATGTTTTATATTTTGTGTATTTGGGGTTAAACTTTTTTTTTCCCCATGAAACTTACTATGGGTGGTAAGTGAATATAAGTGTTGTTTTCTCCAGAGATATTTTTGGTGCTATGTGAATGACCATTTTTTTAATTTTATGTTTTAGAAATAATAGTGTTGCTAGGCATGGTGGCACATGCCTATAATCCCAGTGGCACAGAAGACTGAGGCAGGGGGATTGCAAGTTCAAAACCAGCCTTAGCAACTTAGCAAGACCCTGTGTCAAAGTTAAAAAAATAAAAAGGACTGGGGATGTGGCTCAGTGGTTAAGTGCCCTGGGTTCACTCTCTGGTACAAAATAACAACAACAACAACAATAATAATAATAATAGTGTCAATTTCAAAAGATTTATTAAGACTTCATATTTTATCTTTCTGAAAGTTTATAGATTTAAAATTACATGAAATATGTGAAAGAGAAAACTCATGAATGTTATAAAATGAGATTAGATTTATGAAAACTTATTCCACTCCTTAGTGGGTTGATTGTATAATAATCTGTTAAAACTCAAATCTAATCTCCAGAATGTCCAGTTTACCTTAGAAAAGGAAACAAGTTATGATATATTCATTACCAAATTGTCATCATTTGAAAACCAGCAATTATTAAAAATTAATTTTTATCTTTTATTTTGAGATAGGGTCTGGTTTAGTTGCTAATGTTGACCTTAAACTTGTGAGCCTCCTGCCTCAGCCTCCTGCACCACTGGGACTATAGGCATATGCTACTGTGCCTAGTTTGTAGCTTATTTTCTTAGAAAAGAAACTATACTCTAGAAGTTACCTTTTATATAAAATTAATGTTCCTCAAAAAGTATCTACATTTTAAAAGTCTACACCATCAGAAATTTATTAATGATTAGGTGCTTTATTTCCACTTTATTTTGAGGGTTCATCTGGATTCTAGATTCTTTGTATGGATTTCAGAAACCAGTCATCAGTCACAATGCTTAAAAATACGTGTTAGCCAGGCACAGTGGCACATGCCTGTAATCCCAGTGATTGAAGAGACTGAGGCAAATGGATCACAAATTCTAAGCCAGCCTGGGCAACTAAACATGATCCTGTCTCAAAGTAAAGTGGTTTTTGAAAAAGGACTGGGAGTATACTCACTGGGTTCAGTCTCCAGTACTGGGGGAAAAATGTGTTTAAAATACTACATGCAACAATATTGTTATGGAAATAGAGAACAGATTGCTTTTTGACATTTAAAGTTCTATCTCAGCTTGTATGTACCCTATTACATTTCAAGGAATGTTAGTTACTAAGAGTCAATTTATAAAACACTTAAATTTCTCCCTTTTACTTTAGGAAGCTTCATTACATGAGTATGGAAGTAGAGGTAACCATTCCCATTCACTAGTACTTTCATTTGAAAGAAAGAACATATTGTATCAGTAACTGATGGATTCAGTGAATTTGGGTTTAGTCTGTGTCAGGATTAGATTCCATTGCATATAGTATAAACTTTTAATGCAGTGATAGTGACAGTGCTTTTATTTCAAGTTTGGGGACATGTTTTGTTGCTTCATATTATTCAAAGATTACTATGAAAGTCTCAAAGAAAAAGGATCATTTCAGTGCATTATGTTCTTAACACTTAGAAATTCTTATGATATAAAATAATTCTATGTTACTATTATTGAAAATAGAATAGTTCTTTAGAGGCTTGTTTATTATAGCTTATCTTAGATTACTATTTAGACACATAAATTACATTTTTAGGGGAGTCTACCAAGGTCAAGAATTACATCTATTTGGGCAACTATTCTAGGTTAAGCAATAAATTAATTTACATGTTCTTTTGTGTACTAGGATATATTACCCCAACATTGCAACAAATGTAACAGACCACCAGCCGGGAAACGGCTAGCTTGTGTTTATTAGTAGTTTCACTTTTCCGTTATTTCTTAAGTTGATAACCTTAGTTGTCTCAAGTAATCAAAAGTCAAAGTACTGTCTGTTTTCGGTACAGATTGAATACCCTTATCTTGAAATGCTTGGGACCAGACATGTTTCAAATTTCAAATGGTTGTGTGTGTGTGTGTTTGGTTTTTGGAATATATGTATGGACTTTATCAGTTAAGTATTCCTACTCTGAAATCTGAAATGCTTCAAAATCCAAAACTTTGATAGTGTGAACATAGCATTGAATCTTTGGATTAGGGATGCTCAATCAGTAATATAGTAAGGTATATTGGCTGAACTTCCTTCTGAAAACAATACTCAATGAATCATTTTAAAAATGTGGAAGAGCCGGGCATGGTGGTGCAAACCTGTGATCCCAACAGCTTGGGAGGCTGAAGCAGGAGGATCATAAAGCCAGCCTCAGCAATTTAGCGAGGCCTTAAGCAATTTAGTGAGACCCTGTCTCAAAATAAAATATAAAAAAGGGCTAGGGATATGGCTCAGTGGTTAAACACCTCTGGGTTCAATCCCTGGTACCACAAACAAAACAAACAAATAAAACGTGGAAGAACTCACAAAGCAGAAATTATCACATCAAAATCCAAGTGTATCAGTGTCTTCACCCATTTTCCCACTCCTTTTTTTCCTTCAGTTCTCTAGATGTCCCTGATTCTGGATTAATCTGTTTGCTTCTTTGGAAAAACTTAGCTTGTTCTTCTGCCGCCCCCCCCCCCCCATATTTCCTATAAATGGTTCCTAACAGTTTTAAATTAGTTATTGCTTGGTTCCATCATCCCACAATAGTTTTGAAATAATACCAGTACTGCTGTAACTGGATTACAGACTACTGAATAAAGTAAAGATTTCTTTATAGCTGCATTCTTAGAATATATTTCACTAATGGCATATAGTCAATTCTGGTTTGTTTTGGTTTTTGGTTTTTTTCTTTTGTTTTGTTTTGTTTTTGGTACTGTGGAATGAACCTACGGGCCCTTTTGCCAGTAAGCTACATCCCCAGTCCTTTTTATTTTTTATTTTGAAACAGGGTCTTGCTAAGGTTGGTGAGCCTGGCCTCAAATTTGAAATCCTCCATTCTCAGCCTCCTGAGTTGCTATGATTATAGGCATGTTCCACTATGCCAGCCTTAATTCTGTGTTCTAATGCAACTTGAAATAATTATTTTCTTTATATTTCTGTATCACCAATTTGACATACAGTTTAGTGTTTTAGCCAGCTTTGTCACTCCTGTGACCTGACAAAGAACAATTTGCAGAGGAAAAGTTTATTTTGGGGCTCATGGTTTCAGAGGTCTTAGTCCTTAGAGGGCTGACTCCCTTCCTCAGGGCCTGAGGCGAAGAAGAACATCAGGGCAGAAGAGTATGGCAGAGGGAATGACTCAAAATAATACAGTGGGAGACAGAGACTCCACTTGCCAGATAAAAAATATATGCCCCAAAGGTGCACCCCCAGGGACCTACCTCCACCAGGCACATCCTACCTGCCTTCAGTTACCACTGAATAGTTAATCCCTTGCAGGGGATTAATTCTCTGACTGGTTAAGGCTCACATAACCCAGTCATTTCACTTCTAAATTTTCTTGCATTCTCACACATGAGTTTTGGGTTTTGGGGGACACCTCACATCCAAACCATAACAGGTTCATTTTTTTTCAGTTAGTTTTCAGTTTTTAGGGATCACTCAAGTCAAAATTATGTAACAAGGAATATTGACAGAAATCTTGCTTCTCTGACTATTTCATCCTATTTCCTTCCTGTTGGTGATTATTTTTATTAGCTTTTAGTTGTATTTCATCAGTATTTCTTTTTTACAAATATAAATATTTATGTATGTGTATTTTATGTTCTTATACCCCCCTTATGTGAAAGGTTGCATACCATAAACACTGTTATTTAACTTTTTTCCTTAATAATAGATTTTGAGGATCTCTCTATCTCAATACATAGGGATCTGTTTCATTCATTTCATGATACATGGTACTCCATTTGGGAATGTACCATGGCTTATTCAACCTAGCCTCTATTGGTGAACACATCTAAGTTGCTTCCAGACTTTTACTATTGCAAATAATCCACAAGAAAATACCCTTGTACTTAAATAATTTCATGCATTTTCCAGTGATGGTTTTAAAATGATTCTTAGAAGTAGGATTGCTGGGTAAAAGGGAAAGAATGGCATTTGGAATTTTCCCATATGATTCCAAATTCCTCTCTATTGAGGAATTTACAGTCTGACCAGCAGTATATCAGGGTGACTACTTCAGTACAGAATCACCATAGACTTCATTTTCAAACTTTTGAATTCATTTCAAACCAATAGATTAGCAGCATGTCAAGAGTAATTTTTAATGCATCTGTCTAATTATGAGGAAGGTTGTATACCTTTGTGTATGTGTGTGTGTGTGTCCCTAGCCTTCTATGACTGTCTTTTATATATTTTGCACATTTTTTTTGTATCCCCTCATATGTAGGACTTCTTTTAAATTTTAGAGATATTAGCACTCTTGCCTTGATTTAAGTACAATTATTTATCTAGTTTGCAATTTTTAAAAATTTTTTTAATAATACTTTTTATATTTGACTTTTAAAAGTTTTATATAATTGAATTTTCCTTTTCTTTTTATTGCTTTTAGATTTTTGATCCTCAGCTAGGATGGTGTCCCACCTCCAGATTATAAAGGAATTCAGCAATATTTTCTTGTTCTATGAATAATTTCATATTTTGTGTGAAATGTGGCTCCAGTTTTATGATTGTCCCAACACTTTTTCCAACTGTTGATATTTGAAGTCTGTTTCTGAGCTTTGATTCTGCCCATTGATCTGTTTGTTTAGTCACATGCCAGTACTACAGTGTTTTAATTATATCGGTGCTCAGGTATTTTGCTACTTTGTAGTAGAATTAGGTAAAATCAACAATTTCAGATTATTCTCATCTGATTCATTGTGTCCCCACAACCTCTACCGCCACCAAATAGAAAATACTTGTTTTATGTGTGTGTGTGTGTGTGTGTGTGTGTGTGTGTGTATTTGTATTTTAGTGAATAAACTAGGTACTCGTTGGTTCTATATTGATGAAAAGAATGTTAGATCAGGAGCAAACTCAGCTTTTGGTAGTACTTCTAAGTAAGTCTCTTGCTTTCCCTGGTCCTGTTTTCTCAGCAGTTAACAAACAAAAGGAGTTGAATTAGATGGTCTTCAAACTTGTTTTCTGAATCTTGTTATTGCAGATCTGGTACAAACACCACTGGTACGTGGTATGACATTCAGTCTACTTTTATTCCCCTGTGCCTTGTCCTTTGCTGTTTTTATGAAATAAACTCTTCTTGATCCTAGTTCTTTAACCTTTTGGCGAGGGTTTTCTTTGTTACAGCATTTTGTTCTTTCCTGTGTTTCTCATTAGTTTCCATTTCTTCCTGCTAATTAAGCAAGGATTACCACTGTTTGGTCACTTAGTTTCCACTACCCTCAGTAGAGGGATATCACATGCAATAAATATGAATTGTCTGCCCCCTGCCCCAGGGGAAAATGTCTTTAAAAAACAAAAATCCCCAGCTGCTGTCAGTAGTCTTTTCTTCTGTTGTCCAATGAACAGAAAGAAAACACCTCGTGTAGTATTTGAAGAAACCAAACAAAACTTGACCAGGTCATCAGCCTATTTTATCTAAGAGTTGATATTTCCCTATATTTCCCATCCTATAAGCAGTCAAGAAAGAAGGAGCTGAAGAGCAAAAATGTGGAAAGAGCCCTTTAGGTAACTACCTTATATGTGAAATTTACAGGTAATGATGATTCAAGGCATGTCAAAGACTTGACCACATATAAAAACATCATATCTCATTTACCATAACTAAAATACTTAAAATTCCAAAGAATGGTGAGAAATTCTCAGATTCCTGATAGCTGCTGGATAAATTAGCCCTAAAACTGCTAAGTCAGAAAAACACACAAAAGAAACTTTTTAAATAGAAAAGAGAAGATGACCAGTTCAATATGATGACAAACATCATGCTTTTTTGGAAAAAGTAAGTAGCTTGAAGAATGCTTCCTAGATAAAAAGTGTTAATGATCAGTAAGAAATGGCTTGGAATATTTAAGGACAAACATTATATATAAAATTCCAAAGTCTAAAAGCCTTAGTTTTTATTAAAGATGGAACTTTATTAGTTTCTTGAACACTGGTGCTGCCAATAAATACTATACTCTCTTCTGAAAATCCCAGAACTATGAGAGATTCTCCAAGGCTAAGCAGTAAGGCTACCATATTTCTTTTTAAGTGAGTCTCTCCCATTGGAGTTCATTTGGAGATAAAGAGGAAAAATATGTGCTTGTTGACCAAAAAGGATTTCTGCAAACACTAGCTGGCAACTCTGCAGGTTCAGGATATGACCGTTCTCCACTTTCATTTTGACAAAGGTTGGACCCATCACTACTCTGATACCTCATGTTGTATCAGGTAATGGATAAAAGATGAAATTCTGCATTTTAAAAAGGTTGTTTAAAAGCACCTTTCATGTGTCAAAATAAAAAGCGTTGGGGATGTGCTCAAGTGGTTTAAGCGCCACTGGGTTCAGTCCCTGGTATGGAAAAAAAAGTAAGTTTCAGTGTATAGTGACAAAAAGTTCTTCTCTCCCTCTTTTCCTAATACTTCCTTTTGTTTGTGTTCTTATGGGGTATGAGGAAGGGACCTTTTTTTTTTTTTTTTTATTGCTGAGAATTGAATTCATGTCTTTGCACATGATAAGCAAGCACTCTACCACTGAACTGCATCTCCAGCCCCAATAAGTAACTTTGTAAGTAGGCTAGTTTTAAAATCTTTCACTTTTTCAACATGTTGGGAAAATGCCTACATTTCATAGTTCATGCTCACATTTTTTTCCAGGTAAAGTCCCCAAGCCAATCCCACAGTTTGATGTTTTAATATGTTTGTTTTACTATTTCTAGTGAGACCAAAGAATAAAATTTCTTTATTCTCAAACTCAATCTTTCCTTCCCACAAACTTGGAATATTTATTTAACACTTGAGGTATTAATTTAAACTTGCGATGTATATTTAGTAACTTATGCCTTCCCATCCCAAACTTTGAAATGGAAAAATTCAATTTTATTTATTCAAAATAAGTTTATATACAGCTCTCAGGAAAAAATAAAAAGTCTGTTGAGTATAAGAAGTATATGTCAATTGCTAGTTTCCAAAATGTTCAAGTTATTGATATATATACCATCCACGTGTAAGATATACTATACTTTAATGGTAGGTACTATAGCAAATAAACTCATCATTGTTTCATCATTTAAAAAAAATTCCACTTATACACAGGTTTTGAACACATTTCTGGTAGTTCCTGAATAAAAATAAAAATTTTGTATATTTTATCACATGAGAAATAACAAAAGATAGAATCATTTAAAGATAGAAGATGACTAAAAGGAAGTTGTAATATTTATAATAATTCTTCAGGTGGTGGTGGCAGAGAATCATTAAGATCTTGATTAGACTCAGGAGAAATAGAAAACTCCTGACACTGGAAATCGTTGTTGGAATCTTCTTGATTTTTTATAAAATCTTCTGGTGGCAAGGGCAAGTTAAATGAGTCAGGGCATGATGTAAATGACTGTTTGATTTCAGAATTATGATCTTCGGAGTCTTGATTTAGACTGTTGAGAGATGGTTGGAAATTAGTAGGATCATGATCCGTTGTCATTGTTAATATGGGTTTGTCAGTTTGTTTATTCTCCTGTCCTTCCAAATCAAGTGAAGGTGGTGGAGGCAGATCTGCATCATCTGAAGAAGAAACAGCAGTACCAATTGTTGACCCATCAGCACTGTCCTCTGATGTACCATTTACTTGATCTTTCATTTTCTCTGTTTTGGAGTCGTTGACATCATCAATGTTTTCACTTGATTCAAACAACTTAATTTCTAAGTCATCTGCTAGAAGTGTGCTTTTGCTTGGTTTCCAGGTCATAAGTGAAACAATTGATGTACGTTTTGTAGATACTTCATTTTCCCTAATGTTATCCATACATACATCAGGGGTTTCTCCATCAGCAAATGGAGACCTGCCTGCCCAGTTTTGATCATTTAAAACTGGTTTTCTCAAGCATTTCCATAGGACAATTATGATTATAGCTACCAACATACAAGTCAGAATTGTACTAATTAATATGGCAGCTATTGAATTATAATAGGCTTTATTTGAAATTCTTTTATTAGTGGTAGTTTCTAAAATGAACACTGGTGTAATCCTAGGTAAATTTTTGACAGTTGGTGTTGGCTGTATGGATAGATTACCAATAGTTGGTAGCACTGATTTTCCAGAAGATGTGTCTACAGGTAATGATGGTTGTTGAATGGGGGGGTAGGAAAATGATGGTGTTGGTGGTTGTCTGGTGGAAGTGTAGGCAGAAAGTGGTAGTTGTCTGGCAGAGGTCAATGCAGGAGGTGCTGTTTTTGAGAATGAAGTGCTGGCTACTGTACCAACAGGTTGTCTGGTGATGTTATAGGCAAGTGATCCAGGAGTGTGTGCTGTTGGTTTTCCAGAAGGGAGATGGAGAGCTGGTGTTGGTTGTCCAGCAGTGACCTTGACAGGTGATATTGATTGTCCAGAAGAAATGTTGAATTGTTTTGGTTTATCTGAAGGACTCCCTCTTGTGTTTTGAAAATTAGCTGAGATATATGGCATTGATGATGTAAGTAAAGTAGATTTTAGTTGCCTTTCTGTTTTATTTGTCTCTGTCTCTGAAGAAAATGTATAGTTCAGGTATCCAAAAAACAAAATTAGGATGAAATATTTAGAATCCATTTGAGATCTTATTCCTCTTTATCAGTGGCTTTATAATTTAAAAAAAAGAAGAAGAAGAAAGACAGGTATCATTTGGTGTCTAAGTTATGTAATTACATTTGAATTTACATTACAATACCTGACATAAAAGAGGTGGGCACCCAATTAATATTTATTATTCTAATTTATACTTGACAAACTGTGAGCTAGTGTAAATAACTCATGAATATATGCCAACTTATCATATAGCATTCGGACCTCCTAGGCAGTAATGTCTTTTTTTCTTTGGAATGGGGGTCTCACTATGTTGCCCATGCTGGACTTGAACTCAGAGTTCTTCAGCCTCAGACTCCCTGGAATTTTAGGTGTGCACCACCATTCTCAGCTCTCTTCAGTCCTGGTGTAAGATCTGTATTTGGCCCTGCAGCCCCTCTGACTTTCTTACATTATACTCCTTCATCTCATATTATACTTCTCAAGTGCATAGACTCATTATGCTGGGTCCAAGTGTTGTTTCCTATTTTTCACCCTCTGTTACTAGGAATGTGTTGATTCTGCTGCCTTGAAGAACACTATTGAGGGGCTGAGGTTGTGGCTCAGTGGTAGAGCACTTGCCTAGCATGTTCGATTCTCATCACCACATATAAATGAATAAAATAAAGGTCTATCAACATCTAAAAATGTGTATATATATATATGGATAAAAAGAACACTATTGACCTTCTGCTATCTTAATCTGATTATCTTTACTTAATTGTCCTACATTGGCCACCACTGACTATTCCTTCACTAATATTTGAGTAGCTCTTTGAAATATAGTCTTCCTTCCTTTTTAAAAAATTTTTAAAACTTTTTTTTAGTTGTTGGATATTAATTTATGTGGTTTTGAAAATGGAACCCTGTGCCTCACACATGCGAGGCAAGCACTCTACCACTGAGCCACAACCTAGCCCTCTTCCTTCCTTTTATGTCACTTTCATTGTCTCCTCTTTTTCTCCTGCCTCTTAAATGTCAATACTTGGTATTTACTTCTCATCTTTATCTACTTTTCTTTATTCCTGATTCTGTAAGATTTCAAATCTCATCTTTATCATAACCCCCAAACCGGTGAACATTCCATGTATGTATTTCACTATCAGAAAATTGAACTTTTTTTTTATACCTTTATTTTATTTCTTTATTTTTGTGTGGTGCTGAGGTTTGAACCTAGGGCCTCACACATGCCCAGCAAGCACTCTACCACAGAGCCACAACTCCAGCCCCTTGAACTTATTTAAAATGTAATTCATCTTTATCACAGTGCTGTCACAGAGAACTCTCATATTCTTCTTTTTTGGTGGTGGGGGCGGGGTACCAGGGATTGAACCCAGGGGGCTTTACTACTGGACCACATCCCCAGCCCTTTTTTATATTTTATTTAGAGACAGGGTCTCGCAGAGTTTCTTAGGGCCTCATTAAGTTGCTGAGTCTGGCTGTGAAGTCATGATTCTCCTGCCTCAGCCTCCTGAGCCACTGGAATTACGTGCATGCACAAATTCTCTTCTTTGGTTAATCGTATTACTAAGGTTCTTATGAGCTAAATTCATTGTGTTAGTAATCTTTGTGGCATCCTCAGTGTCTCGCATGCATCCTTATGTTAAGAATCCCATTTTTTAGGAGCTGGGGTTGTAGCTCAGTGGTAGAGCACTTGCCTAGCATGTATAAGGCACTGGGTTCAATCCTCAGCACAGCATTAAAATAATAATAATAATAATAATAATAATATTAATAGTAAAAAAGGTATTGTTTTCATCTACAACTAAAAAATTTTTTTTTAAATCCCATATTTTTCAAAGAAGATCCAACGCAGAGTCATAGGCTCAATATCCTAGAGAGTTCTCCAAATCTGGTCAAGTCAGTCTTACCCATTTTGTCAAGTAAGCCTACTGCTATTTTCATTTGTGTATAACCAAACATCATATTTGTGTCAGGTCCTGTTCTAGGTTTAGGATATTTTTAAGAAGTAGTTGCCGGGCACAGTGATACATGTCTGTAATCCCAGCAGCTCAGGAGGATGTGGAGTTCAAAGTCAGCCTCAACAATTTACCAATGCCCTAAGCAATTTAGCAAGACCCTGTCTCTAAATAAAGTATAAAAAATGCATTGGGGATATGACTTAGAGAATAAACGCCCCTGGGTTCAATCCTAGTACCCCCCCAAAAAAGTTGCTGCCTTTCATATGTTCTGGATTCTTGTGGTAACCAAACAGGTAAAACATAATGACAATAATTTAATAAATTTTCTCAGAAAACTATTTAAGAGGTGCACAGAGGAACTAATTTAGTCTGGGAGGGCTTCAGGAAGGTTTCCCTAAGGAGTAAAACTGGAACTAAACCTTAAAGGGTCTGTGAGAACTAATTAAGCAAGTATTATTCCAGCCAGGAAGAATATAGAGACATGGAAAAAGAATGCACATGTGTAAGTTTGCCAGGTAGAGCTTTTTGTGAGATATGGTAATACTAAAACTTAAAGAATTAAGTTCTAGTTCTATCTCTGCCTCCTAACTTCATATCTAACCACAAGCACTAGTCAGTCTCTCCTGTTGTCAGTTGCCTTATCTCTAAAGTAAGGAGCTATATAGGAAGACATCTTTCAGCTCTGAGTGTAATATACTGGTTTTGTGCATCATCAAATACAATGGTAACTATCAGCTATTTCTTAACCATCAGGAAAGGAAAATCTCAGTATTAGATCCTGGTATACATTATAAGAAATTATTTTTTCTGTGATTCATAGCAAGTCTTTCTATCTCAGAGAGACTTGATGCTGTTTCAAGGTACAGTAAAAGATTTTGAAAACAAGACTTTTTCACCATACTTGAGTAGTTTTCATTGGTTATCCTTCCACCGGCCGGTGTGCAGTGATGATAAATGACCTTATTTTAGAAGAAAAGACATAGTTCCCCCCATTCTATCTTTTCCTTTGTACTCTCTCTCTCTCTCTAATGCTTCAAGCCTAAATTTTAAAGTCTTTCACCTCTCCTGCCCACTGCTGATGAATTTCTCTTATAAGCATTCATGATCTGGTTACTACTCCTTTGCTTGAAGGTTCCCCATTGCTGACAAGATAAAACTTCTAAACTCAGTTCTCTTCCTTACATACTTTATAAACACATACCTTTCTCTAAACAGACACTTTTAATTATGGGGTTTTTCATCCTGTTAGAATGTGTTTTTCCCCATACCTACTCTCTTCCCCCTTCAGACTGCATATCTGAACTTGTCTTCATCTTACAGACTTTGTTTAAATTCCCCTTCTTGAACCAAGTTCTCTGTGACTAACCACAACCCAAAGCGATCAGCCATTCCCTGAATCACCCTAGTTCTTATTGTCTTTATAGTTCCTTACATAATTCTTCATGTGTTTACCTCACTCATACTCTTATCTCTCAAGTAATTGTTTATTTTTTATTACTTAGCTTCTCATGTTTTGTTTTTATTATTTGCTCAAACAGGATTATAAAGAACTTTGAAGAAGGCAGAATGAAACAAAAAGGAAACTACTTGTCTAGAACAACTGTGTTGTATCATCCCCAGTGTTTTACATACTTATTTCATTTAATCTTTAAATGGCTTTATGAGGAATGGCTCTTGATTTACAAATAAAGAGACAGATTCAAGTGAGTTAAGCAGTTTCTTGAGTGTTATATCACTATGAGTGATTGGGAACTTGTGCCCAAAACCATCTGATTCCAAAGCATTCCTATTTTTCTTTTCTTCTTTCCTTCCTTCCTTTCACATATTCGGTATACTTTATTCTCTTGACATCCCGACATTATGCTCTTAAGTTTTTTTTTTTCTGCTTTATTGTTCAAAGCTTGTATTCTTTCTAAATGCCCCACACTGTCTCACGTTTTTGTATTTTGATTCCCATACAGCATAATACCTTCTACATTAGGAGTTCTGAAAACATTTAACCTATATTGGACTTCTTGGTTCCTTTCCATTTCACTTTTTCTTAAAACTTCTACCAGGTTGGGCATGGTGGCACATGGCTATAATCCCTGTGACTTGGGAGGCTAAGGCAGGAGGGTTACAAGTTTGAGGGCAGCCTCAGCAACTTAGCAAGACTTTCAGCAATTTAGTGAGGCCCTGCCTCAAAATTTAAAAAAAAAAATTAAAAATTACAAGGGCTGGGATGTAGCTAAGTGGTAAAGTGCCCCTGGGCTCAGTCCCCAGTACTATAAAACAAAACAAAGCAAAACAAAAAACTGCCACTAGAATATAACAGAGAAAGTAAAATATTAATTCAGTAAATTCTGGGTTTTGTCCATTTTAGAGAATGTTTAAAGGGGGAAAATTTGAAACTTAGCATAGATATTAGGATTTGAGTCATCTCTAGAAGATTATCATCCGTGCAGTTCCAATCTGCTGTTCTTATAAACTCCAAAAAAAAAAAAGGAGGCTTTGTTAGAAAATGTTATTCATTGGGGTTTCATCTTTAAATTTTTCTAGAAAATGCTTTTCAAAGCAACAGAACATATAGGCCATGAGTTGTCTTCAGCCAGAAATATTTCCTCCTTTGTGACTTTGCTTAAAATAAAGCAACCATATGGTTCCTCTTTTTAGTTAGCTGAAAAAGGCAGTAGAGGAGGAAAGAGCCCAAACAGGAACATAAATAAACTCAGTGGAGTTTGTAAGATCAATTGTGGTAGGTTCATATCCTCTTATATCAATAGGAAGTTAATAAAACCCAGTGTGAAATTTTCAGTTATCATTTAAGGGTTACAGCAGTATTAAAACCAAATCCATTTTTTACCTCTCCTACCACTTTTTCCCACTCTTTAATTCATTTTTCACCCTTCTAGGATCTGAGTATCAGAGTACTGAAGTCTGTTAGAATCCTACTACAGCAGTTTAGAATGGTCCAGAGGAGTAAGACTTAAAATAAGACTAAGTAGAAGTGGGTATACAGGTGAAAAAATGGATTTTTTTCAAGATGTAAGAAGACTAGTGTTATTGTGAGTGCAGAAGATTATTTAACATACATGCTTTTAGTATGTAGGTGGTATATAGTCAAGTGCATTGTTTCTACAGGGGAAGAAGGTAGTAGAACAATAGGGGTCAGAGAAATGAAAAAGAGAAAATTTAGAAGAAGGTGAAAAGAGGATGCAAAGAAATACAAATAACAGAAGAGAAAAATGGAACAAAAATTACAGGAAGCAGCAAAGTTAATAAACAACAAAAAAAATAGTGGTTATGTAATTAGCACAAAGTTACCAAAGAAGGTTGAAGTGGAAAAAATGAAGTTGGAGAAGATTGAAAGAAGGAACCACAAAGTGCTACTCCCTGTCACTGGTCTGTGGGTATGGGAACCAGCAAAAAGGTGCTATCTGTCCAAGATGGAGGACTTTAATGAATCATCTTTTCAAGCTCACTTATTTTTCATTTCACACTCTCCTGTCTGCTTAAGGATCTTTAAGATTCTTCCCCACACTATCCAGATGTTTTGGAACCATAAAAGGAAGAAAGATTAATTCTTCCAGAAGAAAATAAAATTGATCTTTGATTACATAAGGTAGTTTTTGAGGACCATGTTTTATCAGTAGTAATAAGTATCATTTACAGAGCACCCATAAAATGCTAGGCACTATTCTATTTTAATGAACCAGAGGGGAGTATTTTCAGCTTATAGAAAAGGAAACTGAGACACAGAGAAGTTATATATGTAGGCAGAGTGTTACAGCTCTAAGTAGTGGCACTGATAAACCATGCCAATGTTGTACCAGAGCCCTTTGCCTCTATTGCATACTGTGTGACCTTTCATAGCAAAATTATAAATGTTTATGAAGGAAAAAGATATAAGCTCTTTGGTAATCTATATGTAGGCTTGCATAAAGAGTAGGAAAAGAACTACAGAAAACCCATTTTAGTCCCGTAAATCTATGAAAACAACTCTGAGAGTTTTGAATGGTTATCCTTATCAGTCATCGTATTTAGTAAGTTTACTGGAAAATCTGTGGTGCTTTCTTAAAGATTAAATATTGAAAGGTATTAGATTTATGTTTACCAAATTCAAACTTATTCAGAATTGATAATTTACTTCTAAGTAGAATTATGTAGGAATTAGTTAAAACACAGATGCTGTTAAGCATTGAATTAGGGACTAATCCTTTTTTAGATAAGTCTTTAAAAAATCTTTTCTTTTTCTAACTTCTGTAATAATTGCTTGGAAGGAATCCATTTAGAGGAAATCCAAAGTATATTACTAAAGAGAAAGCGAAGTGTTGAAATAGGATATAACCCACTGTGAATTTATTATTCCTTGAAATTGCAGATTTGTGTAAATTTTTTGCAGTTTTTATCTAAGGGACAAATTACTATGTAATTGCCCAGTTTACTCACAGTATAAGCATCTTTTGTATACATTAACAGTTTTCTGTTGTTTATTCTGGTTTTTTTCCCTATATCTTACACTCTTTATTAAAGTCTCAGGTAAGAATATGTAACATAAACATGCAAATGATATTTTGCATGAGCATTTTGTCAGAGCATTTTTGTCTTAGGGAACTTTTAAAATGAATTATAATATTTTCCTTATTACTTGAATATAAAATTCCATTTCTATAAAAAATGATAATTGAATACATCTTTCATTTTCTTCTTTTTAAATTAAGTGAAGGTGACCATTCTTATTATGGAATCTAGAGAGGATTGAAAAAAGTAAGTTAAATCTATAGATAATATAATATGTATAGGAAAATTTTATAGAGAGCAATTAGAATATTGTGTTTATATGTCTGTGTGATACTGGGGATCAAAGCCAGGACTTCCTACTAGAGAGTCACTCAACCACTGATCTACATCCCAGCCCCTGAAATTTTTAACACTATTTTAGTCATAGCTCATAGAATCTAGTTTTATTTGTAACCCTTAGATTTATCTTCCATGGCTATATTTATTTCTTTTCATTATAAAACTAAGGTTAACAAACATTTTGATTAAGTAAAAGTCAAAGGGCTTGCAATTATAAAAACCTAGATAAAAAAATCTTTCTCTAAGGCAAGCTCATCACTTGAGTATTTTTAAATTCCATGCAGTAAACCCAGGAAAACCTGTTACAGTCATCTATAAACTACATAGTTGAGTTTAGGTTTTAAATACTAGTGATATCTTAGTTTTTTTAAAAAGAAATTTTGTATAAAACAAAGATGAAACCAAATGACCTATGTGAAAATTTTCTTACCTGTTAACTTCTCTTGCAGAGTGCCAAATTGTTGTTCTAATAGGACATGTTGGTGATTTGGCTAAGAAAGCAAAAGGGGTGGTTCACCTCAGATTAAAAATGGTCCTAAAATGGTTTCTGCAGAATAGAGGAAGTTTATCAATAGCTCTTGCCGGAAGTGCAGTAAGCCACAAAATGACTAAGAAATGTATTACTGAAACAGAACTTACTTTGAAACACAATTTGGAGCTATATGATTTGAATGCTTTTAATTAATGTTTTTAAATAAACACTTGAGATGCTCTAGTAATGTGGTTATATAATTTAAATATTTAGAATGGATCCCTGAAGAGAAAATTATGTATTCTAAAGAAAAGCTGCCAGTTGGGTATTACTCATAGTTAGATTCTTCTAGTAAGAAGTAAATATGTTGTGTTCTGTTTACCTATATGACCTAGGGAAGTCACTGTAATTCTGAGTAACCATTTTCTCCTCTGAAGAAATATTTCTCATACTGGGGTATTGTGAAAATTAAATAACTTTTATAAATGCTTCACACAGTAGGTAACCAGTGAATGGTAATATTATTTCCTCATTCATCATCTAGGCAAAAGAAAGCCCAAGTAAGAGAGTAAATTATTCTCATCAAATGCTTCATTTTTATTTTTTTGCAGTGCTAGAGGTTGAACTCAGGGCCTCCCTGTGTGATGGGCAAGTGCTCTACCACTGAGCTACATCCCCTGTATCATATACTTCTTAAAATAAGAAATTAAGTAGGCAAAATATAATGAAAAGTCTGTCTGAATGAAAATTTCTTTGGGCAAGCTACCTTCTTGAGTCTTCTTTATCTGAAAAATGGAGATTGTAATCCCTAATTTACTACGAGATTAAATAAATGTATATGTGCCTTGCATAGCATATATTATAGTAGGTAGGTAAATATCAATTTGTGTACTACTTCCCCATCACTGCAGAAGAACACAGATTAGTATGACCTAGTTTAAGGTACTTACAACTTCATTCAAAAAGCGTAGTATAATAAAAAATTAAAATGTTATAAGATTTTTGCCTCACTATTTTTAAATCCCTGAATTAAGCTAGTGAACCATAATATGTAGGGGTAGAAAATGAAGAGTATTTTTGTTTAAAAATAGCTTAAAAATTTTGAAGTGAAAGAGATCTTACGTACCATCTTTAAGTGTCTGTCAGATTTGGAAAGGAATTCCTTCTGTTTGTTGATGAACTATCATTAAATGATATCATTCTGAGGATGTATGTTTAATAGCCAAGGCAGTGAATGATCAATTTTAAATATTCCTGAAGTATATAAAAGCTTTCTATTCTTTGAGAAAATGTTTGACCAGTATGTTGAATGTGAAAGAAGTTTCCTAGTTAATTTTTTATTTTTATGGATACTGTTTTAGTTTAATTTTCTCTGATAGGTATTTATTTAAGACACTTGATTCAAGGAGAACTTTGTGTTATCTCATATGTTCTGGTGCTCAGTTTCAAATATTTAATGTGCATAAAATGGGAGTGCTGCCCAGAGTCATTTCTAATCTGGTACATTTCCTGCTCAAAAGATAACCCAATGTCACAGGATTGGCTTGAGTTTTCTCTTGTATTCCTTTTTACTTTGACATTTAGCTTCATCCGGAATAATATAATTATGATTTAGTGTTTAGGGGATTTTTTTTTTTTTACAAATTGGTAATTAATTGATAATAAAATTGAAGCTTTCTCCCCACCTCATTTTAAGATATAATTTAGATGTTTGAGGTCATAGAACTTGTAAAAAGTGAAGTTGATAGCCAAAAGTAGTGCCATCTAGGGAGTTCCATAAAAATGACCAATTCCTAGACCTTACCTATTCTAATTGAATCACAACATGTGCAAAAGAATTAGGCATTGTTGTTTTTTAAAAACTCTTTGTGTGGTTCTGATAGGTAGCCTAGGTGAGAATCTCTAGTCAGGAAGGAAGAGTAAGATGATGGCCACATTTGGAAAAATATATAAAATTTTTTCCTAAATAGCTAGCATATTGCACAGAGTAATATGGAATGCTCACTAAGGGATGAGATTTTTTTAAACATATAGCCTGGTCTCTAATTAATATGCCCTCTGTCAGTTTCAACAGATATTTAAAAAGTTTCTCAAACCAACTTTTATAATATTATTTAATTGAAAATGGAAATTTTGACTTGAATGTAAGTCATTGTTTTACTTAAACCCAATTTCTTCAAAGCTTAAGCAATTACCTGAAGTATCCTGTTTTCTATCCTGAACACATTAGATAGTAAAAAATAAAATTGATCATTTATTAAGCTACTTCACATTCTTGAAGTCCAAATATTAACATTATTTGTTTTCTGCAGTACTGGGCATCAAACCCAAGAGCACTCTACCATTGAGCTACCTTCCCAGCCTATTTTATTTATTTTGAGACAGTGTCTCACTAAATTGTCCTGGCCAACCTAGAATTTGCAATCCTCCTGCCTTAGTGTCTTTTTTTTTTTTTTTTTTTTTTTTTTGCGGTTCTGGGGATTGAACTCAGGGCCTCATGCTTGTGAGGCAAGCACTCTACCAACTGAGCTATATCCCCAGCCCTGCCTTAGTCTCTTGAGTGGCTGGGATAATAGACATATACCACAATGCCCAGTTCCAATATTAATATTATTAATACTTCATCAAGCAGTATTTATAAAAAGATGAATGTTACTCTTAAACAGAAAAATATACTTTATATTTATCTTAGTTTTCTGATGTGACTGTAAATCTTATCTATTTTAGTTGTGCTGTATTTCTCATTGACCTTTACAATGTATTCTAAGACAAAATGCAAATATACATGGTCAGTGTTCTTCTAATGAGTTTTATTATACAAAATTAAGTTTTAATTTAATATTTAAAGTAGAAAAGCACTTTCTTATGTATGCCATATGTGGAGATGAAAGCACGTAACCTAAAATTAGTTGTGTTGACATATGAGCTGATATGGATTCTGTCACATCCAACAAAGAAGGTACCATTATGTTATAGTTCAAATCTACACATTAGGAATTTGACTTCTGTTAGATATTGAATTATTTACTTGACTCTAAGGACATACTTTAGAGTTCAGTTACATTCAGACAGATCATCTAACTACTATTGCTGAGTAGAAAATATTTATCCCTTCGTTTTCTCCACTATCGTTTTAAAACCGTACCCAAATGCTTGGTGGTTTACTTTCTTTTTAAAATATTCAGTGTCAAACAGTATCACACAGTTTCCGTAATTAAGTAAGCAGGCATATAATCTCCTTTTCTCATGTGTCTGATGCTAAATTGCATGTCATTATTATAAATCATCTGTCCAACACTTTGGCATTAAATACCAAACTGACTTCATTTTTTACTCTATAACCTTTCTCATCACTACTTTGCATTCATTTTCTTCCCTAAAGCATTTGTTAGTAACTTTTTGTTACTTCTTCATCTCTTCTCTCCCTTGTAGCTGTGAGCATTCCAGTAGATTGCATCATGAGGTTGGGCCCTGTGAGCTGGTTTGCTCTTTTCCAAGTGTCTGATTCAGCAGGCCATAGTCCACTGCTTGCCAGAAAGTCGCCATTGCTTCTAGGCTGACGCTTGCCTGCTTGTTTTGATCGTCTGAGAGATGAGACTTTGTTTGCCAGAATCACAGTTGATAGAAATAGAAAGGTACAGATAAGAAAAAGCACTGCAATTATAATTAAGCAAATTAGCATAGCCGTGTTGTTGTTTTCCTCACAGACATCCTTTTTAAAAATTTCACCATGACTTTTGCTTGTGTTTTCAATGTTCTCTGCTGTTGGAGAACTCTTCCCGGTAACAGAAGGCTTATGGAGTTCCTGCTCAGATTTAGGAGTTAAAGATATGATGTTATATGATGTTGCTTTTTTAGGCATGTTTGTAGAATTAACTTTGTAATCCACTTCAGGAGTCACAGGAATTGTGCCAGTGTTTTCATTTTGGTATCTGCCTGTGGTGTTTTGAATAACTGAATCCCAGGCAACAGTATTGTTAGCCCACAGATGTGTGTAGTTTGCTTTTGTTCCAGAAGACAAAAAAAAAGTTGTCATCATCAGAAAGGCAAGATGCAGGTAATGTCCTGTGTATTCCATTTCCATAAGTATACTGGTGATCTGTTGGGACATCAATACCATTTGTTAATTTGTGAATGATAGTTCCTTAGTTTTGGTGACTGTTGTTAAAAGGCAAACAGTTCAGTTGTTAAAAGTCAACTACCAGCTTATGTTTAACATTTGCTATTGAATTCCTTCTCAACTGAATTTTCCATTATTCTTAGATTATGTATAAAGAAGCATTTTAATGTCTACTATACTTTCAGATGCCATAAATTAGCATTATAAACATTTATCAATCATTTTTAAATGAATACTGTGACTTTTCATATTTGTTCCCTTTTAAACTTGCTAGACTTCAACTTTGAGTTAGATACTTCTGCTTTTACTTTTTTGATTCCTCATTTTAAAAAGAAAACCATTTAAGGATCATTCTTGCTGAAACTCCCCACCCTCCAACTAAAATGTGACCAATCTTTGTAGTAAAGAAGAATTTGGCCTTTAAAATTTCGTTTTACTTATGAAAAGAAAAGGCAAGATTTTGTTTTGTTTTGTTTTGTTTTGTTGTGTTGTGTGGTGTTTTAGAGAGGAGTGTGAGAAAGTTTGATAGAAACTAAAAGAAAATGGACTTCAAATAGGAATTCAAGGTGTTTTTGTTTTCTTTCTGCAGTGCTTTTTCTTGATGCTTAGAATAATGAGGTGCTTAGAAATATTTTCCCAGTATTTACAAAAGCAGTTTCATTGTGATGATCCTCTGTTTTTACCTATATTTCCCCTAACTTAATGTGACTTTGTTTGTTTACTGGTACTAGGTGTCTTACATATGCTAGGCAAGTGCCCCACCACTGAGCTACATCCCCAGTTCCTTATTACAACTCTCTAAAAGCAAGGGCGTACTTGTTTTCTCAATCTAAAAGTCTGGTATAACAAAAAAGAAGAAAGAAAGGAGAAAAAAAATGATTTCTTCTGAATAATCTCAGTAGTTCAACAGAAGCTGACTGTTTCCCATCATTTTGTAACTCACATTCTTTTCTGATTTTGGCATAATTCTGAAAACGAAGAAATATATTATCAGGATACTAGAGACTTAGAATGAAGTGGCAGATTGTAAGCATACAACATATAATTGAAGCAGTTGAGATTCAACGCCTGGGGGCGTAGCTCTGGTAGAGTGCTTATAATGGGTGAGGCCTTAAATTTAATTCCCAACACCAAAAAAAATAATAAAATTGAGATTCAGTGACTCAGAGCTTCTTAGAAGCCTATACAAGGAGGGGACAGGTTTCGTTTGTAATTTTTATTATCCACCATATGATTATAGAGATTTAAGTAGAACTGCCTTATCTGGTCCACGTACTACTAACCTAGTAGAAAATCTAACCATTAATGAGGTCTCTCTTTTGTAATAGTATGCCACTTTGTCATGAACTATGTTTGTAAGTATACTTTATTGTTTGCATGCATTTATTCAAGGAAACTCAAAGCAAAAACTCGATTGTTCTGAAATTTACTAAATATAATCATCTGGTTAAGAACCTTGTGTAAGGCTGGGGATGTAGCTCAGTGACAGAGAACTGGTCTTAGCATGTGAGGTCCTGGGTTCGATTTCCAGCACTGGAGGAAAAAAAAAAAAAGAACCCTGTCTATTTTTTATAAATTATTTTTAAACTTGAATGTGCATTAGTTGTTAGTCTTTTTTTTTTTTTTAAGCAGATTCTAATTCAGCAGGTCTAGGGTGGTACCTGAGACTCCATATCTCTAACCCACTCCCTAACCCTAGTCATGCTTTTGAGCATTAATGTTTTATAAGCAGTAGTTGTATATGTCATTAGATAACATTTGTATAGTATTGAAATACAGAAATGGAGAATAACAAATCTGATATGTTGAATTATATAAATAAAAATAGCATACAGTGAACAAGGTTAATTTGGAAACTAACTTGAAGAAATATATCATATTATTGGTAGAGAGGGAAAAGAACTTTACTAAATGTTCTAGAATCAAGATTACCTTTTGGATTATGACCTTCAATAGACCGTTAAAGATGCAGTGCACTGACTATAGTACTATTCAGCTTCAGCTTTAAAGTTAAATGGATACTTCATTTCTTTCATAGAAAAGAAATACTTTAAATTGAGTTGGCAAGTAATTTCCATCTTTTTATACTACTGAACTTCTGCATTAGATTCTTAAATGATTTAAAGTAGATTATTCTTGTCACATTAGCCCAAAACAATGTAGCATGCATCATAGTATTCGTACACATTTTAGCAGTGCTTACCACAGGACAGATAATAGGCTCACTGTTGATTGTCTTCAGCCAGATGTAATGTCATACCCAAATAAACAAACTGATGACAAAGCGAGACTTTATTTTACCCTTACAAATGCCTGAGAATTAAGGACTATTTCTACTCTGTAATTTATGTCAAGGTTGTTTTACCAAATTATTTTTTATCTGGTTATTTTCAATAAACTGTATAATGCCTAAGCAACAATAATGAGAATTAGTTCTTAAACTTCTTTTTTTTTTTATAGCAAGTTTTTTAATTCACTCATGGGGTCCAGAATCAGATCCTTCCTAATCTTAATTTAAAACTTCATGTTAACAGTTGTCTTTCCATTTCTTTTTTAAAATATTTAAATGATTTTACATAATAGGACAGGAAAAAAACAGCAAACATTTCAGTCAGTTATGATTCTACTTTGTTAGTGAGATTCTTACTCTTTGAAAGCACTTCCTCAAATACTAATCCGAACAAAGTTGTAAGTGAAAAGTCATAAGAAAAACCATACATATGACCTACCTTTCAAAATGCTTGGTCAAAATCTGATTATAACGTGATTTTAATAAACCACTTCTTTTCTTGTCCTCTTATTTAAAGTAGAATAGACTTGGAGAATACAAAACTTAAGTAAATCTGCAGTTAAAAAAAAAAAGGATATGTACAGCTAGCTTTCCACTTTTAAAACCAAACCACAGATGACACATTTCCTTTCTGCTGCAACTCAAGCAACATGTCACAGAGGAAAAAAGAAAAAGGAAAAAAACCTCCAACTTGTCTAGCTGACCAGTAGTATAACAGAAAGCTTTGTGGAACAAATCCCGCCCCCAGAATAGGGAGGGTTTTCCACTTATTGCCTTTGGCTCTTTTGCTCAGTTTATATGCCTGTTATATGCTTTTCAGTGATGTTAGTATTATTCAATAGAATTTATAAGATTTTTTTTTTTTTTTTTTTTTTGTGGGAAGCAGGGAGACTGGGGATTGAACTCAGGCACTTAATCACTGAGCCGTATCCCCAGCCCTTTTTATTTTTTACTTTTATTTTGAGATAGAGTCTTGCTAAGTTGCTAAGGTTGGCCTTGAATTTGTGATCCTCCAGCCTCAGCCTCTCAGCCTCCTGAATTGCTGGGATGATAGGTGTGTACCACCAAACCTGGCTTCTCCAAATTTTTTATTTATATACCACAGACAGATTTTAAACGGAGAGTTTAGAGTCTTTGGTATTTGTCAGATTATAGAAACAATGATATACATATCCAGCATTTCAAATTTGAAACAGTAACAATGATTTGAGAAAATATCTAACAAACATAGATTATGTGGGACAGAAAGTGCCTTTGTGTGATATAGTGTATATGTACAAGCATACATTCTCCTCAAATATCCTGTCACCTCCTCAAATTTAACAAGTCTAAAATGAACTTCATTTTTTCTGAAAATGTTGTTGCCCTTTTCATGCTCTCCTAGTTTCTGTTCTTGATAGTGACGTACTTTGTAATCTCAAAGGCTTGGTAAACAGCATGTCCTTCTAGTTTATGTTCTTTGTTTCAGTCCTGATTAGACTTGGATCATGTGGTCCTTTGTGCATTTTCTTAAATTGATTTTTTCTTTGCTATTTTTACTGTCACTATAGTATTTTAGGTCCTTATTAGGCCAACCTACATTATTATAATATCCTTTTTGCTAACCCCAACTCCTTCATATGTCTTATATATATATAACTCTTTGGTTATATCATTCCTTTCTTAAGTAAAAAAAAAAAGTTGAATAATTCCCTAGTATTTTCAACAGTGATTCAGAAATGTTTGTGCATATAAAGATCAGAGGAGAAAATTATTTAAAAATAAGAAAAATGCCTCCCCCCATATTCATATTTATTCATATTTAGCAGGCTTGGGCATTTTATCAAGCACCACAGTTGATTCTGATGGCAGTAGTCAACATAGCTACCTTAATACCATTAGCCCTAAAGTAATATAGGTTGTTTGGATTTGAAATTCCAGTACCAAGTTCTTCAGGGCTTTCTCTCCATGCTACTCATATTAATTAATATTCTTTTGGTTTAAAGCAATTTATGACCTTATATGGCTTAATAGAAAATTAGTATTTATTGGCTCACACAGCTGAAGAGTTCAGGGATAAATTTGACCTCAGGGGAGACTTTATCTAGGACTCAAATGATATGGTCAGGGCCCAAGTTTTTCTTATTTCTCATGTAATTTCTCTTCAGTTTTTAGACAGGTTTTTCCTCTATATCCTGACATAGGAGCTAGCAGCTCTCAAGGGTATGTGTTTTAGAAAAAGTCTCAAATCCCAGCATTTTACACTAGTCCCTGAATTGGGACTCTGGCCTGATTGTCCTGATTTGAATCATGTGTTCATTGCTGGACCAGTCTCTGATTGAGATGGGATAAATGGATTGGATAAAGCATATCACATTTCACTCCAGACCTCCAGGTAGATCATTCCTACCCAGACTGTTTACCTGAGAAGTTTGGTAGACCCAGAAGCAACCAACCAGTGACTGCTGTCTTCCTTTTTTGACTAATGGGCAGAATTTTGTTCAAAATATTTGAATTGGAAATTTGTCTTTTTACTTTTACTTTAGCCTTGTGGAAGAACAGCTGACTTAAAACATATATCTAGACTTTGAATAATTGTTTCCTATTATTGTTCTCTCTAGAAAACTAATCGAGAATAAAGAAAATAGAGATTAGTAGCATCTGTATATTTATTCAAAACTTTAATAATGTTTGTCCATTTTTATCATCTTCCTTAGGTTCAAAACTGGTCAGATCAATGGTGATTTGCTGATATACCACGTCTTGCTAACTTTAAAGCCATATTATGCAAAGCCATATGAAATTGTAGTGGACCTTACCCATACCGGCCCTAGCAATCGCTTTAAAACGGACTTTCTCTCCAAGTGGTTTGTTGTTTTTCCTGGCTTTGCTTATGATAATGTCTCTGCAGTCTATATCTATAACTGTAACTCTTGGGTCAGAGAGTACACCAAGTATCATGAGCGACTGCTGACTGGCCTCAAAGGCAGCAAAAGACTCATTTTCATAGACTGTCCTGGGAAACTGGCTGAACACATAGAGCATGAACAACAAAAACTACCTGCTGCCACCTTGGCTTTGGAAGAGGACCTCAAGGTATTCCATAATGCTCTCAAGCTAGCTCACAAAGACACCAAAGTTTCTATTAAGGTAAGTTTCATTCTTTGTGATTGAATCATTACCTTTCTTGCCTAACCAAACTATATCCTGGCTAAGTATCCTCATAGTTGTACATCAGATGTCAAGTAAGTTCAGATTAGGAAGACTAAGATTTCTCTCTCTATAGAGGTTCTGCAGAAGATGAGAGGTGATGCTTAAGTCTAGGTTGGGTTGGAGACAGAAGAGTGCTGTAAAATGGGTAGTTGGCTATCTGTCAATCAAATGGTAAGAATGTGTGGAGAATGCAAATCACCTAGTGAGGTTTCTGCTGATTAGTACATAATTTTTGCAGAGTGAAAAGCATGAATCTCCAGGATAAAATCAGCACTTGTGTAGAGGATTCTCATCTTTTTTTAAAATTAATTTTTTTCTGATGTTTTCTGTTTAAGAGTATCACAATAATTAAAGTATTTGAATATATACTGTAGTAACTCCTCATGAAATGGCAAATATGGTGGGTAGGTGGGTTGGTTGGTTTTGGAACCTCTTAGAATTATTTATAATGGAATTTAATTATTTTCCACTTTATCAACTTGCCACCACTTTACAGGTTGGTTCCACTGCTGTTCAAGTAACCTCAGCAGAGAGAACAAAAGTCCTAGGGCAATCAGTCTTTCTAAATGATATCTATTATGCCTCGGAAATTGAAGAAATCTGCCTAGTGGATGAGAACCAGTTCACCTTAACCATTGCAAATCAGGGCACACCTCTCACCTTCATGCACCAGGAGTGTGAAGCCATTGTTCAATCTATCATTCATATCCGGACCCGCTGGGAGCTGTCACAGCCTGACTCCATCCCCCAGCACACCAAGATTCGACCAAAAGATGTCCCTGGGACACTGCTCAATATTGCATTACTTAATTTAGGCAGTTCAGATCCTAGTTTACGGTAAGTTTGTTTAAAAATTCACTTCAGCTTTATTCAGGGTTTGTTGCTTTTAAAATGAGAGCACTTAATAAGCCTTTAAGACACCCTCTTTCTTAATACTGTAAATTGGAAGGTATGCTGTGTTGGTTAACCAGTGTGACCTCATCATGTTGTGGGGTATTCACATGAAACGTGGAATTCTGAATAGGGTGATTCATTCTAAACCAGTTTATGTTCTTTCTCCAGGAAACTTTCCTCTAAAATAGACAACATAGCACTTTTTTTTTTAAATGTTCTTTTTAAAAAAGTCTACTCCTCAGTGGTTTCACCTCCCCTGAGTCCTCTTAAGTTTTCCCTGTATTTAAAAGCATATCACTTTTAAGTTTCTTAATTTCAAGTCAGATTATCATTGATTGACAAAGGAAGTCCTAATGTGCAGTAACTTGAAGACAAACCTTATTGCATATCTCATTTTAGTAGGGTTCTTGAAAGAAACCATAAGACAAATGTACTTGTCATCTGAGCACAGTATGATGGATTCTGTTCAGGCTTGGATAATTTGGACATGAATATGGAAAAAATATGACCTATGTAGTCAGTAGATTTTGGTTCAAATCTAGATCTGCTACTTTCTAGGTGTATGTGATTTTGGGCAAGGTACTTAAGTTCTCTGAGCTCTAGTTTCCTCACCTATAAAATAGAGGTAGTAATACCTTTCTTATGTACCCACAGAAGTTTAATAAGTAGTATAGTGTGACACCTAGCAAATAGTTTGTGCTTAGAAAATAGTATTTTTCTCCTCCCTTTCTTTTCCCTCCCTGCCAAAGTTTCTTTGTACCCCTTCTCCTTTATCTTCCTTTTCCTTGTTTAGGATAATTCTTTGTCTCAAGTACATTGGCACTGTCAAGATTATTACAGATGGAAATTGAACATACCTAATCTGAAATTATGAAGTCCAAAATGCTCCAAAATCTGAATCTTTTTGAATGCCATGTCCCTCACTCAACATTTCATATTCCATAGCATTCCGGACTTCAGGTTTTCTAATTTGAGATGTTCACCTGGTAAAGTCCATGCAAATATTCCAAAATCCAGAAAACTGAAATCTGAAAACACTCTGGTCCTAAGCATTTTGGTTTGGTTTGGTTTGTTCAAATTAGTTATACATGACAGTAGAATGCATTTTGACACATCATACATATGGAGTATAACTTTCTCATTCTTCTGGTTGTCCAAGATACAGAATTACAACAGTTGCGTAATCATATATGCACATAGGGTAATAATGTCCAATTCATTCTGCTATCCTTCTTGCCCCCCTCCCCTTCACTTCACTTCTCTCCCTCCCTTCACTTCTCTCTGTCTAACCCACCCTCACTCCTAAGCATTTTGAATGGGAATATTAAAACTGTATAAATCGTTAGCTCCAGAAACTTTTCCCCAAGTTATAGCATACCCCAAGTTTTATAGTGACCTTCTGGGATTCTAGATTCTCCTTTATTTAAAAGGAAAACAAAACAAAACAAAACAAAACAAAAAAACAACTCTATATGATTTCTTTGACCAGATGGGCCTCTTGGGGTCTGTGAACTCCCAGAAATCACACAAAATTTTATGTATGCCTAACTTCATTATCTCAGAGGGGTCTGTGCCACCAATCTCTGGATTGAGAAAGCCCAACTTTTTATAGCTATTATACAGAGTAAAAACTGGTATCAAAATAGTATAACATAGCTTCCCTAGAAGTTAGTAAAAGATACATAAACTTAGAAATAGTTACATTAATGTTTTCATTTTAGGAAAATGGAACTATAAACCTGTCTTTAATTTCTAATTTCAAGTTATTTGTTGAAAGTACTGATAGCCTTCTAACAATTACTAGCTTGCATGAACATGTACTCTTTTGTAGTGAAATAAAGCAAGCTAAGAGCTTTTGCTTTTTACAATTAAGACAATTGTCCCAGAAAACAAGCTTTTTAGGCAAACTTAAATTTCCATGAAATTTTTTCCTTTGTATAGTTGTATACAACTTTTTTTTTCTTCTGTATAGTTGTTGCATAAATATATTAACATGATAAAAATTCAGAGGTAAGGAAAACCTAAAATTTATTGAGCAAACTATTTTTTTGCTGAATGAAGGAGAAAAATTAGAATTTTAAAATCGAATGAGTTTTATAAGTGATTTTTTTTTGTTCTACTGGAGCATGAATATTACAGCTATTCAGTTTCAGTGGCTGTGTATAATGGAACAAGGTCATAGAAATGAAAATGGGGAGATTTATAGTTAATTTTGATTTTGACCTCCAGTTTATGGTGTCTTTCTGTGACACCCATAAAGAAATTCAGCAGATACTGACTTTAAAGATTCTAACATTCTCATTTGATAAGGTTCACTTCATTTCTCTTCTTACAATCCCTGTTTTAACTGGATCTAGCAGAGAGAAAACCACAATTTGAGTTTTGGCTTCACTAAAAGCATAATGTGTCTTCTGACTTTTTTCCCATTGATTTCTTTAGGACCATAAACCTCTTGTGTTTTATGGCCCAGTAAAATTCTTCTAAGAAAGCATATGCCCGCCATCTTAAAAACCTCACAGTGCTCTTCTGGTTATGTCAGGAATCTCTGTTTTTAAAAAAATCCCTAAATGATCAAGGGATATTTGGGTTTACCATAATATCTTTATTTGATCATAAAATTTAAAAAAATAGTTGATCATGCTTTGTAATAGAATCAGAAGTTGTATGTTACCAAAAATTTGTGGAATTATAAGGAAAAATAAGTTTTAAAACAACTTCATTTGTGCTTTCTCCTAGGTCAGCTGCCTATAATCTTCTGTGTGCCTTAACTTGTACCTTTAATTTAAAAATCGAGGGACAGTTACTAGAGACATCAGGTTTATGTATCCCTGCCAACAACACCCTCTTTATTGTCTCTATTAGTAAGACATTGGCAGCTAATGAGCCACACCTCACGTTAGAATTTTTGGAAGAGTGTATTTCTGGATTTAGCAAATCTAGTAAGTAATGATAATTTTCTTCAATACTAATTATTTAAAAATTCAAGAAACCCCTTTTGTTTCAGAATTTACTGGTGAATTCTTTCACTTACTATATTTTTACCTTCTAAACCATTTCTAATTTTTTATCTGTGGTGCCCTGTAATTGAGAGAACTCTGAAGAAAATAACTGGTAGGACACATTAAGAAATCTACCAAGTCTGGTGTAGTGGCATGTGCTGTAATCCCAACAATTTGGGAGGCTTTAGGCAGAAAGATCCCAAGTTCAAGGCCAGCTTGCACAATTTAGTGAGACCCTGTCCCAAAATTTTTAAAAATAAAAGGGCCTGGGGATGTGGCTCAGTGGTAGAGTACCCTGGGTTAAATCCCAGTACCACAATAAAGAAAAGAAAAAGAGAGAGAGAGAGAAAGAGAGAGAGGGAGAGAAAAGAGAGAGAGAGAGAGAGAGAGAAAGAGAGAGAGAGAGAGAGAGAGAAAGAGAAAGAGAAAGAATACATCAAAATTCTGGCAATGCAAGTGAGGGCAAGATTTTGGCTACCGTACATATCTCTGGGCCACTTAAAAGTATTTTCTCCATTGTTCCAATTTGATGAGCTTTGGCATTTTTCTTCTTAGTAGATAATTCAACATGAGTGAAGTATCTATGTGTCTCCTTGATTTTAGGAAAAAATGTGATTTTATGAACATGTATGGTTCATGGAAAATGCAGTGACACATGACACAAGTCCAGAGTCCTGGTGTGACTTTAATAAGTGTCATGAATTATTTAACGTCCATTCTTTTCGTCTGTCCATCTTCATGCCCCATAAATGTTGACCTTTCCCAGCTTAGTTCCTGACATTTTCTTCCTTCCATTTATTTATTTATTTATTTATTTATTTATTTAGATGGGATTTAACCCAGGGGCACTTAACCACTGAGAGGCATTCTCAACCGTTTTAATTTTTTATTTTGAAATGAAGTCTCACTGAGTTGCCTAGGCCTCACTGAATTGCTGAGGCTGGCCTTGAACTTTCGATCTCCTTCCTCAGCTTCCTTCCCAAGTGGCTGGAATTAGAAGCATTTATGTTCACACCAAACTTCTTCTCTTTCTCTTTTCCTCATAATACAACTTTCTTTTTTCTGTGTTTAAACACATTTCTTGACTTTTCTTTATTAGGTAATTGAAAACTTTAACAATTTAATCAAGAATAAATCACTGTGTATGTTTTTTCAAATGAGAAAATGTAGAAACAACCCTGATAAGAAAATGTGTAAGACTAACTAAAACAGGAAAAGTATAAAGCTTTATTGATCAATATTAATATAAGAAAATATTTGAGTGAATGCACTGGCATATTGTATTCCTGCATGTACAGTTCTTCCTAGATGATTACAAATTTAATGCAGTCCTATCAAAATAATTTGAGGAGAATGGAAATTAAACTGAAAATGATTTTGAATTCTATTTGAAGGTATAAGAATACTACTCAGGAGGTTGAGACAGAGGATCACAAGTTTGAGGCCAGCCTGGGCAACTTATCAAGATCTGTCCTCAAAATAAAACATTTTTTAAAAAGGACTGGGCACATAGCTCAGTGGTAGAGTGCCTCTGGGTCCAATGTCCAGTACCATGGGAAAAAAAAAAAAAGTACACGAATACCTAAGAAAACATTGGGAGGAAAGAAAACAGACTTGATATTACAGACATCTGAACATATATTACAGTGATACAATAATTAAAACATGAGTGTTCAAGAATCACCAGTCAGATCAGCTTAAGAGAAATTAATATAGAAGCATCACAAACTAGAGGGGGGAAGATTAAGTCATTTAAGAAATGAGATTGAGAAATGAATTAAGTTGGGTATTCATCCATACCAGAAGATATCAAAATAAGTTACAGCTGTATTTAAGGGTTGAATGTAAAAACTAGAACCATTAACAGAGAAAAAAATGAATATTGAATTAATTTTTAGATGAGTAAGGGACATATGAATCAAGATGATAGAAACAAATAATGAACAAATTTGACTTCATAAAGCTTCAAAACATTTTTGAAATTTTTATTAGTTGTTGATGAACCTTTATTTAATTTATTTATTTATTTGTGGTGCTGAGGATCAAACTCAGTGCCTCATACATGCTAGGCAAGTACTCTACCACTGAACCACAGTCCCAGCCCTCAAAACTTTCTTTTTAAGTGATAAATCTAAACCTGGGGTAGGGGGGTTGCTAGAAAATACTAATATTATTATTCTTACTATTTCTTATTTATTTTTTTATATGGTGCTGAGAATCGACCCAGTGGCTTGCACATGCTAAGGGAGTGCTCTATCACTGAGCAACAACCCCAGCCCTTATTATTCTTATTATTAAGATCATGAAGAGATCTTACAATTAAGAAACATGAGTCAACAGTAACATGTAAATCATGCTAAAAAAGAATATTTGTTATTTATTAATAAAAGCAAAATGCCAATTAAAAGAATAGTGAGATAATATATTTAGCTATCATATTTTTAAATTCACTATTGATGGTCGGTAGAATTTTGAACAGGGGCAGTTTTTGTAGAAAGTTTGGAAGTGATTATCAGGACCCTTAAGAATATTCACCCCTTTTGGTCTCATAATTCCACTTTTTGTAATTTGTCCTGAAGAATTAATGTTGTTTGTCGTAGATTATTTTATATATAGATTTTTCAACTAAGATATATTTTGTCATGAGTAAAGTGCCCAGGTCTTAAGTGAATAGTCTGATGAATTTTTACATGTCAAATCCAGAGCATTTGCAACATCCAGAAGGATCCTTTCTTAATACTGTCTCTTCACCAGAAGTAAACACGGTTATGACTTCTATTGTCATAGATTTATTTTGACTATTTTTGAACTTCATGACATTACTTACAGTAGAAAAACAAATGGCATAGTCAAACTACAGGGAACTGATTACCTTGTTGGATCTCCTTGTGTTGGGATAATTAATATGAAGCCATTAAATTTTTTGAGGGGCCAGACATGGTGACATTGGCCTATAATCCTAGCTTCTCGGGAGGTTGAGGCAGGAGGATCACAAACAAGTTTGAAGTAAGCCTGGGCAATTTAGCAAGACCCCGTCTCAAAATAAAATAAATAAAATAAAAAGACTGAGATTATAATTCAGTGGTATAGTGGTTGCCTAGCATTCATGAAGCCCTGGATTTAATATCCAGTTATACACACACACACACACACACACACACACACACACAGAGTTTTGGTACACAGTTTCAGTTTGGAAAGATAAGAACATTCTACAGATAGATAGTGCTATTAGTTGCACAACCATGTGAGTATACTTAATGCCACTGAACAATACACCTAAAAATGGTTAAAATGTTAAATTTTATGCTCTATATATTTTATCACAATTTATAAAATTGTCTTTGGAATAAATGTGTTTTATTCACACATTTATTTTTGTGAGAATTTTTGTGTTTTTGTATCTTAAAGTGTTTCTATTCCAAAACAAATTTAAAAATGGTTTTTGGAGAATTTTTAATGATGAGTAAATCTCATAAAATGTATAATGAGAAAGTATTTAGGGTACACTGTATGTAGAGCATCATCCTAGCTTTTTGGGGGGGTTATATATGTGTACACTGACATAAACATATATTATCTCTGAATATTTGAAATAATGGGGAGAGATGAGGTCATGTGCTAGTATATTAACACTAGAATCCCTTCCACCAAACTTTCTTTTTTTTTTAAATATTTTTAAATTATCAGTGGACACTTATTTATTTATTTATAAGTGGTGCTGAGGATCGAACCCAGTGCCTCACACATGCTAGGCAAGTGCTGTACTACTGAACCACAACCCCAACCCTCCTTCCACCAAACTTTCTACAATTCTCTACATGTTCATTTTCCAGTGAGAATAAAACTTACAGTTTTGCATCTAGCTAAAAAACGTTTTAGAAGGGAGAGAAAAAATAATTTTTCAAAAATTGACTTACTGGCTTTTAAAATTAAATTCAATGTTTATTCTTTCTTCACCTCTTATCCTCAAAAATACGTTTGCCACCAGGTGCAGTAGCAAATGCTTTCATCCCAGTGACTAATGAGACCTTGTCTCAAAATTTCAAAAAAATAAAAAGGTCTGGGGAGTAGCTCAGTGGTAAAGTGCCTCTGGTTTTAATCCCTAGATAGTATCTATCTAGATAATGATTTGCCAAGTCTGCTTTCTCCAGGCCTGATTCTAGGCAATGATCTTTAATTCTTACCTCTCCCCTCCCATTCCTCCATATTAAAATAATTGTTGTAATTTTCAATGACCATCTATGCTAATAGTATATGTTTTTCCAGGTATTGAATTGAAACATCTTTGTTTGGAATATATGACCCCATGGCTGTCAAATCTAGTCCGTTTTTGTAAGCATAACGATGATGCCAAAAGACAAAGAGTTACTGCTATTCTTGATAAACTAATAACTATGACCATAAATGAGAAGCAAATGTATCCATCTATTCAAGCAAAAATATGGGGGAGCCTTGGGCAGGTATTGAATTTACTCAAATATTTATCTGGTATCTCCTTTGTATGTATATTTTTCTGGCGCCTACTTTGTGTAAAGCTCTGTGCTGGACACTAGGGTATAGCTGTAGAAAACATAATTCTTCCTTTAAAAGCATGTGGACACTCACCCAGCTCTTCATCTAGTTTGAAATTGTAAATGTCTAATCCTTGTTTGAGAACCAGGGAAACACTAGTTACTTTAGTACTCTTCTATAGGACATAATTATGTTGAGTTTAATTGTAGAAATACTACATCATGTGCTTTAATATGTATTCTCATTCCTATGTACCATTGATGTCAGTATTTCTTAATGATGTTAGTTGGGACATCATCTTTCATTTATAGTTTTAGCATAAAAATGCTACTATTAAAGGATATAATGTAACTTTTTTTATCTGACAGGAATTATGCATCTTCTTTCTTCAAAGTAATCATTTAAGGAGGCAGTGCACTTGCTTGAACATTGCTGTGAATCCTTTAAATAATTTTATTGCACTAGAAAATTTCTCAGTACTTGATGTCATTTCCTATATTCTAAAATAATTAGGTTGCCTGGGGATGTAGCTCAGTGTTTGATTCTTGCCTCCTCGGGGCTACTAATAATAACAATAACAATAATAAAATAATAATATTGGTCACACATTACTGTCAAGGAAGAGCACAGGGATACTTTACAAGTGAATGAAACTAGTAATGTATACATTATTAAATTTTGAATATTAATCTTTTAATCTCTGAAGGAATCAAGTATATATCCTTATCCTTTCCTGGATAATTGTATTCACTGACAGGTCTCTAAATTTCTGGTATTTTGGAGGCCTTGGATAAAATAGTTTTTATGTTGATTGGGCTGCTCTTTGAATATTTTTTAATTAAAAATTCATAGTATGGTTAAAAAACAAGTTTATTTTCCCCTCTTCCATTAGATTACGGATCTGCTTGATGTTGTACTAGACAGTTTCATCAAAACCAGTGCAACAGGTGGCTTGGGATCAATAAAAGCTGAAGTGATGGCAGATACTGCTGTAGCTTTAGCTTCTGGAAATGTGAAATTGGTTTCAAGCAAGGTAATCACTTTTCCTTTGCCCTCTGGACTATGGCATAGTATATCTGTTTTTACTATCAGGAGGGCTTTTGTTTTGTTATATTAAAGTTAAACTGAAATTTTTAATACAACTTTTAGTCCCATGTTTTTAAAAATTCTGCTTTTTTACAGGTTATTGGAAGGATGTGCAAAATAATTGACAAGACATGCTTATCTCCAACTCCTACTTTAGAACAACATCTTATGTGGGATGATATTGCTATTTTAGCCCGATACATGCTGATGTTATCCTTCAACAATTCCCTTGATGTGGCAGCTCATCTCCCCTACCTCTTCCACGTTGTTACTTTCTTAGTAGCCACAGGTCCATTGTCCCTTAGAGCCTCCACACATGGATTGGTTATTAATATCATTCACTCACTGTGTACTTGTTCACAGCTTCATTTTAGTGGTAAGTTCTAGGAAGGTAATTTGTGTTCAGTTGATTCCTTTCTCCACTTTACTTCACCTAGTTAGTATAAATTTCTTATTATTTATGACAATATCTTAACACCAAGGTGCTAATTTTAGCCTGCAGTAATGACTTGAAATTTCATCAAAATGAAGAATAATAATTTACTTCCATGCTTTATCAAGTTATAATAAAGATTTTCTGTGCTCATTTGTCGTGTAGACTCTTGTAGTTATCACACAAGCTAAATATTCAATATAAGTAGAGAGTGTTGCATTACTAGTACTAATTAGTGATTAAATGGAGCTAAAGCAATGAGCATTAATATAATGTATCTAGAGGTTTGATTTGGGGAGCCTGATTGTATAAATTTTTATTTTCTCAATTCAAAATGAAACATGGAGCCGGGCGCGGTGGCGCACGCCTGTAATCCAAGCGACTTGGGAGGCTGAGTCAGGAGGATCACGAGTTCAAAGCCAGCCTCAGCAACTTAGCAAGGCCCTAAGCAATTCAGTGAGACCCTGTCTCTAAATAAAATACAAAATAGGGCTGGGGATATGGCTCAGTGGCCGAGTGTCCCTGAGTTCAATCCCTGGTTCCAAAAAAAAAAATGAAACATGGACCTTTACAATTAAAAGTATAATATCTTCAGCTGAGTACAGTGGTGCATGCCTATAATCCTGGCAACTTGGGAGGTTCAGGCAGGAGGATTGCAAGGTCAAGGCCATTGTCAGCAATTTATTGAGGGCCTAAGCAACTAAACAACAACCTGTCTCAATAAAAAATTAAAAGATGTTGTTCAGTGTTCAAGCACCTCTGGATTCAATCCACCAATACAGAAAATATATATATATCTTCTGAGTTTTTATTTGTTCCTTTTTTCTTTTGCAGAAGAGACGAAGCAAGTTTTGAGACTCAGTCTAACAGAGTTCTCATTACCCAAATTTTACTTGCTGTTTGGCATTAGTAAAGTTAAGTCAGCTGCTGTCATTGCCTTCCGTTCCAGTTACCGAGACAGGTCGTTCTCTCCGGGCTCCTATGAGAGGGAGACTTTTGCTTTGACATCCTTGGAAACAGTCACAGAAGCTTTATTGGAGATCATGGAGGTATTTAAGGCAAAATGATAAGAAACTAAATTAAAATCATTTTTAAAAATCTAATACCATACAGAAGAAATACTGATATATTCTGCTGTTTTACACTTAATGCTTGGATAAAAAACCTCCATGGAATTTATTTATTGGTAACATAAATGTCATTTATTTAATGACATGATGAACATTATCAAAATGTTTCTAAAAATATTTGCATATACATGTGTGTATCTTTTTTTTTTCTCTTTTTTTAGGCATGTATGAGAGATATTCCAGCATGCAAATGGTTGGATCAATGGACAGAACTAGCTCAAAGGTGTGTCCCAAATTAAATATAAATTGTAAAAGTATCTGACTTGTTGAAAGATAGATATTACTGTATAGTCAAAATCTTGCTATTTATTGTGTTTGCGGGGAGCACAAAGGTTTTCATAAACTTTTGATCTTTTAATTGCAGGTTTGCATTCCAATATAATCCATCCCTGCAACCAAGAGCTCTCGTGGTCTTTGGCTGTATTAGCAAAAGAGTCTCTCACGGGCAGATTAAGCAGATTATCCGTATTCTTAGCAAGGTACTTCTCCTTCCCTTCCAAATATTTGTGGTTCCCAAACTATAAAGCATATCTTCCATTGTTTTTAAATTTAAATTTAATAAAAATTAATTATGTTGCTTACTAAACATTTAAAAGATGAATTTTATTTTCTTTATTGTAATTCTTGGAAGTGATGAAATCTTCTCTTTGAAAGAATCTGTCTTTAAGAGACAATAAGTAACTTGCCTCTTTGCTTAAGCAGGAACCCTTAATATTTTATCAGATTTACAAAGTGTAACTATTTGGTAAGACAGTAGCCTTATAAAAATTGTTTAACTTGTAATTACTATAATATTGCCTGTCTTATTAGAATATGATATAGAAATGATTTTAAAAAATAAGAAACCTAAGTGTATGAAGCTAGCTACTAAGGTCACCATTGTGTTAGAAATAATTCTCATACTTGTTGAATAAGTAAATGTTTCTGAGCTGATTCTGATATTCAGTTTAGGAATTTGTTTCATTTCAATCGAAGTAAAATAAAGAATTCTGTTTTCCTAAAAGGCACTTGAGAGTTGCTTAAAAGGACCTGATACTTACAACAGTCAAGTTCTGATAGAAGCTACAGTAATAGCACTAACCAAATTACAGCCACTTCTTAATAAGGTAATTATTGTATAGCACATGAGTTTCTTCGTTTTAGGTGTCAGTGTTACATGTTCTTTTCTTATAAAGAATTCAGTAATTAAGATGAATTGCGGAATGGTCATAAAGAAAAAACTATAGTTAATGTGGAACTTCTTGCCACAAAGTTTAGTTGTTTAAAGTTGTTACATTAGGGCTGGGGTTATAGCTCAGTGGTAGAGTGCTTGCCTAGCACATTTGAGGCACTGGGTTTGATCCTCAGCACCACATAAAAACAAATAAAATAAAGGTATTGTGACCATCTACAACTAAAAATATTGTTTTAAAAGTTGTTACATTAAAGGAAAAGTATGGAGAACACATTCTCAAGTACTTGTAATTTTATATTTCATCAATGCTGAAGGAAAGATAGGTGTATATTCTTAATTCTTTCATCTAATAATTATTGAGTTTCTACTGTGTGCCAGGTTCTGTTGTAGATGCTAGAGATATACATAGTGCCAATCAAAGCCAATAAAAATTGTCTGCCTTCATGGAGCTTATATTCTGGGGTGGGTTTAGAGGGTCATGGAGTGGATGGATAATAAACAAAGTAAGTAAAATACTTAGTGTGTTAATGATCATTACTATATAAAATATCAAGTGAAGAGAAGTATATCTGGTCACCAGAAGAGTTTGGTACTAGATTGGGAGTATATCTCAATGGGCCCTGGGTTCAATCCCTGGCACTGTGATTTAAAAAAGCGAGTGAGTTTGGGTGTTTTATGAGGGTAATATTTACAAGGAATAAAATGATATGGTCATCATTTTAGGATGGTCTGAGCTCATCTCACTTTGTAACCTCTGGCAGGTGATTCACATATCTGAGCATCTTGTTTCCATGCAGATAAAATGAGTAAACTAGACTAGAAAATGGCATGTTATTACCTTTCAACTCCACAGTTATATAATTCTTTGAGTTGAATTCAAAGGCGTGCGAGGTGATTACAGAGAAATAAATACCTAATACGTCCCTGGTAGTTCTAGATGTTTTACAAATATCTTAATCTTAAAATGATACAGAATGGTTCTCATTCTCATTCATATAAGCGAAAATGAGACTCAAGGCCTAAGAAATTTACCTAAAGTAAATCTAGTAAAAGATTGGATGATTCTAATTCAAGGATTTTATTAAAGTCCTTGAATTTTCCCATATTCCACAGTGCTAAATAAGAATTACCAATAATATGTATTTTTAACTCAGAGCAGCAAGAGATTACTATAATAATAAGAGTGACAAGAGTTTAAAGTTAGATAGGACTTAGTATAGGTAGAAAAGGAAGTAAGTCTTGAGCAGCAAAATTATAGCAATAGGGATTATACAAGAATGCTGGGACAGTGGTGGGATGGGGGATAGACCATTCTAGTTGTTATGCAGAAATTTTGCAAGAGCATAATGAGAAGGAAAATTGTGAAGATTGGATAAAATTAATAACATTCAACATTCTTCAGAAAGGAGTTTGGAGATGTACCACTTTTTAGCAGACAAAAAAATATGACAAGAGCAGGACTTAGATCATTTTGGTGATAGATTGCCCGGTAGGTTGGAACAGGGAGAAACTGAAGGCAGAAAGCATCCACATTTTGAATAAAGATTGGCAGGGGATAGCATCATCAGCAGTATGAAAGAAATGACAAATGTGAGAGACTACCCTAGAACACTGAATTTTGGGAATCCAGAACAGAGAGAAATCAAAGAAGATGCTGCGATCTCAGGCCAGATAATTGAGCCTTTAGTTATACATGTGAAAAAAAACAAAGAACTTATCTATATTTATCTCCCCCCAAAAAAGAAAACATGGTTAATTTGGCAAGATAGTATACTTTGTTTTATGCTAAAGAAGCATGAATTTCATGATTCATCTTACTAACCAGGAATTTGTCTCCTTTGCCAGGACTCCCCTTTGCACAAAGCCCTCTTTTGGGTAGCTGTGGCAGTGCTCCAGCTGGATGAGGTCAACTTGTATTCAGCAGGCACTGCACTTCTTGAGCAAAATCTACATACCTTAGATAGTCTTCGGATATTCAATGACAAGGTAAGCAAACTTTTCTTTGGAATTCCTAGATTACTTTCATTTAGTACTCCTTTTTCTTTTTATTGTTGTGTGATTCTTTTAAAATAAAGAAGTCCATAATTTAAATATGGATATTTTAATGCAATTTAGTGTGAATATAGTTCCTTATCTACTCATAAAAAACCTATTTAAACTTTAGTACATATTTTCTGTATACAGATAGCAAAAGAATACTACTTGCCTGATGCTAAAAAATGGAATAAGGATAAATAATACTAAGTAGTAATAATAGCAACTGACAGGCCTTATGCTAAGCACTGTACTTCCATTATTTTTCATTTTGATAACTCTAAGGTAGAAGTTAGCATTCTCCATTCCCATTTCACAAATAAAGAAACAATCTGAAAAAGAGCTTATTTTTATTGACTAATGCTACTTAGTGAAAAATCAGTATAATTAGTACCTAATAAGGAAAATGGAAAATCTAAAGGAACCCCTCCCCTGCAAAACAAAAACAAAAAAAAAAACAGTATTTGTTCAGTCTTTCTAATGTGGTATAAAACCAGTATTTTTTCAGTCTTCCTAATGTCAAACAGACCCAGAACAGCTGGAAGTCTAAGAATTGTGGAAACAGTTTTTTTCCCCCAGTACTAGGGAGTCAACACAGGGGTGTTCTACCACTGAGCTATATCTCTAGCCCTTAATTTTTTAAATTTGAGACAGGGCCTCAAATTTGAAAGCTTCCTGCCTCAGCCTTCTGAATAGCTGAGATTACAGGCATGTGCCACCACATCCAGATGGAAATGAAATTTTAGAGGTCACAAGTATTTCACCAAATACAAAGGACCAATGGTTAAGTAACTTGTCCTGGTTCATATGTCTGGCTTGGAACTAGAACCCTTCTTTCTGAAATTTTTTTGGTTGTTGTTCTTTTCTGTAGTTGTCTTGCAACAATAGTGGTCAAAGTGATATCTATTTATAGGCTATTTGTATGTTAGGAATATTTGCAGCTGGGCGTGGTGGCACATTCCTACAATCCCAGCTATTCAGGAAACAGGCAGGAAGATCACAAGTTTGAGGACAGGCTTAGAAACTTCATGAGACCCTGTTTCAAAATAAAAATAAAAAGGACTAGGTATATAGCTCAGTAATTAAGGGTCCCTCACTCCCCACTGGAATAGAGAGATGGGTAGGGTAGTGAATAGCTGGAAGGAGGGAGGGAGGGAAGTGGGGGGAGGAGAGGAGGAAAGGAGGAATAAATTTGGAAATGAAGTGCATGTATCTTAGAAATATCTGCCTTGGCCAGACGTGGTGGCACTCACCTATAATCCCAGTAACTAAGGAGCCTGAGACAAAAGGATCACAAGTTAAAGGCCAGCCTCAGCGATTTTTGAAAAAGGGTGGGAGAGGGAGAGCTGGGGATATAGCTCAGTGGTGAAGCACCTCTGAGTTAAATCTCTAGAGCCCTCCAAAAAGAAAGTATCTGCCTTAGCATTTTCAAAGCCAGAAAGAGCCCAGTAGGAGAAACTAATCTTGACTCGAATCCTAGAGTACTAGAAATCAGTTAATAATACTTGTTAAAAGCTACCAGGGGGGCTGGGGTTGTGGCTCAGTGGTAGAGCACTTGCCTAGCATGTATGAGGCACTGGGTTTGCTCCTCAGCACCACATAAATATAAATAAATAAAATAAAGGTACTGTGTTCATCTACAACTAAAAAATATTTAAAAAAAAAAAAAAAGCTACCAAGATGATTTCTCTATTCATTAGTACATGCCTGTAGGCCCAGCTACTTGGGAGACTGAGGCAGGAGGATCACTTGAGTTCAGGAGTTTGTTTTTTTTTTTGTAGATGGTCCCAATACCTTTATTTTATTTATTTATTTTTATGTGGTGCTGAGGATCAAACCCAGTGCCTCACATGTGCTAGGCAAGTGCTCTACCACTGAACTGTTACAGCCCCAGTTCCCAGTCCAGGAGTTTGATGTCAGCCCAGACAACATGCAAAGCCCCCAGCTCAGGAGTAGGGTTGTGGCGTGAACTACACGCCAAAAAAAAAAAAAGAAAAAAAGAAATTGAGATGCAAATAAAAAATTATGTATTATAAATAAATAAAAGCTATTTCAGTTCTATCTTATTATTTGTCTGCTTGTCTATCTTGCATCTTGTACCAGTTAATTTTTAGTACCTTTAATATTCCTCTGTGGTTTTCTATAGTCTGAAAATAATTTCTCTCAACTTAAAGGATTACTCATCATAACTATTGAACACAAAAAACAATAAGTGATAATGTATTTTGAGGATGGAACTCAGGGATAATCTACATTCCCAGACCTTTTTTTTGGTTTTTGTTTTTTGTTTTTTCTTTTTTTCTTTCTGAGACAGTCTCACCAAGTTACTGAGGCTGGCCCATACTTGCAATCCCAAGTAGCGGGGATGACAGTTGTGTGCCATGAAACTCTGAATAAGTGATCTTAAGAAAGCTTCTGAGCTGGGTGTGTAACTCAGTGACCAAGTGCTTGCCTAGCATGGGTGAGTCCCTGGGTTAGATAGCCAACACCACAAAAAAAATAAAGTTAACAAATGAAGAAAGCTTCTGTGTAAACTTCATCAACCATCTCATGATTATTTTTAATAGAGTCCAGAAGAAGTATTTATGGCAATCCGGAATCCTCTGGAATGGCACTGCAAGCAAATGGATCATTTTGTTGGACTTAATTTCAACTCTAACTTTAACTTTGCACTGGTTGGACACCTCTTGAAAGGTAGAGAGACCTTATGTCAGAATGTTTGTTTTGAAGCGTTATCTAGAAGCTGGAAATAATGAAAATAATTGGTTACTTGAAATAAATTGAAACAATTTAGCCTCTATAGTTTACTTTAAATCCAAACTTTGTCTTATTGAGTTGTATTTTGTTCAGTATGTATTTTAGTAGAGCCTAATTTCCATATCAAGTATCAGATTTACTTAAAAAGAAGCAGAAATGGAACTTGGAATTCCTTCCTTATGGGAGCTCCACTTTCTGTTTCAAAAATAAATTGTTACTTTGCTCTTTAAAAAAAAAAAAAAAAAAAAAGAAGCGCAGGGGCGCAGTGGGGCACTCCTGTAATCCCAGCGGTTTAGGAGGCTGAGGCAGGAGGATCACAAGTTCAAAGCCAGACTCAGCAACTCAGTAAGGCCCTGTCTTTAAATAAAACACAAAATAGGGCTGGGGATGTGGCTCATTGGTGGAGTGCCCCTGGGTTCAATTCCTAATACCAAAAAAAAAAAAAAAAAGCAGAAGAGTTGATTTTTGTAAAGTTCCTAAGTACAAGGGCTAGGGATATAGCAATCCCCAACCCCTTCAAAGAAAAAAGAAATTCTTAGTACTGAGCCTTTAATAGCTAGGTTATTAGTAATAGTACTTAAATATTTTGTTGATTATCAGAACAAGACAGATTGTAGATTGGTGTTATTTGATTAATTTATATTAGAAAATGTTATTGTACAGATTTGATCACAGGTTTTCTTCAACTTGTTTCTAGTGTATTACAGATCAGTGCCATTATTTTATATCACAGAGCCTCATTTCTCTGGTCCCATCCCCACCTCTCCAGATTTCTATGTTGCTTATAGCCTGTGACCTCCAGTTGTTTCTCAGCTCATTCACTTTCTGACCTGGTTTTATTCTTCATTGCTGACTTCACAGCTTGATAGCAGTGAATAGTAATATGATGCAGTCTTGGTCAGAGACTGTGGTTATCAGGGACAGCATAGTGGTGAGTCATTGTCAAATTAGAGCTTGAGTTTCTAGTTTTGTTTGAATTTAAATATTCTTAGGCATGAGGGGTCATAGAAGTTCCCCTAATTCTTATCTGATAGACACCTACCACTGTGAATGTATTCATTTGATTTTACTTCCTTATGAAATTCCTGTGGAAATATTAACAGAATAAATTGACATCTTATTTGTTTTCACTTTTTTATAGGGTACAGGCATCCTTCACCTGCCATTGTTGCAAGAACAGTCAGAATTTTGCATACACTACTCACTCTAGTTAATAAACATAGAAATTGTGACAAATTTGAGGTGAATACGCAGAGTGTGGCTTACTTAGCAGGTAAAAATGAAAGTTTTGCCAAGAAATTTTTCCTGATAAAATCTTAAATGTGTTCCTTTTGTCATCTTTGGTTCAGAACACTAAGTGGCTCCCTATTGTCTGTCATAAAATTTGAATGCCTCAGGCCCTCAAGCAACTCTCTGATTCTGTCTTCTTTATATGAATTTCATAAACCTAATTTTTATATGTCTCCAAATGGATGGACCATTTTAAGTTAATCTACTTCCCATCTCTTACAAGTGACTTTTTGCCTCTTCAAATGTCATTTCTTCAAATGTCATTTTATCTGAAATATATGCCCCTTCCATACCATTCCATTAAACCTCCCCATTTGCTCTTTTCTGATTTTTGTTTCTCTTCTTGGCAACATTTAACACTTACCCAGTTCTTGAATGTAGTTGTTCAGTGGCAAATGCTGATTCTCAGTTTTGCAGACTCCATTTGTGTCAACTTTTTTGTTTGAAGCATAGGACCCAGAGCTGATCATTTACCATCTCTGAGTTTTTTTCCTCAGTGAACTTAAAAATACCTGCCCTGACAACTTTTTATTTGTTGAGATCAAATGTACATTTAAGCCCTTGAAAAAATAAGGTGCTTATTAAATCTCTTTGTATACTTCATGTTTATGTAGTCTTCCAAAACAGATGAACAACAGGTCTATCGTTAAGTGTTTATATCCCTGAACCTCACATACTCTAGGGCTCTTTACATGCACCTTAAACAGGTGTTACCTTCTTTAGAAGGTTGTAAGAAATGTGTCCTGTTTTAGGTCACAGTAGTGACTTGTTAAATTTTTTAATCTGCCTTCTCTTTCCTTTTAGCTTTACTCACAGTGTCTGAAGAGGTTCGAAGTCGATGCAGCCTCAAACATAGAAAGTCCCTTCTTCTTACTGATATTTCAATGGAAAATGTTCCCATGGATACATATCCCATTCATCATGGTGACCCCAGCTATAGGTAAGTGGACTTGCTCTTGAATAATTACGTAGTTATGATCAAGTTTCAATTTTCCAATGCCACTGGAAGCAAGCAGCAGAATCATCTAGAAGATAACATAGAGGGGAATCTAGAGATAGTCTAGGAAGTCAAAACTTATTCTATAAATGTACAGTATTTTATATGAGTTAGTAGTAGGAAAGTTACCATGCAAGTCTAATTGTGCTAATGTTATCATTAGTTTACCTTTGAAAGAGATTATTTGAAAGTGTTAGGTTGCAGCAAAGGATCTTGGAAAAAACTGTATGAAACAGAAGCAACAGTTACATACTTCATGATAGAAACTAAGCCATGTAGATTTGTAAAAACGTGCCTGCCAACACATAAATTGTATTTACTCTATCACACCAAAGTTATTAAAAAACTTTCTTAGCCAGGACTGGTGGCACATGCCTATAATCCCAGCAGCTCAGGAGGCTGAGGCAGGAGAATTGTGAGTTCAAAGCCTCAGCAACTTAGCAAGGCCCCAAGCAACTCAGACTCTGTTTCTAAATAAAATATAAAAAGGACTGGAGATGTGTCTCAATGATTGAGTCCCCTTGAGTCCAATCCCCAGTACCAGAAAAAAAAGCTTTCTTTAGTATAGATTTAGATGAAAACTAATGAAATTATGTCCACTGTTATACATGATTTTGGATAGTATAGTTTTCACTGTAACTTGGAGAAATGAGATGAAATGGCATCATTTGGGAAATTTTCAATTAAAGAAAAATATCTTTTTTAACTTCTTTAAAAATATTTTTTTAGTTGTTGATGGACCTTTATTTTTATTTATTTATATGCAGTGCTGAGAATCAAACCCCATGCCTCAGACATGGTAGGCGAGTATTCTACCACTGAGCCACAACCCCAGCCCCTAAACAAAAATATCTTTAAAGTTTAGATACAACATTGAACATTGAAAAGTAATCTACTATTTGTAGAGCTTATATTACTCAATTTATTAATATTCTTCTTTTGGATAAAAAGCCCTTCACAGTTTCCCAATGAGATTTTAACAGTGTATGCAAAATTTTTCTACATATATTTGGTATGCAGTGTCTTATTTATCAGTCATTTCTATGAATGTGCTTCTTCCATCTTTTTTGTTATGGAAAGGAGAAAAGTGAGTTTGCCTGCCAGGTCCCCTGTCAAATTTTGATTGACAGTTCCCAGTCAAACCAAATAATTTAAAGTTTGAGTTTCTTGGAATTTAAACAAGACTATAATTACCTAAACTTGTTTAAAAATCAGTGCAGTGAGTTCAAGAGATCTATATACAATATGGTGACTGTGTTTAATAATAACGTGTTGTTTGCCTGAAAATTGCTGAGTTGGTTTTGTTCTCACCACAAGTAGATGATAAATATGTGAGATAATGCATGTTATTTAGCTTGATTTAGTTATTCCATGTGTATACATTTTTCAAAACATCATGTTGTACACCATACATATACACAATTTTTATTTGTCAATTTAATAAGTTAATTAAGATCTAGGAATGTAGCTCAGTGGTAGAGTATTTGTCTGGCATGCTTGAGGCCCTGGGCTTTAGCTCTATCACCAAAAAAAGTAAAAATTTTAAAAAGTAAAGAAAAGAAATGAATAGAATCAATGCAGTATAATTCTTTCTATTTAGCCTTTGGTGAGTACCTACTATGTACAAGATACCATTGGCAAGGGAGTTAATACTTCCTAGGAATACTTTCAAAATTTGTACTGTAAAGTCCTTTAAAATGCAGTTTTAATACTGATTGCTGTCATTGGTAATAGAACAGCTGCTTGGAATGGGCAAACATTGGTTGTATTTGTCACCATGTTAATTAATTCTTCCTGATTAAATCTTTTAGGACACTAAAGGAGAACCAACCATGGTCCTCTCCCAAAGGTTCTGAAGGGTACCTTGCAGCCACCTATCCAACCGTGGGCCAAACCAGTCCCCGAGCCAGGAAATCCATGAGTTTGGACATGGGACAGCCTTCTCAGGCCAACACTAAGAAGTTGCTTGGTTAGTTTATGTTAATTTTGTACAATTCTTAAAATTAGTATTATTCTGGAAAACAGAGGCTTTCACACTCGAAAATTATTTGAAACTTATATATTATCAGAATTTTCTGTTTCACTGTGGCAAAGTTTTTTATGCCAGTTATAAGAGGGTTTGATAGATAAGCCAGTATCAGTTGAGATAGAGAAATTCAAATGAAACCTTGAAATAGGGGTTTGTTTGTTTCCTGATTCTTTAAATACTATGGCTCTTCTTGTTGTATTCTCCCATGGGTGAACAGCAGAATGGGAATAGGAGGGCCACTAGACACCTACAAGAAAAGAAGAGTCTTGGTATACTCAGGGCCTTTCATATTTCCCAAAATTGTCATTTGAAAGCAGAATACACAAATATAAAAGTATAAAGCTATAATAATAGTATTTGCCATGTTATCTTTGAAATAACAAAAAGTAAAATAATGTATTTTTCAATAGTATAAGAAGTTGCGAGTTAAGATTGCTCAGTTGAATCAACATTCATCTATGAAAAATACACCTAAAATGCTGTAAGACCCTTTTCTGTTTCAGTAACTGAAAGTAATTCCTGAAAGAGCCCACTGATTCCACCTCACACCACAGAGGAAATGCAAAGCAGCTCTATATTCTCTTTGAAATTTTCATTGTTACTGGAATATATTGTACTCTTTATTTCTGTTATCAGCATTGTGAATGGTTCAGTGAATTTCAGTTATCCATGCAAACACATTTAAATATCTTGAGGTAGTATTGGGAAAATTCATAAGGAAATTAGTGAACAAACAACAAAGTGCAACATAAATAACCTGCAAATAAACCATAAAAGAAATAAAATCTATGAATGATAATCATTGATACTAGTCACATAGGTGTCTATTACTTTTTCTTTGAGTTCCTTTCTGTTAATACTTGGCCATAAGTAATCTTCTAGGAGTTTCCTGGTTACTTTGTTTTGTAATTCTTCATTTTTGTGTCAAGGAAGTTTTTTTTTTACCCCCTTGATTTGAATGCCAAAATGAGACAAATATGCAATGGTTTGCCTCTTAAATGCCCAGGTGAAAATATTTTAGACTGATGAGCGATGCCAAAGAAGCTGTAAATGAAAAACTGAGCAGAGAAAATGCAGTATTGAATTCAGATATATTCAGATGATAAATTTAGGTTGACCGATACTGTATTTGAGATTCCTTCAAAAAATTTAGGAGTATTTATCCAAAAGATAAATGAAAAGATGAATCTGGAGTTCAGGACGAGAGAAGTAAATAACTGGCACATTTAAAATTGATTAGCTCATACATAACTGAGCTCGGGAGCAGAAGAAGATCTCCCAGAAAATGCTGAGATTAAAATAAAAAGTAAATGAGAAAAAGATAGGAAAACTAAATGCAGATAGTGGTGTTCAGATCTCATCAGTAGAAAACACTAACTGGACTCAGGAAAACTGAGTTTTCATTCTGGGTCATTTCCTGGATCCCTTACCTTGTGGCCTCTCGTTAATGATTTCCTCTGTTGGCATAAAATGAGGAGGCTGAATGAGATCCTTTTGGCCTTAATATTTATAACTGTTATGAATATTTGTTAGTATTAACACTTTAGGTTAATAGAGCACTGTATTTTTTAAGTGTTTAGTTGTCAGATTTTGTTATTGGCTTCACATCTGGCTTTTTTTTAAAAAAAGAACACTATCAAAATTATGCCAGACTTTTTCTTAAAGCTGCTCCAAGAAACTCTTATAGGAGAAATCTTTAAATGTAAAAAACAGGAATATATGTTCCAAATAATCGAATTTCAATATTTTTACTTTAAGAGAAGGGTATTTAAATATTAGTGTAATATATGATTAGAGAAACTCAAAGCCAATTATGATATAGTACCACTTGCTATTTTAAAACATCTTCTAGTGTATTATTCTGTAGTACTTTCAAGTGTGCACATCTTTTTTTCAAAACTTGAAGAATTAAAAGGAAACTTTAATTTGGAAATTTTTATACATTAATGACCAATTCTTGGCAGTAGCAGAATTTCTTAATTCGAAAAGGCTGTTCAGTTATAATCTTTGCCTCTGAACAGTAACTACTGAACAGTGCATACCCCTGTATTTGTTGACAGTAATTGTACTAATTGATGGAGTTTGGTTTACCTACACTGTAGTTAATGTAATCTTAGTTTTATTAGGACCTGTAAGATACCTCTATCCTGAAACAGAAAGTTGTGGGGCCAAAACCCCTTGAGAAGATAGAGAATATAAGGACAGAAACTCAGCTCCAGGAATATATTTGAGCTTTCTTTGGGTCCTTAAGTGAAAGCTTAAACACATAGTCAAGCATTTTCTTTTTACTATATTCTTATTCATAGACATCGTGTTTAATGACCTTCCATATTCTGTAACTTTTGTTTATAGGAACAAGGAAAAGTTTTGATCACTTGATATCAGACACAAAGGCTCCTAAAAGGCAAGAAATGGAATCAGGGATCACAACACCCCCCAAAATGAGGAGAGTAGCAGAAACTGATTATGAAATGGGTGAGAAACAAAGTTAATAATTGATCTAGATCATTGAGAATAAGGTGGGAGAGTACAGTAAAGCCATATTTACTTTCCAACCATTTTTTTAAATCTTTAGGATGCAATATAGAAACATTTATTCTTTTTTGCAAGATAAGCTCTACAGTCCTTAAAATGAGTTATCCTAAAACCTGTGTAAAAACTAATCATATGTATGATACACAGCACTGTAAATAGCTAGCCAAACTTGTGTAGGTGAGTAGTAATTCTATATGATGTTAATGTTAATATTTGAAGTATCTACTGAAAAGCTGTTGAACTTTAGAAGTGACATGGAAATATGTTAGGCAAGATAGTTGTCTAGGTATTCTGTTAATACAGTTGATCCTGTTAATCCATATCTTACTGCAGAAACTCAGAGGATTTCCTCATCACAGCAGCACTCGCATTTGCGTAAAGTTTCAGTGTCTGAATCGAATGTTCTTTTGGATGAAGAAGTACTTACTGATCCGAAGATCCAAGCACTTCTTCTTACTGTTCTAGTAAGGATTTTCACTTTTCAAGGATTTTTCCCCTCAAATATTTATTCCAATTTACTGTTAGGAGCCTCTTCAATATTAAAAGCATGAAAGGAAGATCATTTTCTACTTCTCACCAAAACAGGTAACAGTTCAGCCACAAATAAAAGTGTATATTTGCTTTTTTGCATCTTGGCAGGCTACATTGGTAAAATACACCACAGATGAATTTGATCAACGGATTCTTTATGAATACTTAGCAGAGGCCAGTGTTGTGTTCCCTAAAGTTTTTCCTGTTGTGTAAGTATTTCCTTTTTTGTTGTTGTTTTGTTTTGTTTTTGTTTTTGTTTTTGTTTTTGTGGTACTTGGGATTGAACCCAGAAGCACTTTACGTCTGAGCTACATCCCTGGCCATTTTGAGTTAGGATCTCTCTTAAGTTTCCAAGGATGGTCTCAAAGTTGAAATCCTCCTGCCTTGGCCTCCCAAGTTGTTGGAATTACAGGCAGTACCACCATGCCTACTCAGCCCTCCTTTTATTTTTAGCTAACTTTTATACCTGTCTTTATGTCAGATGCTTTATAAATATGACACAAAATGGACATGATGAAGATAACTTTAGCTAGGCATGGTGGCATACTGTAATCTTAGTGACTGGTGACGCTGAGACAGGAGGATTATGATTTTGAGACCAGCCTCGGCATTTTAATGAGTCCCTGAGCAATATAATGAGATCCTGTCTCAAAATAAAAAACAGAAAGGACTGGGGATGCAGTGGTAAAGCTCTCCTGGGTTTAATCCCTGAAAAAAAAAATAAACACCAAACACGAATAAATAACCTAAAGAAACGGTATTCTATTCCTGATCTAGGTCTTCCATGTAGTATCACTATTTCCTTAGTTTTGGTAAATCTTATTTTTAAATTTCTGAATTTTATATAGTTAGGTCTTCTTTTAATGGAGTGCAGCTGGGGTTAGAAACAGTTTCTTCCTAAGATTCCATTGTATCATGTATTTCACTTCCTCCAAACTAATTTTGCTTTCCTTAATAATATTCAATTTGATTCAGTATCTTTTAAGCACTAATTACTATTAAATTTAGTTTTAACTCCCTGGGTACATATCAGCAGACAGCAAATGAAATGATTCTAAAGCATGCTAAGTGGTAGACAGAAGCCAACCTTGTCTTGAAAAAACATTCACCAAGTATAGTTAGACATGATTATATGACACCTCTAGGTGTTTGCTTCAACCATATTTTCCCTGATGACTTAAAACAAAAGACAAACCCAAAAGCAAACACAGAATTTCATTATAGAAAATTTGGGAAATGTAGAAGAGTACTAGGAAGTTAAAAGGATTCATCTCAGCTGGGCACAGTACCACAAGCCTATAATCCCAGTGGCTCAGGAGGCTGAGGCAGGAGGATTGAGAGTTCAAAGCCTTATTGAGGTCCTAAGCAACTCATTGAGACCCTATCTCTAAATAAAATACAAAATAGGGCTAGGGATGTGGCTCAGGGGCAGAGTGTCCCTGAGTTCAATCCCCAATACCCCCCGCCCCCAAAATCATCTCCCTTTAATTTTGTCACATTGTTCTGAGGAATATATATTATATAAATATTTTCATTTAGCATTGATCTAAAGTGTTCCTCTGTTGACTTTATTTTTTTTTAGGCATAATTTGTTGGACTCTAAGATCAACACCTTATTGTCATTGTGCCAAGATCCAAATTTGTTAAATCCAATCCATGGAATTGTGCAGAGTGTAGTGTACCATGAAGAATCCCCACCACAATACCAGACATCTTACCTGCAAAGTAAATAAATGTATCAGAAAGATGGTTGATGAACTTGATAATGTTTGTACTGTTGTAGAATGCACTGATTACAGAGTTCTTCATAAGGGATAGGTTCCTTCATACTTCTTCCTATATAAACCATTTTTTTTACTCTATATGTTTAGTATGATTGCTTGACAATTTTATTAAAATATGGTTTTATATTAAGTCTATTTTAAGTTTTAGTCAGCTTTGACATTCATTCTGTTTTCAGTATGTGCATGCACAGGTTTTACCCGTCAACTGTACAACTTATTTCTGTAACCATTAAAGGATATCTTACTTGTTATAAGAGAAATATTTGATTTGTTGCAGGTTTTGGTTTTAATGGTTTATGGCGGTTTGCAGGACCTTTTTCAAAGGTAAGAAAATGTATTTTTCTCTAATTTTTTACTAAACACCATTTTTATCCACATTAGTGTTCCTGCTTTAAGAGCACATAATATGCTGAACACAGTAGCACACACCTGTAATCCCAGCAACTTGAGACACTGAAGCCGGAGAATCACAAGTTCAAGGCCAGCCTCAGCAATTTAGTGAGACCCTCAGCAACTGAGACCTTGTCTCAAAATACAATATAAAAAGGGCTGGGGATGTGGCTCAGAGTTAGAGCACACCTCTGGGTTAAATCCTTAATACAAAGGAAAAAAAAAAGTCACACAATACACTGAAAATCAAGGTAGCAGCTCAAATACAGTGTTTTTATTTTTTTTAATTCACTTATTTTATTGGTGCATTATAATTATACATAATAGTTAGATTCATAGTCCTACATGTGCATAGCATAATTAAACAAAGCATTTTTAGGCAAGTTCTTTAGCATGAGGTTTGTTTTCCTTTCTTGTGACTAGCAAGGAGCATTACCTTGTGAAAACATTTTTACATCCAGCTGTTGGATTAGATTGATTCCTCTTTATTCATTTTGTTCTTTGATTGGCATTAGTTGTTATAGTGCTAATAAATCTGTTTGCTACATAAATCTATATTTAATTATTTTCTCTGTATATGGCCTCTCTCCAAATTGATGGAAGTTCCTTGAAGGCAGGACTTCTGTTTCTTTCCCCACCATTCCTCATGCAGGGTTCTAGGTAGAGGGGTGTTAATATGAATTATTCAAACCTTGTTTTCGCTTTAAAAAAATGGGTATTTAGTTTATTTTATCTAGCTGCAACTGAATATCTCTTGACATGCACAGGTTTTCACTACAAAAGTAGGCCTAAAGTCCCAGAAATAGGTATCCTACAGGAGTTTTTGTAGTTGGATTGCCATAACCCTCTGAGCCCTTTTCAGCCTCTAGTTAGTGGAGTATAAATAGCAACTGGGATGATGATGCTCTGCTCATTTTCTCTGTTTTGGAAAATTGGCTCAACATCATTCCTGATGATTGTATTGTCTTAGTATTAAATTCAGTCTGTGCATGGCTTTTAGAGATTGCAGGTTCATCTGGAAGCTTTAAACATAAGCTGAATAAAATTCCCAATTGTAAACCAGTCTATAAATATTACTCATTCCCCATGATCTATAACAAACAAAGGAAGAAAAATAGTAAATTAAGCCCAAAACAAAAATTAACCTTTTTTGGCTTCAGAGGGAATATTTTTTTAAATGGAGCTAAAATAATTTCCTATTTTCCATTACAGCAAACACAAATCCCAGACTATGCTGAGCTTATTGTTAAGTTTCTTGATGCCTTGATTGACACGTACTTGCCTGGAATTGATGAAGAAACCAGTGAGGAGTCCCTCCTGACACCCACATCTCCTTACCCTCCTGCACTGCAGAGCCAGCTTAGTATCACTGCCAACCTTAACCTCTCTAATTCCATGACCTCACTTGCAACTTCCCAGCATTCCCCAGGTCAGTAAACGTGATCTTTATATGACTTTAAGCAATAATATTAAGATACCAACATTAGGAATTCCCTTGTTATCAGATGATAGCAGATTTTGCTCCTTTTCCTCATGAGATTCATCTTATATTTCTTCTTTACCTTGTACCTGAGCCGAATGTTGTTACCCGATAAAGCTTTCAACTTTCCAACAATTTGTTTGTAAGATAGTGAAACGTTCATAGTGTTCACATAGGTTCCCAGGGTTGGTAGGATTTTTAGTGTTTGTGCAAGAACAATCTAAGTTGCATTATCCTCTAAGTGAAAATAACTACAATTTCTTTACTCGATATGCTATACATTCCCCTAAAGACTTCTGTCTCTGATATAGCATACCATATCAAAAAATATATATACAAAAGCTAATAGTACCCCACTTCCTTGATGCAAGCAACAGCCCAACAGTCTAGAAACTACCTGGGTTTAAACAAAAAACCAGACCAAAAAAAAAGTCGTCTTAAAAGAAAAATCCTAAATCAATAGTATAGTCCTCACTGTAGAGTCATTTTTAGATCCTAGTAGGTAAAGTGTACCAATTCAACATGCAACTTAGAACTCAGTACACTGAGAAATAATAGCTGAGTGCAGTGGCATATGACTTTAATCCCAGCTACTCAGGAGAATTACAAATGTGAGGCCAGCTTGAGCAATTTAGTGAGATACTGTTTGAAAAGTAAAATTTAAATTCTGGGAATATAGCTCAGTGGTAGTGCACTTGCCTGGTATTTTTTAGGCCTGGGTTCAATCCTCGGTACCACAACAAACAAACAAACCAAACCTGATACCTCCAGTGGGATTGAGATAAAACACGACAGTAGAAATGGCAAACCTGCAGAACTCTGGCTCATTCACTGTCAGAGTGAAAGGTTTCAAACATCTCTGGTTGACCCAGAGGTACTACTCATCACAGAACCGATGCTGTTGTAGGTGTTGTAATGATAGTGGGCAATGAAGGAAAATTGTTTTTGTTCTTTTCTTTCTTTTGGGTCATGCTTTCAATTAAAGATTTCCTTCTAAAATGGTTAAAATAAAAGAAGGATTTGAGGGACTCAATGGTAGAGCACTCATCTAGAATGAGCGAGGGGCCTGGGTTCAACCCTAAGTACTGCCATAAAAAAGAAAAAGATTTTAAAAGAATGATTTTTTTTTAAAGTTCCCTTTTCTGAAATCACTGGCAAAATACCTCATTCTATAAGGAAAAGTCCTTTTAGATAGCTTATAGAGTTCTTTCAAATGTTAGTATGGATTTTGGATTTTTTTTTTTTTTCTAAAAATCAAATAACACTGGCCATAGAGGCACATGCCTATAATCCCAGCTACTTGAGAAGCTGAAACAGGAGGATTATAAGTTCCAGGCCAGCTTGAGCAATTTAGTGAGACCCTGTCTCCAAATAAAAAGGGCTGGGGATGTAGCTCAGTTGCTTAGCTTGCGTGAGACCCTGGGTATAATCCCCAGTATTGCCACCAAATTAAATAAATATATATATATCTTAAATGTATATCTTAAATGATAAAACTGTTCTGTCATGTTCATGGTTCATAAAAAGACTGTCTAGTTTATAATCCTAGTATTGCATTAACATTTCAACTTACATGATAGTTTTGAAGTTTTTGAAGAATTTGGCAAGTTTAATACCCCATTTGTATTATATACCATTTTATCAAATAATTATATTCAACTATTTTTTATAAATATATTTTATTTATTTTTTATGTGGAGCTGAGGATCAATCCCAGTGCCTCACATGTGCTAGGCTAGTGCTCTCTACCACTGAGCCACAACCCCAGCCCTTATGTTCAACTATTATGTTTTATCTTAGCATTTATTTATCAATAATCATACAGGTAATTCTTTTTCCCCCCACAAAGTAGGAGTAGTCTACCCAACTTTTTTCCCATTGTTTCTTCAAGTGTGGTCTTAGACCAGTAGCATCAGAATCTTTAAGGAGCTTATTAGAAATACAGATGCTAGAGTCCCATCCCAGACCTACTGCACAAGAAACTCCAAGAGTGGGGCCCAACCAGTAATCAATGTTTTAATAAACACCCCAGGTGATTCTTATATATGCTAGAGTTTGAGACTTACTATGCAGGATCTACCTGTGGTCCTGCCCCATTTTCAACATTTCAGCTCTTCGGGCCATGAAAGAGCTTAAAATTTACTTTCTTACAGATACTGCAATCACTTAACACTTCCTTCTCCGCCCCTTCCCTTCCCCCACATCACATAAATTCTTAGCATTTTGTAACTGGAGAACCATGCAGGTAATTTAGTTCTAAGCTAACAATGTTGTATGTGATGAGGAAACAGCTTTAGAAGCACTGGGTTAATTGCTTTATCACACAGCTTTTTTTTCTAGAACCAAGGCTGTACTCTTTCTTTTGCCTTCTCTGTCATCTTCTTTCTTTTCTCTTCCCTTCCCCAGCTTCTTCTGCCTTAACCTAAAGTCTGCCTTTTCTTCCATGGAGCTCCCTATTTTCTAGGTCATTTTGTTGTTTATAATTACCAACCACTAAAGTTGATCACAATTAGAAAATTTGCATGAGTTGGAGTACAGCTCCGGCACATCACTTACCTACCTTGCACGAGGCCCTGAGTTCAATCCCCAGAACTGGGGGGAAAAATAGACTATATATTCCTCCTATTTTTAAACTTTGGTTAGTTTAACCAAACTTTTGTGTCTTACGCTGCAAAAATGGTGTTAAACATGTAAAAAATATGTCAAAATGATTAGTTTTTCATTGACTTTTTTAAAAAAAAAGCAGCCTAGTTGTTAGAGATTCCTGCCCATCTTATCTACTAATGGAGACCAAAAAAAAAAAAAACCACACAAAAAACAGTCACGTTAAGAATAAGGAGCCGGGCGCGATGGTGCACACCTGTAATCCCAGCACTTGAGAGGCTGAGTCAGGAGGATCGCGAGTTCAAAGCCAGCCTCAGCAACTTAGGGAGGCCCTAAGTAACTCAGTGAGACCCTGTCTCTAAATAAAATACAAAATGGGGCTGGGGATGTGACTCAGTGGTGGAGTGCCCCTGAGTTCAATCCCTGGTAGCAAAAAAAAAAAAAAAGAATGAGGTACTAGTACAGGCTTCCCTACTAGTCAGTTAATTGCTTATATCCAGTGTCATTTGGACATTAGCCATATCATTTGCTTTGGTAGAACAGTCTTACTTTATAACTTCTTATTTAAAATTGTTCTTAAACCCGGTGCAATCCTAGAGAAAAGCTAAGGCAGGAGGATCACAAATTCAAGATCAGCCTTGGCAATTTATCAAAACCCTGTCTCAAAAACTAAAGGTCTGGGGAGTAGCTCAGTGGTAGAATTCTCCTGAGTTTAATCCCCAGTCCTGTTAAAAAAAATTACAAAAAAAAAAGAATAGTACATAAAGTTTGGTTATAGTTTTAAATTAATGGTGTCACCCCAGTAGTTCTACAAGATAGCTGCCTGAATAGACTGCTTACACTCTGGAAACCTCTGACTGCTCCCAAAAGAAACTGAAGTTTTAAAAATAATGGAAATAAGTAAATCGTAGTGTTCACTTCTCCCCTCTATCTAAATTGTGTATTATTGCTTGTCACATTACTTTACTACGTGTATTTGGAGAAAGGGTTTATCTTTTCCATAGTAACTTTCCCAGAAAGCCCATTGGTATCTTTAAATTGTGGGCTTGTAGCAGTGGTAGAGTGCTTGCCTTACCTGTGTGAGGCCCTGGATTTGATCCTCATCACCACATTTAAAAAATAAAGGTACTATATCCATTTGCAACTAAAAATATTTTTTTAAATTGTGGGCTTATCTCCATAAAAGGATCCTGATTTCTTTGTACATAATTATTAAGGTTTTGTTGTTTGCTCTCATGGAATATCTCTTCATGATTAGAGTTGGTACTTTGTAATTATAGATATTGTCTCATTTTTTGACCTCCATATAATTTTACATCTTTATCTCCTTGTTTCTTTATGAATTCAGTCTGCTGATAACAAAGGACTAAAAGAAGAAATGAATCTTTTTTGGTACCAGGGACTTTGAACCCAGGGTGCTTTACCACTGAGCCACAATTCCAGGCCTTTATTGATTGATTGATTGATTGATACATACATACATACATACATACATACATACATACTGGGGATTGAACCCAGGGGCACTCCACCACTGAGCCACATCCCCAGCCCTATTTTGTATTTCAATTAGAGACAGGGTCTCACTGAGTTGCTTAGCGCCTTGCTGAGGCTGGCTTTGAACTCGTGATCCTCCTGCCTCAGCCTCCCAAGTGCTGGGATTACAGGCGTGTGCCACCATGCTGGGCCCTTTTTTTATTTTGAGACAGGGTCTTAATAAATTGCTGAAGGTCTCACTGAATTGCTGGGACTGGTCTCAAACTTATAAACCTCCTGCTTTAGCCTCCTCAGTTGCTGGGATTACAGGTGTGCACCACCACTCCTTGCTACCAAAGCAATGAATCTTATTCAAATTCCTAACTCATTCTAGCATTTCAACTTTGCTATTTAATTGCGTAGAAACCACATATTCATTATCTCCTTTCCCAGCAGCCAGTTCCTAAGCAGTCATGTTTAAAGAAGCTCTGCGTCACTGGCTGAAATGGAGAATAAGTGACTTGCCATCAGATTACCCAACATCAACCTGTACCCTGCCTAATGAGCTTTAAGCAGACAAAAGCTCTTTTGCCTGTTTTAAAAAATGAAAGTTGTTGATCTGCACATAGCCATCTTTTGGTTGCAGACTTTCAATGTCGATGCAAGACCCTACTTTCCAGATCTTTGGTGCATAACAGGATCAGCCACTACTAAATTGTATTTTCTTTTGGTCTCCAGCATTCATTTGCTTGCAGATCAACTATAAGATGATGAGCTAACCTCTGTGACACTCCAGTCCTTGCCTCAGCATTAGAGCCCTCACCTAAATAAAATTGTTGTGATACTTCAGTCACCAGTTTTGAGGAAGTGATGTTCACTTGCATAAACCCATTATCTCTGAAAATTCATAATTCCACATTTAAAAATAATGCATAATTGATTGTCTTCTGAACCCCTCCCTAAAAGAAATTGACTATTGCATATCAGTGGACTCTACCCAGAGTTCAGTACACATGAAATTGTGTTTATTGTAACCTTTTAGCTAAATGGACTTACAACTTTGCCTCTTCAGATTTTCTCAAATGCTTTTAAGAACATCTTGAAGAGAATACATGACATATACTCCATGATATAAAAGAATATTTCAGATGTGATAGGTTGATCCTTATTAGGCCCAGTGTAGCTAAGCTAGACATGAATTGAAGAACTAGGATTAGAACTAGAAAATAAAACCTGTCTACCTTTTAAAAAAAATTTTTAAAAAAAAGACATTTATGGAACTATCTCTTGCATAAGCCCAAGACTTGAGTGGTTTTCCCAGCTAATGAACAAATTAATTTAAATTTAAATTAATTTAATTTAATTTAGCTAATTTAAATTAATATGTAGTTAACACTTCTTAAAATGAAGTTAAATAGATCCATTTCCAAAGTATTAAAACTTATATTCTATCATTGGGTCTCCTAACACTTTTCACACTGTAATTTAATTCAGTAAGCATTTAAACACCTATTTTGTAGGTGTGCATTAGGCACTCTGGGACATTAAAAATGAGCTAGGCCATGGTCACCAGGGACTTAACCATTTTTGCCCATGGATTTCAGTTTTGGGTTTTAAGTGATTTCTTTCTGATCCAAGCTGTTTAACAAATTCTAAGTATATATAAGTTCTTTGACTGAAAAACAGCCAAAATTCCAGATATTTATCCTACAGATAGTCATTTTTTACTCTATGCAGGGAACTTTGTTAGACCCAAAGAACAGGGAACTACTAAGGCTGGATATATGTCTCCAAGAGATTTCAGAGTAGAAAGGGTGGCAAGTGTGCACAGATAACTATTTTGACCTCTTTTCTGATACTTCTTAGGTTGGACCTTATACTATAAATTATTCAAATAGGGGGCTGTGGTTGTGGCTCAGTGGTAGAGCACTTGCTTAGCATATGTGAGGCACTGGGTTTGATCCTCAGCACCACATAAAAATAAATAAAAAGAAAGGTATTGTGTCCATTTACAATTAAATTTTTTTTAATCATTTGGATAGTTCAAAGGGACATTTGTCAGGTAGTGTTATAACAAAAAAATTAAGATTTTTACCTCAAAAGATGTGAGAGGTTTGTTGTATTTTTTTACAAAAACAAATAAGCCTATGATCTATTTTCAGTGTTTTTTTTTTCAACTAGGAAAACATCCTTAATTTTATCCTTTTGTCAGTTTTTGTTGTTGTTGTTTTGTTTTTTTTAAACCAGAGATTGAACTCAGGGGCATTCCACTTCGAACTATTTTAATGTTTTAAAAGAACTGCTTATGTCATCATTAGACCTTTATGTGGTGTTGATTTTTTTTCTTTGTTATTACTCTGTATTAAGGGAAAAAAATTATTTTAAATTGAGTAATGACATGGTTTAACTTATTCTAATTTTTCATCTCATTTTTAGTTTAATTCTTGATTTAAACCAAAATTCTTAATTCTAATAAAAATGGTGAAAGCATAGCTATTTAGGAAATTAATGGAATTAATTAGGAATTCAATGATCAGAGTTCAATCATTAAAACCAGACTCCTAGCCAGGCCTGGTGGCACGTGCCTGTAATCCCAGTGGCTCAGGAGGCTGAGGCAGGAGAATCAAAGATTCGAAGCCAGCCTCAGCAATTTAGTGAGACCCTGTTTCAAAATAAAAAAGGTCTGGGGATGTGACTCTGGTTAAGCACCTTTGGTTTCAATCCCTGGTACCAAAACAAAAACAAACAAACCAACAAAAAAAAACTCGGACTCCTTCTGAAAACCAGAAAACATAATAATTATCCAGTATCCAATCACTTTTCACCCTTTAAAAAAGAATCTTATTTACACCACTCCTTTTTTTTCCCCATTCCATTCTGTGTAGCTTCTCTGCCTTGCTCTAAATCAGCAGTTTTCATGCAACTCCTCCCTCATCAAGGTATTCCTCGCTTTCATCGTCCTTGCACGAAATACTGCTTGCCTGGCACTCATCCTGGGTACATGGCATGAGACTTCACTCACCAGTCCCTGGAAGCTCAATCTGGCTTAAGCAACAGGGGAACTTATATAAAGTCACTGCTTTGTAAGGTCTGGGGGCTTGCAGAACTGCAGGTCCAAAGTGTTCTGTCCTTTGAGGGAGCTGCTTAGATCCAACCATAGCACTGAGCTGCAGTTCCAGCCCTAGACTAACACAACAGGTTAACAAGAAACTCAATGGAGAGCAAGGTGTAGTGGCGCACACCTATAATCCCAACTACTGTGGAGGATGAGGCAGGAGGATCACAAGTTCAAGGCCTTCCTGGACAATTTAGCAAGACCCTGTCACAAAGAAACACAATAGTGAAAAAGCAGGACATGTGGTTTGAGGAAGATTTTTTTTTTTTAGCTTAGAAAATACTAGTTTTTCCCCAAAATTATGCCAACTCCAGTGTTTTCATAGACATTAAAGCTGGCTGTCCACTCTATTGCTTGTGTTAAAAAAAAAAAAAGTTTGGTCATAAGCTCTATGGACTAACAAGGAAAAAATGTGACACACTTGTGTCTACCCTATAAAAGGTCCTTTTTATTCTTCTGTAATTTTATAGAAAGATTAAAGTGAGACAAAGTAGTGTTAGCAGATAGTGAAAGTTTGTTACAATTTGTTTTAAAATCTTAGTTACAATTTTGTGTATCTAGCTCAAAATACAAATATTCCAAATATATATTTAACATGTCTCCATGACGTATTTACTACAGCATAAGAACAATCTGTAGTTACCATGGTTACCTTTCCTTCTAAGAAAATTTATTATATTTTGTGCTTATTTACATTCACTTCAATAATTTTCTAAATTCTAATATAAGATTCAAGTCCTATGTTTTTGTTCTAAAACTGAGTCTTAGTATATCATTTAGTCTAGTCTTTTTATTTAGATATTAGGAGCATGACAATTCATATAGTAATTATTATGTCTGTGTGCAAAAATTCTTTGCACAGATTTTTTTTCCGATTTTTCTAATAACCTTTTGAAACAGGCAAGTCTGCCATTATCCTGAATTGCCAGATTAACTAGAGCCAAGAAGACTGGGGATGTAGCTTAGTGGTAGAACACGAATTCAGCATGATCCCAGGATTCAGTCCCCAACACTCAAATAGAAGGAAAGAGAGAATAAGAGCTAAATAAAAGTTCTGATCCAACTAACAAGACACAAAATTTGGTCTTCCAACATGTGTTCTAGTTCATAAGAGTTTTCTGATCATTTTAACGTGTAATAAACTAAGCCATGTGACCTATAAGTGCTCCTGGGCAGTTGGTGGGGGATGTGGCTTATTATTACTCTTGAATTTTTCCAGTATAACTTCTCACAAATTACCTAACCCATTTTTCCTCATCTTCCCAAGAGCTTACATGTTTTGATGTTTGTCAGGCTGGGGTTGTTGTACATCACTGATTGTCAAAATAATCAAACCCTGTACCTGCCTTCAAGGAACTTGTCTTGCAGGGGAGACAGACCTGTAAACTAAAATGTGATCTAATAGTTCTTTTCCCTAGTTATTCGTTTTATGAGTTTGGCCAATAACACCTTTTAATTTAGGATTTTTGTCTTTATCTGGAACCACCACAATTGGTTTGGAGTATCATGCTGTTAAAACACTGCTGTAGAAAATTTTCAGCTTCTTCAGCCCTGCGTGTTTGTAAGTGGCTGATGTTTGATCACAGCCTACCTGTGGGAGAATTTAAACTAGCAGGACCAGTGGAAGTTTTAGCTTTATTTCCTTTGGATGGTCGCCCTTTGATTTCTGTCACCTCTTGGATTTTTTGCCTTTGTGCCCACTGAAGGTGGGAAGAGAGAACTAGTTCTTTAGGGGCATAAGAGAGACCAAAACACAAAGCTTCTGAGGGGACTTGATGAAAGGAAGTGCAATACCAAGGCTTTCTCACTTATTTAAAATATTGCCTGAGCAAAAACGGTGGTGCACACCTGTAATCCCAGCTACTTGGGAGGCTGAGGCAGGATTGTGAGTTTAAGCCCAACCTGCACAACGTAGCGAGACCACTTCAAAAACCAAACAACAAAAAAAAAACGTGTATTACAGCTTGATTCTCTCAGTGGGGACCATTGGTCTCTCCCCACCCTCAGGTAGTGAGGCTCCCCTTTGTGGAGGCATTTCCACAATGGAAAGGGCTTCTAAAATGTAGACTACCAGTGCAGGATGGGTTCTCTGTCTGCATATGGGCAGTCTGGCTGATAATTTGAGAGTTTTTCCTATAGGATGTTGAAAACAGAGTCACTTAGCAGCCTCTGGAGACATTTCTAAATTTAATTTTAGAGGATAAAAATGCTATAAAAATTCTCAAAGGGCTGGGCACAGTGGCGCACACTTATAATCCCAGTGACTGGGGAATCTGAGGCAGAAGGATTGAGAGTGCAAAGCCAGCCTCAGCAATTTAGCAAGACCCTAAGCAACTCAGTGAGACCCTGTCTCTAAATAACATACAAAATAGGGCTGGGGATGTTGCTCAATGGTCCAGTGCTCCTGAGTTCAATCCCTGGTACCAAAATAAAAAACAAAAAATTCTGAAAGGGAAAATTATGTTTAGAAATGTAAATGCCATGATCCCAGAATTCAGTCCCCAACGCCCAAATAGAAGGAAAGAAAGAATAAGAGCTAAATAAAAGTTCTGATCCAACCAACAAGATGCAAAATTTGGTCTTCCAACATGTGTTCTAGTTCACAAAAGTGAACTAGATACAACAATTATTCTGTTTCATGCTAGGCCTTTTCAAGATACTATCTATATTTTTATGTAAATATAATACATTTTTAAAATTTTTTTATTAATCCCCAAGATTTTTATGTCACATATCCCAGTCACACTGCATTTGTGACTTACAGGATTGAGTCACACAGTAGGAAGGAAATGCAAACAAGAATTGAGATTGCAGATTGAATTTGAGAGAGGTAGACCATCAGCCTCTCATGTAACATTGAAGCTTTGTGTTATGAGTTACAGGGCTGAGAAACTGATCATACTTTGAGCTTTTTAATTAGCATGCTCATTAGAAAAAATAACCCCAAAATTTATAAAACAAAAAAATCTTCTATAATCTTACCACTCATTCAGTAACATTTTTGTCATCTCCTTCCAGTTTTCCTTTCACATAGTTGTAGTCATAGTATGTGGGCAACTTTAAAGTTTTCAAATTTTTGAGATTTGAAGATTATTTGCTTAATAAAACAAAGTAGAATATTCTTAACCCTTTGAAAAAACCTTCACCCTAGTGATTTAATCTATATGACTACAGCTATATAATTTTAATTCTTAAGAATACCACTGAGCCAGCCTCAGCAATTTAGCAAGGCCCTAAGCAACTCAGTGAGACCCTGTCTCTAAATAAAATACAAAATATGGGATATGACTCAGTGGCCAAGTGACCCTGAGTTCAATCCCTGGTTCCAAAAAAAAAAAAAAAAAAGAATACCACTGAGTAGGCCCTTGTCTCCAGACAGAATTTTTGCTGCCTTGCAATTTAAGGATGTTTTCTTCTCAGAGTGACCCACAGGAGAACAGTGACAAGGATGCACTGAAGGAACACACAGAAAGGAGCCCCAAGGTGGCAGATGCTGGCAAGAGCACCACAGGGCCTTCCCAGTGGTTACCCATGCTACATATGCTTCCTGATGGCCAGCTCCATGTTGCTTCAAACCCATGTTTTTTTTGTTTTTTTTGTTTTTTTTTTATTTAAGATCCTAGTTTTGTCTTCCTATTTCCTATAAGGAAATAAGTTTCAGAAAATGGATTTCTATTTAGGAAATAACCCCAGATAAGAAAATATTGTACTTGAACTTGTAGGCGAGTATGCAAATTTAAAGAAATTAAAGGTCAAATACACTGACAGGTTTATGATAATTTCCGATGGAGAAAACCAAATGGGGGGTGGGGAATATCTTTTCTACTAAAAACATACTACCCCTTGGGGATCAGGGATTTCATTCTTCGGGGTTCTGAACTACAGGCATCCAGCTATTACATTTTAAAATGGAATCATTGAGTTCAACCAATATTTATTGAAAATGATCCACTAAGTTATGTAGGAAAACAGAAAATGAATAATAAGTGATTCCTTTCCATGTGTTTTTTCTCAGTGGGAAGAAATAAAATGTATATATAAGTTGTGATCATATAAGCATAAGTTAAACTATAAAAGTAAGGAGTAGAAAGTAGTTCTCTGCAGGGGACAGAAAAATGTACTTCAAAAGAAGTAGAGATGAGAAAAAAAATAAGAGATTGAATTGTATCTTGTAGAGATAGGCAAGGCAATTAAAAGCTTGCATTGGACTGGGGCTGCAGTTCAGTGGCAGAGCACTTGCCTCTCATGCATGAGGCACTGGGTTCTATGCTCAGCACTGCATAAAAATAAATAAAATAAATGCATTCTGTCCATCTACAACTACAAAAAAATTTTTTTTAAACTTGCATTAATGTGCATCATAAGGACATTCAAAGCATCTAAGAAATTTTAAGTGTCCTCTTCAGTTTTGTTACAACTTTTTAAAATAGCTCTGAAGATGCAAATTACTATAAAAATTATCCAAAATTCTGTTGTCCAGAGACAAGTTCTATGATTATAATGTTTTCTTCCACTCAGCTTTCTATGAATTTGATTGGAGTACACATTTTCAATACTACTGGTTCGACTGTGCTTGGCTTCTGGAAAAATGTAGCTGACAATTTTAACTGTGTTCAGTTCACATTTTCATCAACACTGATGAATGCTCATGTCCTTTGCTAATTCAGTGTAGCAAACCTCTGTTGAGCCTGGGTGAATCAGGCCATGTACTCTGGATGCCTGACCCTGAATTGAATTCAGGGCTTAATCCAATGAAGGGTATGTGGCTTCTAGAGGGAGATAATCCCAGGTGCATTCCTGTTCATAAGCCAACAAATAGCTGCATAGACCTGTACATTTTATGCAACAGAATAAATACTTTTGACTTGAAATGCTACTTTTTGCCCCAAAATGGAAACTTTTTCATTCCCAAATTTAATAATTATTTTAAAATTCAAATGATACAGGTAAGAATAAAGTAAAAATTACCTGGAAAAAAGTATACTGTCCAAAGATAACATTTTAGCAAATATATTCCTAGTCCTTTTTTATTTTTAAGTACATGGTTTTTTTTCCCTACTCAAAATTTTAAGATCATCTTTCTATATCTATAAATATCAATCAGTTTTACATTTTGATACAAATTACCAAAGTGCTTTCCTCCCAGCAGTTATGTCATTGGTGGGTATAAAGTTACGTGGGGGCAAATTTCATTCAAGTGAAATAGGTAGAAAAGTACCCAAATCATAATTTTATGGCTTCATGCACTTTTAAGAAATAAACACACTTGAAACACAAAATCTAGATCAAGAAACAACATCCCCAGCACCTGAGAAGCCACCCTCATGCCTCCTTCAGTCACTACTTTCCTTACGGTAACCACTATTCCACTACCTAATTTGCAATCTTGACTAATTTGATTTTTAAAAAATGCATATGCTTTGTGTTTCTGGTTACTTTTATAAGGTTACAATGAATTTAATTCCTTGTAGGACCCTGCCTTCGGAAGTTTAATCTCCATAAAAGAAATAAATGTTAGCTGTTTGAGAAATGTGCAGTGACTTGCCATAGTTGAAAAGAAGCAAAGATTCTAGGGCATAACCTTTGTGATACATTATTTTCTCAGTAAATACTTAGGTTCCTTTGGAACAGGCACTGAGATGCAAAAAAATAAAAACCATGTTTATCTTTGAAATGACAAATTTGCAAAAAGATTTGTACCATTTGGGACCCGAGAGTTTGTTCTCTTTTATGAACAGGAGTAAAGATGTGTGGCTAGAAGCTGACCTCTACTGGACACTGCTGGTATGATTTGGAGTAAACAGCTCTCCAGTTTTCCCTGGCGGCTGCCAGCCTTTCATTCTCTTCAAGCCTGCCTGCCTCTAGCTTTTCCTTGCAACTTTTCTTTTTCTTTATGCTGTTTTTCTGCAATGATAGCAAATTTGGCTTAGCAAAACGTGAGGTTTTTTGTGTGACAAGACCTTTATAAACATTCTAGTAATTGATTGTTAAAATGAAATACACAAAAACAATTCACCAGGTTGAATCTCACACACAATGAGATCCAGACCTGGAGCTTAATACCAGAAGAGAGGAAATAACTGTTGTGTTTTTCTCCAGGAATCGACAAAGAGAACGTTGAACTCTCCCCCACCACTGGCCACTGTAACAGTGGACGAACTCGCCATGGATCCGCAAGCCAAGTGCAGAAGCAAAGAAGCGCTGGCAGTTTCAAACGTAATAGCGTTAAGAAGATCGTGTGAAACTTTCTTTCTTTCTTTCTTCAAACCAACTTAACATGGGCTCTTCACTAGTGAACCCTTCCCTAACCTGGCCCTATCCCCACATGTTGCAATGCTGCACTTCATATTTTATAACAAACCCATCCAGTCTGTCACATTGCCAGATGATCAACTCTTGAAAGCATTGCCTAAATTTAATGCTGCTTTTTCTTTAACTTTTTTCTTCTTTTACTTTTGGAGTGTATCTGGTGTTAGCAAGTGTTCAGAACAGCTGTAAGAAAGTGGGAAGTCAGGAAACTTGAACTGAGCACATCCCAGTTGTAAGAGAGGATGAATTCTTGAATACTGCTACTACTGGCCAGCTATGAAAGCCATTTGCACAGAGCTCTGCCTTCTTTGTTTTCCCCTTCATCATACAAAACGAAGTGTTAGTCTTATTTACACACTTTTCAAGATAGAAGTATATGGGAGAAATAATATTATAACCCATGTATGTTTAATCTGACTTTTAGCTGTGGACTTTTTTTTACCTTATGAAACTGAAGGAATCATAGAGGTCAAGCCTCAGTGACTTCACACCATTGAAGCCACAGGCAAGGTACTTTGGGGGTGGGGGGACTTAGTATTTTGTAGTGAATTCTTAAGAAATACTGAGTATTAGCAATAATTACAGGAAAGCAAGTGTGACCATGTATATCTTAACATTACCAAATTAAAGCGATGGGTTCTGAGACCTTATCCAAACTCAGTCATCAAAACTATCTTATTTTTTTTTTGTCCAATTGATTATCTTTTGATCTTTAAATATGCTAAAGCTATTGTCATTTTGTTTATTTTTATTTTATAAGCCAACACTATACTAAGTATAGTAATTATGCATTTTTTGCCTCCTCCTCCTTTCCTAAATAATTCTGAGCAGGGTAATCAGTGAACAAAGTGTTGAAAATTGTTCCCAGAAAGTAATTTTTTTAGACACTTGCATTAGCTCCATAGCAAAATGGAATGGTACGTGACTTTTAGAGTAGCTGATACTTTTATTTTGTTAAATAATTTTCCAAGAAAAAAGTATGCTGTGTAGTACATTAATTTCTTTGATAAGACGTATTTTGAAAGTCTTTTCATCTTCCCCCTCTGCTTCAAAATATCAGGAATCTTTTTAGTGAAACATTTGGGTTCTTTATGACAGAATTGCATCTAATCACTGTGAAAAGTCTGGTCAGCCTGCATTAGTGTGAGAATGGGAGACCATTAGAGTTGCTGCTATACTGAATGGTATGGATTATCATGGCATAGGGATTTCCATAGTAAGGCAGATCCAGTTTCTTTGTGGTACCTGCAGTGTGAAAAGTAATTTGACTAAAGTGATCATATTAGTATCTGGATATTCTAATTTAGGACTAAACTATATTTATTTCAAAAAGATATTATCCCCCTACTCCCAGGTTCCCTTCATATGTTAAGATATAATGGCTTGGTGGGAGGGGCAGAGAAACCTAGGGGAGAGGGCGGTTTCCTACGTAGTGCTAGTTCCTTAGTGGATTTCAGTAAATTAAATTCCACAGCTAATTCACTAAATAATGGTACATTTAAGTATTCTGATTTTAATAATATAACACATTTCACACTATTTACACAGTAACAATGTAATATGTTAATGTAAATAAAATTGCTTTTGATATTCAGAAGTAACAAGAATTTAATTTTTTTATTTTGTTTACAGTCCTGGGAAAAGTAAGAACCCTTTGCCAAAATAAAAGGAAAAAAACCTTAGTATTAATAGTAATTTTAACATAGAATTGTTGAAAAATATTGAAGACAGGTATAATTAACTAAGTTTTTAACTATTGTAGAGGCTGCATTAGAATACAGTGTTTATAGTAACAGACCAACTAAGACTGTAAAGAAGCCAAGATTAAACTGAGTTTAGAATTAGACCAGTGACCCAGTGCCAAGGAGGCCAAGCAGCCATGATGGTCTTGGTTCTCCCACCACCCCATCGCTTCTGGGATATGGTATCACAGATTCTTGGCTTTTAAAACAGCAGGCAGTGTGAGCCTTTGATAATTTTGGTTCAGTATTTTTCCTTCCTTGATTTGGTGCATAAGACAGTGTATATTACCTTATTTTGCTTCTCCCATCAAATTAGAGAAACTTCCAAAGGATTACTATTAAAAATATCAATCTTTCCATAAACAAATTTATGAAAGTATGGTATTCCTTAAATTTATTATTTCCCTCTAATGTAAGGAATGGAATAAATCCATTTGAAGTACCTCATGAAATGATCAGCGTTGCACAAATCAGAATTGAGCCTTCTTTGAACTGCAGAAATACTTTCAACCAGTACATTCTGGGAATTTGAAAACTTCCTAAGGCTTAAAACTTACATTGTTTAAAGAACTTCTGACATTTGTGGAAAAATCTAGTTTTCCACATAAAATGAACATGAGATAAATCTCTCACCAGTATGCTTCCCTGAGAAAAGAAATACCCTTTAGTCCTCATACTTCTAATTTGCAAAAGAAATTCTGAAATTTAGAGCAAGTAGTCCATTTTGCATAATTTGTTTTAAATTCTGGAATTTATTTTGAGTTTGTGAATGTTTCCCCTGACTTTTTAAAAACAAAAGCATTAACTCAGCCATGTTTTATTGTGCATAACCTGCTGTTATGCCAGTGCTTCTGTCCCAGGAGCTGCCCTCATTTGCTAACACGGAGATGCAAAGCTCTGTGCTCCAGTTACTCACATCTGCTCCTCACTGAGCCAGGCACTAGGACGCCACAGTGGGCAGGCAAATGTCCCAGTGGTAGGGACAGAGTGTGAGCCAGCAATTCTGGGTTTGTAGATTTTAAGGGTTTTCAATTTCCTTTTGGGGTTTTGGGTTTTTTGTTTTATGTTCTGTTTTTATTTCTACATTTATCCCCCAGACAAAATAATGCATGTCTTATTCAATGTTATGCATTGAACTTATACAAAAATTCACTTAGTGTCAGCCACACAATTTTTTTTAATGCAGTATATTCACCTGTAAATAGTTTGTGTAAAATTTGACAGAAAAGTATATTTACTACCCTGTAAATACATGTGATGATATATTGTATTATTTTGCTTTTTTGTAAAGCAGTTAGTTGCTGTACATGGATAACAAACAAAAATTTTGATTATTCTCGTGTTAGCATTGTTAACTTCTTCCTGCGACTCGTTACATCATTTAAAGAAAATGCTGTGTATTGTACCTTACATTGTATATGATATCTTAGTCTCCTTTCTATCAGGCCTAAACCTTGGCAGTTCCCTCGTCTGTACCCTTGTTAATATTGTAAGCAGTTGTACGCCACCAGGAGAAATACTGCCCAAAAGACAAAATCAATCATTGTAGGGGAAACTCATAGAAATTCGATTCAGATCATTGTTGTTCCCCACCCCATTTTCCTCCTTGTGTATGTACTCCCCCACTTTTTTAAGTAAAATGTAAATTCAATCTGCTCTAAGATATGAGGAGTTATTTAATTTCTTCACATGCCTCAAGCTCTGTTTTCTCACTTCCTCCCATTTCTCCCTGATCTTTTGAAATATTAAACCTCTTCCTTTCATTTAACAATGTTTTTGGGTCTCCTCCTGTCCTCATCTGCATGGGAAAGATGTTTCTATTTCCAGAACCTCTCCAAAATTAAAGTAAAATAACTTCAGTGAAATGCTTTTTTAGAGCCTGCCAAACTCAGGGATGACTCTAGTCTCTGGGGTAGGCTGACTTATCTTAAAATGAGCCATCAGCCAGAAATGCCAGGACCCTCTGACCAATCAGAAGTCATGTGTTATGTCCCCACAATTCTCTCAGACATCTCAACTCTTTCCCACAGACACTACACATGTAAACAGCATAAAACCGCCATTCCTGAGTTTATTTCATTAACCGCATTATATGGGCCACCTCCCCTCTCCTAAGGGAGAAAGAATCCACCCTGAACCCTGTGGACCAGTGAGAATTGTCCTCAGATGGGTAAGTGTCTCATCAAACAAAGGATTGTAAAAGATGTGAACTGTACCTGTAGGTCAGAGGCCAGGGCTGGTCTTCTTCAGGAAGGCTGGGAAGGCAGGAGAATTCACCTGGAGAGCCTGTGAGTGTTCTGGTTCATCCCAAACTCCCTTGCCCCCTGCTGCTGCTGGTCCTAAGAGAAATTGAGAGTATGTGCAAGAAAGTGTCTGAAGCTTCTCAGGCAAGGTTGCTGGGCACCCAGGCTGAGGACCACTGGGATGAGAACTGGAAACTCAGATACTGCAAATAGCTGTCTTTTCCCTATGGCCTACCTAAAGCATCTTAGTTAACACTAGAGTGGTTTGGGGGCTGGTGACCTTCTAGATCACACCTCTTCATTCCTGGACAAGCTGCTCCTTGAAGACATGGGCCAGAACTTAGGTCTTTTATGGACCTCTGTGCCCAGTGATTGTCTGCACAGGGCTTTGCTTTCTGGGACATCCTCAGGCCCATTTGGCAATTCTGAAGTGCCTGGAGCCAAACAGTTGGGGAGTTAGGAAGGGACAGAAGGTGCTAGAAGCAAGAATTTAACCCATCACCAAGTGGTAGCATCCCAATGTTCCTCCTCCTGCCCCTCCCCACCACCACCAAGGAAAGTCCCTAGTGGTGACCAACATCTTGCATTTACCCTCATCCCTAGGTCTCCCTCAATTTTTTTTTTTTTTTTTTTTTTTTGAACCAGGGATTGAACTCGGGGACACTCGGCCACTGAGTCACATCCCCAACCCTATTTGGTATTTTATTTAGAGACAGGGTCTCACTGAGTTGCTTAGGGCCTTGCTAAGTTGCTGAGGCTGGCTTTGAACTCACGATCCTCCTGACTCAGTCTCCCAAGTCGCTTGGATTACAGGCGTGTGCCACCACCCCCGGCTTCCCTCAATTTCTATCAGTAAAATGGCTTGGCCTGCTCACTATATGTCAGAATAGCCTCCAACAACCTCATCCAGATTCTCTCAGCAAGCATTACTTCCAGTGACCTGCCAGACCTGTCTTCTTGCTGAAGTGAGTTCCACTGAAGACCCATTTAGCTGCCAATTTAAAAGCCCTTTCAGCTGGGCATGGTGGCACACGCCTATAATCCCAGTGACTTGAGAAACTGATGTGGAAGGATCAAATTCACAGCCAGCCTGGGCAACTTAACAAGTACCTGTCTCAAGAAATGAAAAATGGGCTGGCCCAGCAACTCAGGAGGCTGAAACAGGAGGATTGTGAGTTTGAAGCCAGCCTTAGCAACTTAGTGAGACCCTTTCTCAAAATAAAATCTTTACAAAAGGGCTGAGGATGTGGCTCAGTGGTTAATCACCCCTGTGTTCAGTCCCCAATATCCCCCAAAATAAGTCCTTTTGCAATGTTGATTACATTTCTGTAACTATTAGGCCCACACTGTAGCAGTGTAGTCACTGTTGATTTAAATCTCTCACATTTTGTTCTTTTAGAGGTGAAAACTTAATAATGTCACATGAAACTAATTTTAATGAGTATATTTGGCTTCTGTTTTTATTTATTTATTTTGGAACCAGGGATTGAACTCAGGAACACTCGGCCACTGAGCCACATCCCCAGCCCTATTTTGTATTTTATTTAGAGACAGGGTCTCACTGAGTTGCTTAGGGCCTCGCTAAGTTGCTGAGGCTGGCTTTGAACTTGCGATCCTCCTGACTCAGCCTCCCAAGTCGCTTGGATACAGGTGTGCGCCACCACACCCAGCTTGGCTTCTGTTTTTAAAAATACCTTCTAAAAGTCCCTTTATACTGCATATGTCCATGTATGTATACATATTCAGTATGAATGTGTGCATATTTAAAGTTCCCAAAGCAGCTTCATACATTTTTCCTAAATAGGACCAAATTACCTTTATCTTTCTGTATTATATCCAAAAGATCATACTGTGAAATTTCTCTAGGTTTTCTACCACATGTTCATGCTGGGAACCAAGTAGGTCATGATAAAGAGGATCAAGCCTCTGGGTTACAGGGTTCACTCAGAACACCCCAGCATAGGGGCCACTTCCTCCATGTAAAACAGAAGTCACACTGAAATCTGAACAGGGCCCTTTCCTGCTCGGAAGTTAAAGCATTGTCATAGCCAGGTGCATTGGCACTTGTTTATTATCTCAGTGACTTGGGAGACTGAGGCAAGAGGATTGCAAATTCAAGGCCAGCCTGGGCAACTTAGAACGGGTGTGTGTAAAAAAAAAAAAAAAAAAGTACACAGGCACACACCATTAATTCCAGAGACTTTAGAGGAGCTTGAGGCAGGAGGATCCTAAGTTCCAGGGCCAACCTCAGCAATTCAGTGAGACCCTGTCTCAAAAAGTAAAAAGAACTGGGAATGTAGCTCAGTAATAGAGCAACCCTGGGTTCAATCCCTAGTAATGAAAAAACAAAATTGCCAAATTACATCTGCTGACATTTTCTTCAGATGAAAATGTCAGCAGATGTAATTGTTCCCAGTAACCTCTGCTGATTGTATTCCTTTGTTCAAAGAAACTTTCTGATTGCCTATAATTGTACCCAACTCTGTACTGAGAATTGCAGATACAGAAGAAGATATATTGGCCTCTACCTTCTATGATCTTAAAATTTAGTTGTGAAAATGGCCACGTAAATGATGCTCACAGTACCCTGAGGTATGGACAGTGTTCCTGAAGGGGAACCAGCAGAATTAGCAACTGAGGAGTTGGATCTTGAAAATGTCCAGGTGGAGATATGTCCAGCAAGTAGCAAGTAGGATTTTGGAATCTATAATATGTAGGAGGTAAAACAGACGATGGAGAAACTCTCCCCAAGAGACCAAGCAGAGAAGCATGCAGGCAGAAAACAGTATACCACAAAGAAATTGGCTTATGTTCTTCCTGTCCTCCATTCTTTTTCTCACATGGGGATGCGACCTAATATCCTACATGTAAAACATGCAAGAAGGCATACCTTGGCCCCAGACCACAAAAATAGGGGCCTGCTTTCTATTGCAACAATTCTAAATGTTTTGAGTTTGAGTCAAAGTAAAACGAAAAACTGATGGACAGGATGCTCCCTTCCCAGCTTGGTCATTTATGGGTGGAAAACAGAATGGAATTAGGCAATCTATACCTTCATCAAAAACTCCACCAGGACTGCCCATACTCACATCTAGAATTCTACAAGATGAAAAAAAATAATAATTACTAAAATACCAAGTCTTTTTGAGTTTGCAGCAGTCAGTCATTCGGCAAACTTTCTGAACACCTTACTTTCCTAAATTGACCCGAGCTATGTTGAGAGCACTTCTCTTGCTTCCTTGAGAGTTTCTCCTTACAGTGCTGTGATCAGCCACTGTCTTCCTAACTCCCTGGTTAGACTGTGGGTTTCCAGCAGAAGATAAGGCTTTATTCAAAGGTGCTCAGTAGATTGTTGCTACATAACACGGCTCTATGTTAACAGAGAACTATATAAACAGAAAAACAGGAACAAAGACCCCATTCATTGTAGCACCCCCAATGCAAATCCCAAACAAGAAAGAGAGCGTCTTGTAATCCAGACAGACCTATTGAAAACTCTAATCCTGGGGCTGGAGAATACTTCAGTGGTAGAGCCCCTGCCTAACGTGTGTGGTCCTGGGTTCAACCCCCTGCATTGTGAAAGAAGAAAAAAATCCAGAGTAAATTTTCCAAAATACATTTTGTCAACTTATATATTTAGAAATAAGCAATAACCATACATACACTAACAGCAGTTTTGGTTTTTAGGGCAAAAGGCGGTTTATTACAAAGAAAAGAAAAAAGAGGCCATTTCAACTCCAAAAGAGCAGAGAGGAAGGAATAGAAAGAGTGTGGCTCTTTAAAAAGACTTGCTTTTGCTTTATAAGTCACAATGTTGTCCTTATTTTTCTCCCATTGCTTCTGACTCAGCACCGTGTTGCTCAGCAGACAGGCATGTGAGGGGTTCAACTGAACAGGCACCCAGTAAATGAAGAAGTCCACCATGGTTCTGGATGGGGAAAATGGCTCTGGTAGGGTACCAGTTCTTGCCACATGCACATCCTGGTCAAACAATTCCAATCACCATCCCAGCAAGAAGAATGTATCTAGACAGAATGATCACCTTGGAGAATAAACAAGAAAGCTTGGCTAAGAAACCAAAAGTAAGAGGGTAATTGGAAACTTTCACCAACCAATAAAAGAAATTTTTTTTTAATATTTAAAACCATGATAGGGGTTGGGGTCTAACTGGTAGAGCACTTGTCTTGCATGTGCAAAGTCCTGGTTTCCATCCCCAGCACCACCAAAAAGCTGAAAAAAGAAAAGAAGCCTGTAATTAATGGTGATTTGACTTGATAAATAGAATGGAACAGACTATCTGGTCCACTTTATGCTATACAGTTAAAAAAAAGAAAGCACAAGTAATGCCCAAATTTCTTTTACTTCAAAGCCACAAAAGTATATTTTCTGCTCTGCTACACATCCATTGCCAGTCAGCAGAACGGCTCAGCCCAGTTCCCAAGGCCCCAGAGTGACTGATCAGCTACCACATAGTGCCAGAAAGAGAATCCAGGCCGCCCTGTCCGATACAGTGGCCACCAGCCACATATGGCTGTTGAACCCTAGAGAGGTAGCTAGTGAGAATGAAAGCTCATATTTCTAATTTTAATTTTAATTAAGTGTAAATAACTACATGTGGCTAGTGGCTACCAGATTGGACAGAGCACCATTAGCAAGCAAAGGCTCAGGCCAGATGTGCGGTCCTTTCTGCTCACATTGCCAGAACTTGTCTCACAGCTTCACCAAGTCATAGGGTCCAAGAAAACCCATTCCTCTGTCCAAAAGGAGGTGAACTGGAAATGTTGACAAAAAATATTAGTGACTTTCACCATAGAGAAGGACTCTGAACAGAAAAGCAGTGGAAGAAATCCTAAAGATCATGCTTTGACTGCCTTACCAGGTTTTTGTGTCCAAAAAAAATCACACACAAAATTAAAAAGCTAACAAATGGCCTTTTACTGGTCTTATTATAAGCAGTTCTTTCATAGAAATCCATTTTAAGAAAAGACATGGTAGAAAAAACAAAAAGGACAAATATGAATGGCTAATCCACAGAAAGGGCATACTGTGCCAATTGCTAATTACTGTGCAGTGAAAGAGGTCATTGCACTCATTAGTGAACAAAAAATATAACTGAAAGAGTGGGATACCTTTTTTTTTCTTCTTCTTCTTCTTCTTTTAAGATGCGTTTTCACTATTACCCATGCTGGCCTTGAACTCCTGGGCTCAAGTGACCTTCCTGCCTCAGTCTCCCAAGTAGCTGGGACTATGGGCATGTGCCCCTATAACAGGCTTGTATACCATTTTAATTTGTCAAATTAGCAAAGACCGGTTTACAACTGAGTGATGGTCAAGACTGGTCTGGTGAATTTGCACATGTTCTGGGCCTCATTTTCTATATCGCCATCCTTAAAAATGTCCACCCCATTGACCCCCAAAATACTGTGTCTAGGAATCAAGCTTTAAACAAATAAACAGTGAGCTAAGACTTTTGTCAAAGTATTATTTATAGTATCAGAACTTCTGAAGACAAGCAGAATGTTGGTTTAATCACCTGTATTCATCTCCTACTTTCTAGAAGCTAACCATTTCCTTTAAATATGGGCAAACCTGGGCTGGGGTTGTGACTCAGTGCTAGAGCACTTGCCTAGCACACTAGGCACTGGGTTTGAGGCACTGGGTTTGATCCTCAGCACCACATGAAAATAAATAAAATAAAGGTATTGTGTCCATCTACAATTTAAAATATTTGTTTAAAAATGGGCAAGCCTTGGGGATGTAGCTCAGTGGTAGAGTGCTTGCCTAGCATGTGCAAGCCCTAGGTTCTATCCCTAGCACCACAAAAAAGTGGAGTGGGGTGAGGTGGGGCAACTTAAAGAGTAGTGTTTAATTTTGTGGGGGGGGGGGATTTCTAATAGAATCAAGAGTTTTAAAATTATACATGAAGGCTGATCCCCAATTATGTAAATAAATAAAAATACATATATATATACATACACATATATACATATATAGTTTATGTAGTTCATAGGAAAAGATGAAGAGAAAATGCATCGTGTTAATAACTGATTAATCTGTTTCTTTTGAATATTTGTCTATGTTTTTACAATGAACATTATGCTTTAAAAAACAAAGGTAGACTTAAGAGGTGAGGAAATGCTTTTAATTGTACTATAAAAGGTACAATTAAAAGGTATGATAGTGGAGTTTATTTAGGTATGGAATTAACTATCATCTCCTAGACATATTTATCTGTTTCCTTTTGTCAAAAGGAGGCTTTTTGCCCAATTTAGATTCCAGGAAGCTGGGTTTGTTTTTCCATCCTTGGGGGATTATTTGCATTACTGGTTTAGAGAGGTTCAGGGAACTCTCTCATCCAGAGAGAGTACTGGTTATCAGAGACCCTTCACTGTCACTTTAGTGAGACTGGTCCCATCTGACAGTCTCTCCAGGTTGGTAGGGAGGGTCCTTGCCTACGATATCTTAAAGTATGCAATTGTGTTGATGCGTGTGTAGTGAAGGTGTTCACGCTTAATTGTAATTGTCACTGTCCTCAGTTCTTCAGCTCCAGCCATCTGCTCCCCATCCCCATTCTCCTCCTGCTTCTCTGACAGCACTGCTTTCACCCTTGACTCTTTACCCTGCAACCCTTTTCCAGATCTTGGAATGATCCCTTCAGCTTTAAGAGGGGGGCCTGGTGTCCTGACTAGGCCAGGGGCAGTGGATGGGCAGGACATCTCCATATATCATGAAAACACTGTAGAAGGGGCTGCATGGAGTTCTGCAGGAGGACAGCAGTGAGGGCAACTGACTCAGAAAAGGCTTCTTGGAGGAGGTGGCAACCGAAGATGACTATGTGGGTAGAGATGGAGGACACTCCAGGGAGGAACAGCCTGTGCAAGGCAAGCAGGCATTCCATTGATCAATTCCATGTTGAGACTGGAGTCTGCCACACAATGCTTGGGATATAATAAGTGTGTACTTGCGTGAGGTTGAAGATGTTTCAGAAAGAGGGCATTAGAACTGCGAAGGGCCTCTGCAACCCAAGCTTGGACTTAAGAGTTTTTCTTTTAGGCAGAAGGGGGCAGTAAAGAGGGCCAGAAGCAGGAGCTTATGAGGGTAAGAGGTGAGATCCAGGCAGAAGGCTGCTTTCTAAACCTTGAGGAACCCACAGGTAAATGCTAGTGCCCTGCCAGAAAGCCATTCTCACAGGCCATTTCTGCAGCTGATGATGTAGGAACTGCAGCCCAGTTGGGGTAATTAGTAAGGTTTTCACCATTTCTTCTAAGAATTCTGGAAGGAAATTTAGCAAGCAGCTAGTCCTGCCTCTGAGGGTTGGAGAAGGTTCTGGGTCGGCCCCCTTCCTGACATAAGCTCCTATGGCAAAGGAAAGATGAGATCCCAAGATGTCCTGCTGTATGCACCCTGGTGCCCCCAGTCCAGCCAGGGTCCCTGGCACCCATAAGCAGTGCTGGCTGTGTCTCTGACCACGTGACCACTCTCTGCAGACTGAGGCTTATTTTGAGACAGGTGAAGAAGGAAAAGAAATTCACACCACCTTCTTCCCCTCCAAAGCGACAATTATTCATGGTTAAAAAAAAAAATAGCAAAACTCAGGGTTGAAAGCAGGAGGAACTGTGAGTCCTGCCCCATTTCCTGACAAGATAGATGGTGAAGCCAAGGCCCAGGGATGAAATACAGAAAGGCACCCTCTTCTACACTAGTCCAAAACCGCTCCATACTGACTCAAGAATAACCACCACATGCCAAGTGACATCAGGCACTGGCACTAACATTTTCTTATTAAATATCTGCAGGACCTCAGCAAAGTAAGAATTACGATCCTCCCTTTATAGACAACTGAGGTTCAAAGAAGCTAACTTGTCCAGAATCACCAGGCTTAAAGAGTAGCAGACTTTGGTGCATAACTCAGCTGTTCTGGATTCTAAAACCCATAACCTTTAATTAAACTTGCACATGATATTTAAACTGCATATATTCATTTACTGTGACTGTTGGTGCTGCCCTAAGCCACCTGCAACTTGGTGGGTTAAACAAAAGAAATTCATTCTTTCATAGTTCTGGAGCCAGAAGTTTGAAATGCAGGTGTTGGCAGGACTGTGCTCCTTGAAGAGGCTCTCAGGAGATTCTTTTCCTGGTTCCTCCAGCTTCTGGTGGCTGCCAGACTTCAATCTCTGCCCTGGCCCCTCACATTACCCTCTTTTGTGTTAAGTCTGTCTGATCTTTCTTTTATAAGGATACATGTGATTGCATTTAGTGTCCCTCCCTCAACAACCCAGGATAATCTCCCAAATCCAGATCCTTAATCAGATCTCCAAAGACCCTTTTCCTAATAGGGTGACATTTACAGATCCTTGTGATTAGGACATGGGTATTGTTAAGAGGTGATGTTTTTCAGCCTGCTGTACCGTCTTTGCCCATTCCTTAATTGATTCTTTCTCAGACCTGCGTATGTGTGTGTGTGCGCGCGGGTGTGCAAAGGGTACTGTGAGAACTAGAGAGATCAGAAGAGAAATGGACAGTCTTTATTCTCAGGGACCTCACGTCACTTGTGTAACCTTTCATAATTTTTCCCAGAAGCACTTGTGATAAGGGATAGAGGTGTTGCCAGCACTGTTCTGATTACATATATTAACTCATCCACCCTGGCCACAGCCCTACCCCCACAGTGTACACGTTTCTCTTCTATGGGCTGCAGGAGCACAGGGGAGAGAGGCAGGCCAGGGGTGAGGGAGGGTGTGGTCAGGGACTGCTTCCTGTAGGAGGTGTTACATCCTCAGAATCTAGGACAGGAACTGGCCAGAGGAATGGAAAGGAGGAGGGGATAGGAACAATCCCCACCCCCACCCCAAACCCCAGGCAAAAGGAGACAGGAAGGAGCTGAACTGCTTCTTGATGGGTAAGGACAGGCAGGGGAGAGAGAAGGCACTATTCCAGGACAGCACAAGCAGTGGGAGCCACTGAGGTGTTGCCAGTAGGGCAGGGACCTGACCAAACCTATTTCTTCCTAGACAGTGAGTCTAAATCCCAGCTGCCCTGTCCATGTGTATTTCCCAGTATAGTCCCAGCCTACTGAGGCTGCTGCAGCTTTGGAAATCACCTGGAGAATCAGAGGAGGACAAGGAGGACAGAAGGGAGGTGCTCAACCTTGCTCATCCCTCTACCAAGGGACCTCTTGCTTCCCTGGGGCAACCCCTCCACTCTGGGTTCTCAGTCCTGCAGTGAGGCCCCAACATGGAGCTGCATTTTGAGCTCTTGGATCAAAATGTTGGAAGCCGTGGGGTCCTGGTCCCAGATCCACCTCTAAGAAACAAGAATCTTGGAAATGGAACCATCTTGGAGGGTCTTTTGGGTTGGCATTCAGCAGGCTTTTCTGGGATTCCAGATCCTGGACCTCACTGTAGATCACACGGTGTCATTACTGCCCAGTATCAAGTTTGGCAAGGATAGGGGCTGTAACTTCTGTTTTACTGTTCCCTAGAACACCCAGTACAACATAGGTACTCAAAAAAAGGAATGTGGCAAACCCAGAGAGCAGGCCTGTGATGTGGGGCCCTTCCTGGGATTTGTTCCCAGCTCTAAGAGTAATTTCTGAAACTCCCACCAGGGGGAGCCCCAGCTTCTGCCCATCTCCTTTCTGTGCTGAGCACCTTGGGTAAGAAAATGGGCAAAAGCTGACCTTGGAAGAATAAGGGTTCTGCCCAGGGTTCCCAGGGCAGGCAGTGGCCCCAGCTCCCACTCCCACCTTCCTTCCAAGGGTCTGGCTGGATCTCCTGCACTTGGCCTCTTTCCCTTCCCTCTCATCCTCCTTTACTTCCTCCTGGAGTTCACAGGGCAGGCAGAGGGAAGTAATATTCAAACCCTCTCATCTTCAGTGATCCATTAAGAGTGATATTACTAACCCCATTATACATGTGAGGAAACTGAGGCTCAAAAATTTTGGTATTTGCTGAGAAGAATATCCAGCTAGTAGAGAAATGAATGTATAATAGATAATTTATATATGTTATATACTCCAAAGTTGAGCAGGGTGACTGTAAAGGTGGAAACTCAGGTTCAGAAAGGGGAGGCCAGATAGCCCCTTCTGCAATTCCTGTCTGGGTCACTACATTGCTCTCAGCTCCAGCAGGTGACAGGGCCAACCCATCTTCTCTGGGCAGGGCCTTCCTCTGGGTTCACTCTTGATTGGAGATCAGGGACATGAGGTCATTTAGACATATTTTGCCCTGAAGCATTTCCCAGCATATTGGGGAAGATGGACAGCAGAGAATTACAAAAGTAAGTGGACATCTGGAAGAACCTAGAACTCCGAATTAGGAAGCAAGATGGGGTGCCAGAGAAAGTTTCCTGGAGGAGGAACCCTGTCTGCTAAACTGGGAATCTTAAGTGGGACTGAGTTCAGCCAAAGTCTGTATTTGGTTTGAGGGCAACCATTAGCATAAGGGACTCTTGTGCTGAGCAAGGAGGTGGAGCCAGGAAAGGAGACCAGGCCTGGTCCTGCAGTGTGGGGAAGCTGGCTTATGAGTCAGAATGAGGAATTGAGGCAGAAGTGTAGCTCAGGCTGGAGATTTTGTCCTGGGCTCTGAGCTTGGGGTGGATAGGGCGGCCAGAGAGGCATGTGAGAAACGGGGGTGGGGGAGGGAGGACGAAACATCCCCAAAGCTTCAGGTGTCCCTGGGCCCTGCAATAGGGAAGCCTAATGGAAGGGCCTATATTTCCTTGCTCCTGCCTGCACCTGGTCCTCTCTACCTCTCCCACCCCATCCCAAGCTCCCTCTTTCCAAACTGAGCCTGTTCCCTGCTCCTCCTCTTTACGCTCTTCTCCTCACCCTAAGCAGGCTCTATAAGTGCTGTGGGAGAGGACTTTGTGGGCCTCAGATCACAAAGAGCTGCCTGGAAATTGTTCTTTCTGGGGCAGCGCAGATCAAGGGTAATTGTCCGGGTGCATCCAGATCTGGGTATTAATCCTGGCCCTACCTCTCACAAACTATGTGCCCTAGGTTAAATAGTCCATCCTTTCTGAATCTCAGCTTCCTCAGAATCAAATCAACGGCACCAGAACATACTGAGCGCTTTGTAAATGGCAGCTGCTAACAGAAGGCAAACACAGAAAGCAGGGATGGATGACCACAGTGTAGAGGGACCAGGAACTTAGGGCTGATGGATGAGGGGTTGCTGGACCCCACACGGGTGGTCCCGAGGCTCAGGACTCAGAACCACGATTTCCTCAAGGAGGGGCGGGGCCTTGGAGCAGCTCTGAATTTCAGAACACTCGCTGCGCACAGTGTTCTGAAGGCGCGGCAGGCCACTCCCGGGGTTTCCAGGGGAAGAGGCTGTCACGCCGAGGGAAACTGAGTCCGAGGAAAAGGAGGCTGCCGGCTGCGCGCTCCGCTGCCCGCTGGCGTGTGCTGCCCCACTCCGGAGGCCTTGCGCGGCTCCTTTTGTCTGCCGCGTCCCCGCCGCCGCTGCCTGCCTCGGGCTCGCGCGCGGCCCCCGCCCCTCTCCTGCCCCCTCCCCTCCCCCCACCGCGAGCGGCGGGGCTGCGGCGCCGCAGCTGACTCGGGCGGCCGCCGCCGGGCGGAGGCTGCGCGTCGCAGACCCAGGCGGGCGGCCAGGCGGCGGCCCAGGGCGCGCGGCGA
>JAJEJO010004070.1:377624-390433 GCA_020662805.1 Glaucomys volans | reverse complement strand
CTGCGGGGCCCGCCCGGATGGCAGGCGGCGCGGGCTGGGCGGGCGCCCCCGCGGCTCTGCTGCGCTCTGTGCGCCGCCTGCGCGAGGTGTTCGAGGTGTGCGGCCGCGACCCCGACGGCTTCCTGCGCGTGGAGCGCGTCGCGGCGCTCGGTCTGCGCTTCGGTCAGGGCGAGGAGGTAAGGCGGCCGCGCCGGCCGGTCCCCGGCGCTACTGTCCCTGAATCCGCTGCCCTCGCGAACCGGGCCGCGGTGCCCTCCGTGTTGCCCTCCCCCAGCTTCCCTGCCGTGTCACCCACGCCTGGCACCAGCCTCTGCGCTCCACAAACCCAAGGAGCTGGTTTGCTTCGCGTGAGAAATCCTACCTGTGCCAACCCCATTCCCTCCGCCAGGGCCAGGGATCGCGGACCCGGGGTAGCCCCTGCCCTGTCAGACCCTTGCTTTCCACCCTCAGCCCCGAGCTGCTGGCGGACGCGTCACCCTCGGAGCGAGTTCCTCCGAGCGATCTGCGAACCCGGTGGATTCTTGGGGATAGGCACTGTCAAAATGTGGCCTTGAAACCCCCATCCTCTGAAGACCAAGTCGCAGGGGTCTGTGTGCACCTTCTGGGCCTTACCCAAGGGACAAGCCGGGGCACTTTGTCTTGACTGCAGCCCCTTCCACGGAAGGAGGGGTCTGCTTGGGGCCATCCTGGATTCTCGCCCAGTGCCTGGTGACCTCCCATGCAGGCCTGGCTGGAAGCTGACTGTGTTGGCTGCGACAGGCCAGCAGAGCCAAGCCTGGGAAGTGGTAGCTGAGCAGCGTGTTTTCCTGTGGTGTGACCACATTCATGGTGGAAAGCAGGAGTTGTGTGGCTTGTTAGCAAGGCTGGAATCTCAGGTTTGGTGCTGCCAGTGGGTGGACAGAGTAATATAAATAAATGCCAGAGGCTTGTGTCGTCTCACCACCATTAGCACAGGGACTGTGTTTTCGAGGGGAGTACAAGCCACTTACCTGGCTGGAGAGTATCCCTCACCCTCAATCTCCTTCCCACTTTGCAGTGGTCACGATTTTCTCATGGGGACAGAAGGCCTGAGCCACCTGAGGTTTCCAAAAGCTACCTGAGACCTCAGGTCCTGCACAGGGAGCCTGGTGCCTTGGGTCTCCAGTGGGCACTGGCTGGAATTCTATTCTCAGGACAAGTCAGGCCTGACATCTTGGAACATGGGTGGTACTGGGTGATGACCAGTGGTCTCATGCCTCCCTGTTACCTGACAATTGGGAGGTGATGATCATCCCTCCCTGGTTACCTGGGCAGGGGCCAGGACTTGAGAATCCCTGAGAGTAGCAGGTGGAAGAGAGAGGTAGGTGTCAGGTTTGAGGACTCCAGCTTATCCCAGGATGCTCACTGCTGCCTTTGAGCCTGCCCTCCCCCTCTGCTGCCCTTGCTCAGGGGCATTACCTACCACCACCTAGATCTTTTTTCTTCCCCAAAGGCCAGCAAATCTCCCCTTCACCAGTGGCTCCCATCTGAGGCAGGTTGAGCAGCCCCCTAGCACTAGGAGAGCTGAACTCCTTCCTCTCAGGACACTGGCTGTAGGTGAGAGAGGTCACCCAGCTCTGGCTTAAACAGGTGATTCCAGAACCATAGAACCTCAACCCTGGAATGGCCTCCCAGAAACCTCTGGCAGGAGACTACAAGCCTCAGCCACATGCCCCAAACCTCACCACCTTACCCTCAAGCTGGACAGCTCCTATCATTAGAACCTTCTCCTTCTACACTCCAGATACAAACCTGCTTGCCACTTAGTCATCTGGTTCTGCACAGGGCTTATGTGGTTTTCTCTTCTATGTGGCAGCCTTTAAATATTTTAATACAGCACTCCTGCCCCTTTGCTCCTCCCATACACTCACTCCCATCTTGCCTGCTTTGTGCCAAATAATCCCTGTCCTGAAGCCCCAAGTTGTTTTCTTACAGCCCAGAAGGAGCCAAAACCTCTGGCTTCTCACCCTGGAGTTGCCATTGACTAATCTCCTGACTTTCTCTAGCAATAACATGAAGAGCCTGGACCAGGAGACCCCATCACATCACCACATGCACAGCAGCTCAGAGTGGGCCTGTGTTTTCAGGGGTGCCCATACTCTCCATTCATGCTCTCTTGCCACTGAAATCTTCAGGGATCTGTTTTAGAAACCTCTGCCAGGGATCCTCTGCCATGGGGAGGAACAATGATTCTTTTCTTATTAAACCAAAATAGTATATTATTAATAGAAGTGATTTGTATGTAGTACAGCAAATTGGAAATACAGACAATCAGAAAAAAAGTATCATGTTCCTGTTCCCCAAGAGCCATTGGGTGACCCTTTTGGTCAGATTCTTTTAAAGCTTTTTCTATGCTTGTATGTAGATTTTCTCCATATAATGAGATCATACTCTACACAGTGTTTTGTAACCTAATTTCTTTCTAGTAAATGATTATCACCTTTCCACTTCAATAAATTCACATCACATTTAGTACAGATATCTTTTCCAGATTTTATTTGATCTGGAAATGTCCATGTTTTTTGGTTGATTTGTTTAAAACTGTTTTCTCTCCAGTAGTGTGCAGTGCATCTGGTTGTTCCCCCTGCGCCCCACCCCCCATAACTCTGACTTGTTGAAGAGATCAGGCCTGTTTATATCATTAATTTCTTGAATCTAAACTTGTTACTTGATCCTTATTCCTATTAAATTTTATCTTGTTCATTTCATTCAGTTGTATCACTGAGAGAGACTTTAAGATCCAACCTCTATCACTCTCAGATACTGCCTACAGCTGGAGAAGCCAGTGCTCTTGTGTGTGGGAATCCACAAGACTGATTAAGAACACAGGGCAGGACCACGGACAGGGCCTGAGGCTCCCATAGGGACTGTTCTCACAGACTGAGACCTTATGGAAAAGCATTTTGCTTCCCTGTTCACTACACACCAAATTCACAGATGCACTATCCATCATTCCCCAAGGGGAGGGCTCCTTCAAAATGCTGTGTACTCTGACATTTGTGTTTGATCTGTTAAAAAATCAAGTAGCAACATTGATTTCCCAACTCATGGGTGCTCCAGAGTGGGTAGTTATTGCTCATTAGGTACGGGCTTCAATGTCTGCATTTTACCAGCTACCCCCAGAATACTACGGATACCAGGATCAAATGCTTTGCAAAAATTAAAACATACTAGGTTTCAGAGTATGAAATAAATGCCTATGAGGATAGATGCATAATTAAATGAAGGAATACATAATAGGAAAATCTCCCATATAGAAGAAATCCAAATAATTTATGTAGCTAATTCTCCCATCGAGGAGGTAAAGTGAAGCTCTCCACAGGTTTAAGTATGAGATGAACAGTGACTTTCTTCTAAAGAATGCAGTTTGGAAAGGGGGGAAGAGCAGCCTCACAGTGAAGAAATCAGATGAACAGTCTCAGAATGTGATCAAAGTCAACATCAGCAGTGATACATCATGAAGATAGTATATGCCCTTAATATGATGTAATAAAAATGACATTTTACCTCTGTGGTCCCCCTCCCCAAATGCATAGCCCCAGCGTAGTCATTAAAAAATATCAGACATGTACCAGCTGAGGGGCATTCTACCAAATACCTGATATGTCCTCTTCAAGGTCATTTAGGACACAGGAGGTCTGAGAAACTGTCACAGCCAAGTAGAACATAAGGAGTCATGAGGACTAAATGTAAAGTGGTGTTCTGGATGGGATCCTGGAACAAGAAGAGGACATTGGGTAAAAGCTAAGAAAGTATGAAAAAAGTATGGGCTTCAGTTAATAATGTAATATGTATTTTGGGTTGGTTTGTGATATTCCCATGATTTATTAACCTACGACTCATAGCAGAAAAGAGAAGCAATAAAATTTGTTGAAAATTTTGCTTTTAAGGAATGCAAAGATTGGAGGAGCGGGGAAGGACCCTGAAAGCATAGAGCACTGAAGGAAAGTCATGAAAAGTACATAAAGTGATGGCTCTGCCCTGAGCCCTTGTGGGCTTCTCCTGTATTGCTGTTATTTTAGCCTCTCTAACCCTTTGCTTACTCCTCCGTGAAGTGGGGTTGATAATAGTCCCCATGCAGGGCTGGGGATATAGCTGTGTTGGTAGAGTGCTTGCCTAGCATGCACAGGGCCCTGAGTTCAATCCCCAGCACCGTAAAAACAAGACAATAGTCCCCTTGCAATAGGATTTGGGGGGAGGCTTGAAGGAGTTAATAGATGTAAAGAGTCTCACATAAGGTGGGCGCCATGAAGCACACCTATAATCCCATCAACTTGGGAGGCAGAGGCAGGAGGATTGCAAGGTCAAGTCCAGCTCAGCAACTTAGCAAGAGCCTCAGCAATTTAATGAGACCCTGTCTCAAAATAAAAAAAAAAAAAGGACTGGGGTGTAGCTCAGTGGTAAAGCACCCCTGGGTTCAATCCCCAGTATAGGTAGGTAGGTAGGTAGATAGGTAGATAGATAACTAGCCAGCTATCAATCAGTATCTACACAGACAAGATACATAGAATTGCATCTGCTGCGCTTGTTATTATTTTCCAAACAATTGCACATATGTTCAAGAGGCTGTTCTGGGCTGGGGATTTGTTGGGGATTAAGGTCAAGAACTAGGACCTATCTCTGATGTTCTCAGCCTCTCCTCCTTGTCCAGCTCTGATCTTCTAGCCCCTCTTACATCCTGTCAGTGGTCAGAGAATGGAATATACTAAAGCGGGCAGAGAGGGCTAGGGGTGCAGCTCAGTGGTAGAGCATATGCTCAGCATGCCCTTTAGGCCCTGGGTTTGATGCCCAGAACAACAACAACAAAAAAAAAACCAGCCAGAAGTATCTTGGACTGCATTTCCCTCTTATATATTCTTCTTTCTTTTCTGACTTGAAGACCATCCTTCTTGCTAGAAAAAATGGAAACAAAAGTAGTGAATAAGTCTCTGCCATCCATTAGCAGAGCACCTTCTCCTCTGGGCTTTGAGCCTGTCCTTTCCATTCAGGTTCCAAAAGGAGGCTGTTAATTATTTGGGGGGAGTAACTGAACTTTAGTTAACCTGGGACTAGTCTATAATTTCCCTCTTCCTTGCAGATGCCCCTGGATACATCCAGAAACAACTGGGGCTACTTGTCTCCTTGTTCACATTGAGAGGAGGTCAAATAGTGGTCCTGATTGGGCTCCCTCAGGCCCCATGTCATCTCTGTGCTAATGACTGCCACAAGGAAATGCTGGCCACTTGGCATAAGTGTGGGTATTGAAGCTGGCAAAGGGGTTGGCTACTGCAGTAGGCTGACACTAGTCAGGAGCCAGCCCTGGACCTTTCAGAGGTGTGAGGGCTTCTAGGGGCAGGGTATCCCTGAACTACAGCTGGTTCTGCTTGGAAGGAGGGAATATTAGAATACTGGAGAAGAAAGAACTGTGGCCCCATATCTGTGACCAGACAAAAAGTTAGTGGGGAAAATAGAGGCCAGACTAGCCGGTCCCTGTAGGCAGTGGGAAGACCCAGGCAGCCAAGATCAAATGTGTGTTCAGAATGGAGTCTGGATCCAAGTAAGCCTGGAGACAGGAGACTTCTCAGGAGGCTGTGACACATGATAAGAGAGCAAGAGGATCCTGACTTGGGCAGTGGCAGAGGGTGAGGAATTGACAGAGGCCCAGAAGGCCAGCAGAATCCCATAAGCCACTCCCAATGGTAGAGTGCCCCACTTCATAGAGCCACAATGCAGAATGGCAGAGCTGGTGAAACAGAAAGGAGACCCAGGTCCTGGCAGGAAAGGTGGGAGTTCTGGTGACTCACTGAGGGGAGCAGGATGGAAATGGGGAGGCATGCCCCAGCTGGGATGCCTAACACCCTGAGGCCCCTCAGTCCTGTGCCACAGTTTAGCTTGCTGGGAGGAGGTGTGTATAAGGAATGACCACAAGGATTTGTCCATCTTGTCAGGCTCTTTTTTAAAAATATTTTTTAAGTTGTTGATATACCTTTATTTTACCTATTTATTTGTACGCAGTGCTGAGAATTGAGCCCAGTGCCTCACACATGTGCTAGGCAAGTGCTCTACCACTGAGCCACAACCCCAGCCCCATGTCAGGCTCTTGATGCAGCCTGAATCTATAATGGCAAAACCTTGCCGAAGAGCAGTGTCATTCCCAAGACACTGAGGATCTAGAGAAGAAAGAAGCACCAAGGTTGTGGAAAGCTTGCCAGGGGATATAGTCATGGTCCCCTGTGCCTCGGGACATGTGAACCTGTGCTGGGAAGAACCAGACCTTCTAAGCAGCAAGAGGTGCCCTAAAAGGGATTCAGTGGTTGGAGAACCTTGAAGCACTGCAGCATCCACATGCTCCCCTTGATGTGTGTCGCCTGGGAGGAAAACTTTTCCACTTGTACATGTAGGTGCTGAAGGGCTCAGGGTCACCAAGCTGGGCAGGGTCACAGCAGGACCTGGAGCTTAGGCCCAGAAATTTCCTCCAGCACCAGAAAGAAAACCAAAGAGGCAAGAAGGAGAAAGCAGATGGGGCAGTGGAAAGAGAGTAAGGGGAGGAGCCTTTAGCCTGGGCTGGAGGCTGGCAAGGAGAGCCAGGAAAGAGGTGGGCCAGGTGATTACTACAGGCTACTCAGACTGATGGCCCCAGAGGGGACAACTCTGGAACCTGGGGGTGAGAAGCTGTTCCTCCTTCCTCAGGTCAGAGCTCCACCACCCAGAGATGTTCTGTGCTGATCAACACTGCCTTGGAGGGAAGTACAGAATTTGGGGCTGGTGCAGCCATAAGGGCCTGGGGACACCAGACTCCTGGACACAGCCCCACACAGGTGCTATGCCAGTAAGACTTGGTGCAAACTGGAACACTGGTGCCCCCAGTTTATTTGTGGGGGTTTTGGCCAGAGGGGGTTCTGCTTAGGTCCTGGAATAAGTGTTTGGGGCCCCTCCCATCCTGCTCTGAGCAATCCCTCCAGGTTGGGTGCAGAAGGGAGCTTGACATCTGGCTGAGATTGAAGAGCTGAGTGGAGCAGATCCCAGCAGGATGGAGAGGAAATGTCCACTGGCTTGGAAACAATGTGTGTCATGCCTGGGTTAACTGCTGTCTTCCCCACCCCCAAATTATTCAGTGGAGTATTCCCAGATTTTACCATTACCCTTAACTCATATTTCTGTGCTAATTTTTTTTCACTTTGTGCACTTCATGTGTAACTACTATGTGCCTACACTGTTCCAGGCACTGGGACAGGGCTGAACCTGGTGCTTACGTTCTGATGGGAGTGAGAAAGAGCAACTAAAAAGAGACTATCAAAATAAAAACCTTCAGGTAGAAAGTGCAGGGAAGAGACATAAAGGATTAAATAGACACTGACGCCTTTAAAATGATGTCACTATATTTCCATATAGTGGAAATATAGTGGAACCCAGAATGAAATGGGGCCTGCACCTTGCAGATGTCTGGTGTAGCATGGTCCAGGCAGAGGAAGGAGCTGGCATGGCAGGCAGGAAAGGGTGGGGTTGGGAAGAAGGCAGAGAGGTGGAGCGGGCAGCTCCCAGCCCTCCTTGAGCAGCTTTGGCTTTTACTGTGAGTGTGGTGGAGCCCTGGGAGAGTTCTGAGCAAAGCTGATTCAAACTGACTGAAGTTTGAACAGGACCATTCTGGCGCCTGCGAGAGGGGTAGGGAAAGTAGGGAGACTGTGAGGAGAGTGTCTGGTGGTGTGGAACAGGTGAGTGGCAGTGGAGAAGTGACTGGATTTTGAAAACAGCCAAATGAAGGGTTTTGTGGGAGGAGAGAATGTGGATATAGGCTGCTATTTGCTGGATGGGGAAGGTGAAGGAAAGCTGGAGTGAAGATTTCCTTCGGAGACCCCACCAGACCTCAGGTGCACATGTGGAGCCAGGGATAGATTGACAAAGTCCAAGGCAGGTGCCTCAACCACGCTTCTCCTGGCAGACCCTTGGTCCTCTCTCTCCCGTTTCTTCTGTCCCAGCCCTTATATCTCACTGTCCCCGACAGAGAAGATTACATGAGATAGAAGCCCAGCACTTGAATCCGGTGTGATTTAGTGCCCTTTAAAGACCAGGCACAGCTGGTACAGTGGTGTACACCAGTGATCTCTGCAATCCTGGGAACAGAGGTGGGAGGATTGAAAGTTTGAGGCCATCCTCAGCAATTTAGCAAGATTCTGTCTCAAAATAATAAAAATAAATAAATAAGGAGCTAGGATGTAGGTCAGTGGTAGAGCACATTTGGGTTTAATCCCCAGTGCCTCCCCCAAAATCAGGGGTGTGAGGACTCTATTAGGTTGCCTTAGGTATCTTTTCTTGGAGCTTGTAGCCTCTCACCCTCATGTCTCATCTTCTTCTTCCTGGGATGCCAGCTGCCCATCTGCCAGCCTCTGGCTAAGAGCTGCCATTGCCTACCCTCTACAAAGACAAGAACCAGGCTCTTTCCAGTGGATCTTGTTTGAAGCCATCCCCACCCTACTACTGGACTTGGGGCTCTTAGTACCCTTCTTCCCCTCACTGTCCTTCCATCCCCAGCATCTTCTGATCCCTGGAGACACCCCAGGACCACCAATTCCTTGCAACCTGTCATCATTAGGGACATTGCCCATAGCTTCTATGCTCCTGGGAAAGGGGAGCAGAGCAGCCCAGAACCCAAAAGTTTATATACCAGTGATCCAAGAAGGAAGCAGGCTCCATGTAGCCATAGCCCAAATTGTAGCCATAGGATATCTGTCTCGCCGTTAGGCAAGACCTTGAGTCCATCCCACATCTCACTTGCTCATGGCTTACAAAAAAAATAAAAATAAAAACCTGCTGGGAATGGTGGTGCACACCTGTAATCCCAGCAATTTGAGAGGCTGAGACCAGGAAGATTGTGAGTTCAAAGCCAGCCTCAGCAAATTAATGAGGCCCTAAAAAACTAAGCAAGACCCTGTCTCAAAATAAATCAAATGGGCTGGAGATGTGGCTCAGTGGTTAAGCACCCCTGGTTTCAAGTCCTAGTACCAAAAACAAGAAAACAAAAAACCTCTGAGCAGATTGCCAGCTTCCTTCAAAAGCATTCACTAATTCCACATGGGCATGTCCCCACGTGGGCCTATAGTGGGCATGTCTCTACATGGGCCTATAATGGGCATGTCTCCAGGTGCCCAGTCTAAAACCTGCACCTGGACAAGGTAGACAGAGGACTAATTTACACCAAAACAAAATCTGAAAGGGGAGTAGAGGTCACCAAATGGGACCTTCCACTCAGTGCTTGTGTCATTCTAGAATAACCCTGCAAAGAGATGGGATTGCACTGTTCCCCAGGCAACCCCTTTCTGCACTGACCAGGCTCTGGCAGAGTTCTCTTTGATCTAGTGAGCTGAGGTCTGTCTATCAGAGCCCCTTTTGCTTATCCTTCCCTCCACCCATCCAACTGACCATCTACCTGCCTACTACCAAGGCATCCATTTATACAGCAACTTATCCAACCATCTACCCACTTGTTATCCTCTCCAACCATAGATCCAGCCATCTACCTGTTGATCCATCCAGCCACCCAGCCACCATCCCACCTGACCACCCACCCATTCATGAAGGTCTTCTCATCCACTTGGTCCCATCATGTTTTCACCCACCATTCTTCCAGCCTCCCATCTGTTCATTCTTCCAGCCACCATCTGACCAAGGCTTACTGCCTGCCATGCATGAGTCCCAAGCACAGACTCAGGAACAGGTCTGGCCTTTTCAAGGAGGAACAAGTGGCTCGACATGGTGAAGGCACAGGAAAGACAGGAAAGAGAGAACTCGGGCTGGAACAAGAGCCAGATGGTGACCTTTGGGAGGAATCAGGAGCTAGGACTGTCTGGTTCAGATGAATTTTGGAAGGACAGCAGCACTCCAGCACAAGCCTGGCCTCATTGGAATGAACTATTTTTATGATTTTTCACTTCCCATGCAGGCCATTGGTTCTGCCAAGGACTGAGGTCTTCCTGAAAGAGAGGCTGGGTTATTTTTGAAGGTGCTTATTATAAGGGTGGACCTCAGTTTGCTTGTCTTATTTGTGGGACTGTTTAAAGAACTGAACATAAAAATCCCTGAGAAACCTAGTATGGTACCTGTTGCGACATTCTTGTAGGCCACCTGCCCTGGGACTGTAGGCATCCCTGCTGTCCCCAGTCCTTTCCTCCACCTGCTCCTTTCAGGCACAGGGCTCCCTTGTGCAATGGCCGGAGTTCCTTTTGCAGCCACATAAGCAGAAAGAATAAGGGAAGCAAGGAGCCAGTCCTTATCCCTTTCACCCTCCAGTAGCAGGAGGTGAAGTGACCTGGGCAGGATCCTCCCAGAAGTAGAGGAGCTGGGATTTGAACACAGGCCTATCTGCATTTTGTTTGTTTTTTACATTTTTTCCTTAGTTGTATATGGACACAATACCTTTATTTTATTTATTTTTAATGCAGTGCTTCACATGTGCTTGGCAAGCACTATACCACTGAGCTACAACCCCAGCCCTTAGCTTTTCTCCTTCTAAAGTTGCCTTCAGAACTGCCTGCATTTCAGAGTCCCAGGTTCTTAGAAGGTCAGGAGGGGAGAAGAACCCACACAGCAGAGGCTTCATCTGGCTTTCTGAACCTGGGATGGTCTGGTTGGGGGGCCAGGACAGAGCAGAAGTAGGTTCCTGATCTGTAGGGCTGGGGAGACAGGAAGTTGGCCTCTATGGATGGCTCAGGGGCCAGCAGGACCTGAGGTCAGAGAAGGGAGGCTGCCAGCTAATCACACCCTGCAGTATGCATCTCTACCACTTCCTGCTTGGGTGGTAATTAAGTAGGCCCAGCAAGCACTAATTTCTCTGGCTGCTCAGATTTCCTGCCAGATAGCTCTGTAATCTGCAGGCCTAGGCTGTGTGTGGCAAGGGCCTGGACAGGCTGATTCTGTCTCCACCTGGTCCGTCCAGCAGCACCGTGACCACATTCTCCAGCTCCTCTGTCTTCCTTGGCCTGAACTGCAGATTATTCCAGTCGCAGAGGCCCTAAGGTCTCAGAGGGCCCTGACCCCCTCTTCCTCTCTGTCACCTATCCCTCTCCACCCGCTTTTCCAGCACCTCAGTTGAACCCACACTGGTTCTAACATCTAGAGCTGGGGGTTTTGGTATAAAGGAACATTTGGTTTGAGACTTAGCACCACAACTTAACTTTTTCTATGACTCTGAGAAGTTATTTAACCTTTCTGTGCCTCAGTCTCCTCATCTATAAACTGGGAATAATGTTAGTTATATGTAAGCCCTTACCACCATGCCTGACATGTAAGTTAATATTACTGTGAGCACTGACTGGTTTTCTGAGTGAATTGTCCATTTCTACTCTCACAGACTTTTGTGAGCTCCTGCTCTGTGATACATCTGGGGCTGAAGGATGTACAGATGAATAAGGTGGGATTTTTCTCCCAGTAGAGCTCCTTACTGTGGGGCAGGTGGACTAAGATAGAAATCTTTTTTAAATTTTATTTTTATTGACAAATAGTAATTGAATGTATTGTACCATATGATGCCTCAATATTTGTAGGTATAGTGGAATGAATTAATTAGGCTATATTAACATGTCCATTGCCTCACACACTTACTTCTTTCTTTGGTGAGAACATTTAAAATCTACTTTTTCAGCAATTGTGAAATAAACAATATATAATCATTAACTGTAGTCACCTTGCTGGGTAATAGATCACCAGAACTTGTTCCTCCTAACTGGCACTTTGTAACTTGGACCAACAAAAGCCCTTCACGCCCACCTCCCAGGGAAAACCACCCTCCTGCTCCAGGGTAGAAATCTCAGTAGCACAGCTGTGAGAAGCGTAGGGCTGGAGGCTCATGTGGGTGTGCTTCCGCATCAGACAGGAGATCCACTCTGCTCAGATCACTCTGCTTCACCTTGGGAAAGCTCGTCCAGAGGTGACGCTGGGGCTGAGTCTGGAGCACAGCCAAAAGGGGTAGAAGGGTCAGATGTGTATGCAAGAGGAGAGACCTAAGAGGCAGAGGCCCAGGTGAGAAAGGGAAGGGCTGGCCTGGCTGGCCAAGGCCAGATGGGGAGGGTTGGGCTGGATTTGATCCCCAAGGTGCTAAAGAAGTTAACACCAGGGGTCCCTTGGGTTTCAGCCAAGCCCATCTGAAAGTAGCCAGGAGCAGGAGTGAGGAGGTGGGGGGCCCTGCCCCAGTCCAAAGGCAGGGAGCAGGGACTCTGAGGGTGGAGAGAAGGGGAAGCAGGGGCAATTTCCTGGAGGTTCACAGAACTTCCCATGAGTTCCCTGTGATTCCCACCTAGGTGACTGGGCCTGAGCTCAGTACATAGTGACCACTGGCTTTAAAATGTCTACACACACCAGGTGTGGTGGCACACACCTGTAATCCCAGCAACTGGGGAGGCTGAGGTAGGAGGATAATGAGTTCAAAGCCAGCCTCAGCAACTTACTAAGCAACTTAGTGAGACTGTCTCTAAATAAAAGATTAAAAGGGCTGGAAGTGTTGCTCAGTGGTTAAGCACCCCAGGTTCAATCCCTAGTACCAAAAGGAAAAAAAAAAGTCTACGTACCTGCCGAGCCTACACAACTAGGAGGCCTGCCCTCACTCATAAATCCTTCCGAGGGCAAGTACTCTTCATTTTTAAACAAAAAACTTCCCAGTGTTATTGTTGATGTAGAAAATTAGACCACTTTATAGGAAAAGAGAGCTAACTAACCCTGAAGTGGATTTCTGTAGTTTAAAGCCTGTCCTGACCTTGGCCATGACCTGCGTATGATGATGATCATATGAACCGTTGGCCCCTTTCCACCTGATGCCATTTCCT
>JAJEJO010004070.1:167676-372624 GCA_020662805.1 Glaucomys volans | reverse complement strand
ATCCAAAGGAGGGAAGAGTGTGGTGTTCAAGAGAGAGATGTGTTTTGGGGTTCCAGGTTCTTCTTTGAGGGGAAACCTTGTGAGGGTGTGCATGGAAGGTGTGTGCAACGGTACTGCCAGGTGAATGCTGCTCCTTGATCGTGGATCACAAGGTCCTCTCCCGGATCTCCAGGTTGACATTGTCTCCTCTACCTGATCAGTAGTGTTTGGAATGTGCCTGTATTAAGGCTTCTTAAAATACGTTTCTCTTTGTTTTATCTAATCTGAAGACACGTTGTGTAGGCTAACGGCGAATGTCATCTTCAATCAAAATAAGGTAATTTTCATAGATGCTTGAATTTTCAGTAACTCTAAGATTGGTAGATTGCTCAGGAATTTGGGAGGAAAAACAGGTCTGGGAGTAGGTCTGCTTGTGGGGCGGTTAGGTGTACAGCTCCAGTCTCCTTTGTCTTCCCTTTCTCTCTTTTCTCCTTCTGTTTCCTCCATTCTACCTCCCGAGAGGCCACTGGGAGTACGCTCTAGCTGCTGCTTGACCTGCCGCTGCCACCGTGTGGCCCCAGGTTGTGGTTGAGGCTGATGATGAGGGGAAGGGCACCCACCACCGCAGACACAGGGTGAATAGGGAGGTGGGACCACTAAAGGAAGAGGGTCCAAGCTCCTGTGAATTCTCACTTCCTCACTTCCTAGCAGGTCCTTAGGCTCTCTGGCCTTAATTTCCTCATCTCTAAAATGGGGCTAATAATAGAAACTACTTCATGGGCTTGTGAGTTCTGGATGGATTAATACTCGTCAGGCTCTTAGAACAATGCCCAGCTCAAAGGAACTGTGCCTAAGTGTTGCCAGGTATCATTGTCACGTCTTCATCATCATTATCCTTACTCCAGGGAACCCTCAGCCCAGTGAGGGGGCTGTTGGTGGTGGGGTCGCACCACGTCCTAGAGGAATTGTGGTCACTGTGGGCTGAGTCTGCCCGGGAGGAGTGGTGGCACAGCCCCTGTTTTCACTATTCATGTTGGGACTCTTCCCTCCACCATCACCATCCTCCTAAGTGCCCTGGTGCCAGTCTCAGGGCATGTCCCAGCTCAAAGACGGGAAGGGGAACTGGCTGAAGTCCAGCCCCTGCCACTCTCTGTGGGGGATGAGGCAGCCAGAAGCTCAGTCTGGATTCCCTCTCTGGGTCTCTCTAGGGGGCCTTTGAAAAAACAGATTCCAGGGTCCCTTACTGGCTGCCAGACTCATCAGGTCTTTGTTGGGATGATTAGGATGGGACTCTACCTTTCATCCTTCACCCTGGAGACCAAGAGGGTGCAGGATCAGAGTGCTGGCTCAAACATGGCTTACCTCTCCTAGCAGGGAGATCCTGCTGAGCCCCTGACTCTCCTGAGCCTTGGTCTTCTGGTTTAGTAAATGAGGCCAATAACCTCCCTTCAAGGGCTGGCATGAGGATAAATGAGGTGAAGGGTGTGTTGGTGCCAAATGCCTTTGTCCTTTCCAGTGCCCTCTTGCCTTGGCCCTCCTCCTCTGCCCCAGACCTCCAATCTAGATACTTTCTTTGGGGCAAGAAGTCTTAATTATGAATAAAGGCCTAAATCATGCATGAGGCTTCTTGCCTCTGCTTTTTACTGCTGTGCTTGCTGGAAAAGAAGTTTGCCTCTGCAGAAAACTCCCTCTGGGTGACAAGGCTTGAAATCTTGCCCCACCATTGATCCTGCTGGCCCCTAAGGAATTTCCCTAACTGACTGAGAGTCTTTGCATGGGGCAGCTACTCAGACTGCAGGGTCTCCTTCCCTGGACAAGGGTCAGAAGGAGTGGAGGAGATGAGGGAGCAAGACATTCTGAGACATCAGCCCCTTGTCTATGCGCCTGGGCCTCCACCCTGATCAGCACTGTGGGAGGGCTGCAGTCAGACTGGGGAGTCCAGAGCCAGAAGCTTCTTTGACCTGGGAAGCAGCTTGGTCCACGGAGATCCACCCCATCTGCCTTCTCCCAGGGAGCAGCGAGTGCTGGAAGCTGCACCAGGTGCTGCTGGCAGTAGGGGCAGAGGGATGCCCGGGAGTGAGGTGTCCTCACTCTCTAGGGACCACCGCACACCACCACCCTCCTCTCACCCAGATTCTGTTTTTGCTGCAGAAATGGCCCATTTAGTGTCCTGTGTGAAGGAGAAAAGCTCTGAAGATGGCAGTGTCCACAGCAGTGCACAGCGCGTGAGGAATCCTGGCCCTGTAAAGAGAGAGTAGAGAGGGCAGACCGTTTGGAAAGGGTGCCTGCTTATTTCTCATGATGGTCTAGTAAAGGCTGCTCTTCAAAACTCTGACTTTGGCCTGTGCGTCTCAAACATACTGATCTGACCACCTTTCTTTTTCCTTTGGTAGTACTGGGAATGGAACCGTGACCTTGCCTCATATTCCTAGGCAGGTGCTCTACCACTGAGCTACATCTCCAGCCCCAGCCCCTTGAGAACTCTTTTTTCCTTCCCATCTCTCTTCTCTTCCTTTTCCTCCTTGCTCTTCAACCTTTTTTTCATGTGACACCTTGACACTCTCTAAAAAATTTCCTCACAGTGACGTTGGGCAAGGAACTCACCTTCTCTGGGGACCCTTACTTTTTGTCAGTGAAACTGGGACTGAAATCCTCCCATGCCTCACAGGGCAACGGATGGGAAGGGGCTAGGCCACCGTAGTCTCTGCTGCCTCCATCCGCCTGGAAAGGCCCTCTTGGTGGCCCCAGTCCCCACTTGGGCCTGGCCCAGGAGGTGTGCAGGAAATAGCATTGTCTCCGTTGGGATAGATGAGCTCCTCAGGCCCACATGCAGGTGGGCTTCAGGTCCTCTGCCAGAGTCATGGGCTATGTAGCTTCCCTTTGGGGGTTCCTGTGAGGGAGAACCTGCAGGGCCAGGGAGAAGGTCTTCAACCAGGAACCAGCAGGAGGTCTTTAACAAACCCTGTGCAGTGTTTCCTAGAGGTGAAGTGCTCTAAAATCCATGATCTCAATTGGTCCCTGATAGCAGCGAGAGGTGGGGAGTACTGCCTGCCCCATTCCACAGGCGAAGAAACCCAGGCTCAGGGAGGTGTTGCCAAGCTCACTCAAGAGGTTGATGGTGAGCCTGTCTCTCCCTTATTTAGAAACCCCACAATGGCTTCCCACACCCCATAGCCTTTCTTTTGTTCTGTTGACAGTAGCAACGTTGAAATTCTGGCCAGAACTGCCACATTTTGCTTGGTTTCAAAAGTTAAACCTCAATTCCCTGGAAGGCTGTGGGCTGTTCTTCTTATTGCCATTTTTTGGATTTGAGTTTAGTGGAAGCGTCTGTGCAGGAGGAGACAGACCAAGGCAGACATACCCACTTCATGTTAAATGGTGATGTGAAACCCACTGGAGTGCACTGCACCCTTCATGCTGCTCAGAGAATCAGAGATGTCAACGAGGACCTAACACTGAGACCAGGGCTGGTTGGACAGAGGGGCCACTCTCCCAGGTACCTGGAGTGTCACACCTCTTCTGCAAGTGCAGTGTCCAAGGACAGATGTCCCTATCTTGCAAAGTGAGCTCCCTACCTCCATTGCCAGGAAGCCTCCCCCAGAGGTGGGCATAGACATGGCCTCACCACTCCCCATCTTCCTGCCCCAGCACCCCAGGGTTCCAAGTAGTGAACTAAAGTGGTCTCCCCTCAGAATTCTGAACAGGTCCATAGGGGTCAGCTGGAACTTTGTTACCCCAGGTATGGTCAGGGGACCAGTGACATTGGCATTTCTCAGGAGTTGGTTAGCAATACAGGGTCTCAGGCCCCAACCCAGATCTGCCAAATGAGAACCTGCACTTAAACAGGAGGCCCAGTGTTTCACAGATGGTCCATTAAAGTGGACATTTTCAATGTCTTCCCCATGCATGGAGTGAACAGGGCCCTGTTGCCTACCCCATCCCGCTGTGTGACCCAGCTACCCACTCCCTTGTGGGCTTCATGCACATCTGGGACCTGGACCTGCCTGGTGGGTTTTGGTGGCCATGGTGTAGGCTGGACCATTGAAAGAAGATGCCAACACCCCAGGAAGTGCTGTTCAGTCTTGTCGTCTTCCCTGAGGTGGGGTCACTGAAGAACCTTTTCCCTCACACTCATCCATGGGCCACCTCTGTCCTCCTGTCACAGATGAGTTCCTTTCTTCTGCCACCATGGGGAGGACTCAGAGCAGCTACTGCTGTCCTTAGATAGGTCTGTATTATTAATCAGAACAAATGAAAGGAACCCTTTTTTTTTTTAAAGAATCTACCTGGTCTGGCCAGGGAGGGAACTGTGTCAGTGAGCTCTGGGGACTTGGACTTGTGCTCAGGAACAAACCCTGAAGTACTGTCCCCAGCCAACTGAAATCCATCTGGAGTTGCTCAGACTCCACTCCTCCACTCCCCCTCCTCCAGGACCTCTGTTCAGAGACATCCCTCTAATCTACCCAAACCCCCGAGATGGAACCTCACTTCCCTCCCTTCCTCAAATCAAGCAAGTCCTGCCACTAGTCTGACAGTCTCTCTCCCCCACATGGCCCAGGTCAGCATGGCCTCTTCTCTGGACTGTGGTGGCCTCATTGTGGTCTCCATGCTTCCCTTACTCTGCATTGTGAGCTTCAGGCACCTTCCCGGGTGCATATCTGCTTTGCTGGGTCCCTACTAAAATCACCACTAGAGGAGTGTCCTCCAGGGGAGTGTCCTCTACATTTGTCCCTCATGGTCAGCCTCCCGCTGCCCTCCGGCCACCAAGGAAGCTAATGGTTCCCCAAACTCATAGACACCATCAGATCCTTGGGACTCTGCCTCCTCCATCTCTGTTCTGCTAACCCCTGTTGGATCACCATTACTAAAAACTGCCGTGCTCTGGTCTACCACCCTCTAGCCCCGCTAGTCACCCTGCCGAAGCCCCCTCCTGCAGCGTTCCTAGCCTTCTGGGCTCTCTGTCTCCTCTGGGATCCCACTGTGAGGTTACTGAGCAGCATCTTCAAGGAGGTTGCATTATGATGGATTCTGCCTGCCTTTCTCCTATAATACTGAGTTGTTTTTTAAAAGAACAAAGTAATTTTCCTGTTTTTTCCCCCTGAGTTTAAAAATAATCCAATTCATTTTTTAAGTTCAGACAATTAAAAACTGTGGGAAGGGGAGGCAGAAGGATTAGCCCTCTCAGCACATGGAGTTGCCTGTGTTGACAATTGTGTGACCAGCTCTCAGGCTGGGCCAACCTAGGAAAGTGCTCATCTCTCTAAAGTCTGCTCCATGTCAGCTTCTGGGCTAAGTCTCCATAGTTTATTCCTTCTAACTCATAATGCAATGGATCTGTCGCCCAGAGAGGTTGAATCATTCATCCTTGGTCACACAGCTGGTGAATGAAGGAGGCAGTATTCCAGCCCAGCTCTATCTGCAGAGCCTGGGAATGACACACTGCCCTGGGCATGTGACAGTATGACAGATCAGCAGCATGATTTTATGCTGCTCCTAGGTTATTTTTATTTCACTCAAAAAGTACAGCAGGACATCTGTCCTTTCCCTGGGAGCTCATCTGTCTCCCCATGGGGCCAAGGAAATATTTGCTCAAAGCGTGGACAGTCAGACATATGCAAGCATAGGTCATCTGCTTCAGAGACTACCCAGGCTCTGTCACTGTCCTTCCTATTCAGACACCACACAAAGCCCTTGTGGGTGGCCATAGGGGTTTTGGATAGTAGCAGACTCAGGCTGTGAATGAGGGATACCTGGTGACATTTGGACCTGCTGGGGATTTCTTAAAGGAAGTTGTCTCTAGCCGTGGGCTGGATGAAGCTGGATGAGGGGACACTTCCCAGGCGGCAGTGGCCTGGGTTTCATGTCACTGGCCATCGTGCTAGCTGGTACCCCAGCACCAAATAATCCTTATCCATTGTGTGCATTGAGCATCTTCACTCCTGAAGCCTCCTTCCCTTCCCTGCCTTTTACCCCAGTGGGTTTGTGAAGAAGGGCTCTTCATTAGCAGCCCTCCAACTTTGAGAACCAGGAACCGGCACAAAATGGCTTAACTGCTGAGGCAAATGCTTTTTTAATTTTTATTTTAATATCAGGACCCAAAGTAGGGCAGCTCCAGGGCTGGTTACTTCCAGGGCCCAGAGGCATCAGCCAGGATTCAACCTCCTTCCAGTGATCTTCCCTAAGTTGCCCCAGGTGGCATCCACTCTCCATGAGGGGAAGAGGGAGGCAAGCACTTCCTGTGGATGGTCTCCTCCACCCCCCCAATCAAAGACAGTCTCTCCTATTTGCAGATGTCTCCTCAAATCTCACTGGCCAGAGATGTTCAATATGACTTTGCCTAAACCAGTCATTGGCAAAGGAGATGAGCCCATCTGACTGACCCGGCCTAGTCAGGATCATGCTCATGTTGAGGTGCTCTGAGGTGCTTGGTCAAACAGAGGTGGGCATCTCACCACACCAGGGCTGCCTCACCCTGAAGGAGAGGGCTGGTAACATAGAAGTGACCAGCAGAATCCACTTCTGTACTTCTTATTAATTTTTAGCTTTTTAAGAGAGGAAGTACAGGTTCAGAGAAGTTGAGTCATTTCTCTGGGCCACCCTCTGGGTCCCCAAACCATTTACTTGGTGATGCTGCATTGGATGAAGACATTTGCCTCCCTGCCCTTTACTCCCTTCTATATCCCTACTCTGATCTTCTTCTCTTCCTCCAACCCACTGCCCACCACAAATATTCCTGGAGAATCGTTATGATAATATAGAATTCCAAGCTGGCCGAGACCTTCAATATCAATGTCAGCCAATGCCTTCAGCTTTCCAACAGGGAAACTGAAGCCCAAAGAGAGGAGGGGGCTCACCAAGACCACTCATTGAGATCATTGATGGTGGAGCTGTGATGGACTTAGGGACAAGAAACAGACCATGCCTGAGGTTAGAGACTTCCTCCTTCCTTACCTGGCCTGAGCTGCAGGACAGTTCAACCCAGCCTGCTCCTCCTAGGGAGGGGTCACCCTCAGATTTCTCTCTCTCTCTTTCTTTTTTTCTTCCTTCCTTCCTTCCTTCCTTCTTTCCTTCCTTCCTTCCTTCCTCCCTCCCTCCCTCCCTCCCTCCCCTCCCTTTCTTTCTCCCTCTCTCCCTCTCTTTCTCTTTCTTTCTTTTAGGAATTGAACCTGTGGGTGCTCTACCACTGAGCCACATCCCTGTCCCTCTTTTTATGTATTATTTTGTTAAGTTGCTCAGGCAGGCCTTGAACCTGTGATCCCACTGCCTTAGCCTCCCAAGTAGCTGGAATTACAGGCATGCACCACCACACTGGGCTCCGGTCCCTTGTACACCTTTGCGCCTGACATTTCCATGGCACCCTGTAATCTTTAATGTTCTTTAATCTTTACTCAGTCATAGTCTCCTTTGATCGCCAAATGGCCCTGGGAGCTGGATGTTATAGATATGAAAACTGAAGCCCAGAGAGGCACTGTGACTTGCCCAAGGTCACTTAATGAGTGACACACAAAGCATGTGACCCAGAAGGTTTAATGTTCTGTCTTCACGTGGTAGGAGTGGGCTTGTTGGGTGTGGTTAGGGATGGAGAGCAGGACAGAGGCAGCTTCTCCTGCCTAACCCCAGGTTGCAGGGACTGGCAGGACCCTCTTTGGAAACCCTCCCTCACCCCTGTCTGCCCGTGGTTTTCCTGAAGCTCCTGCCCAGCTTCCAGGCCCTCCCTTCCTGAGAATGAAAGGAGATGACCAGTGGCTGTGTGTGCCCTTTGTCCTGTGAGCTCTAGAGTACAGGGCCCCATTGTGTGCTTGACACCAGGCAGCTGGACCTCAGGGAAAGTGGGTAAACAAGCAGGGCACATGTCACCCTGAGGCCAGTGGAGGGCCAGAGCCCCCTGTGGGAAGGAGGAGGGACTCAGGAGAAGCTGCGGGAGGGGGAGTAGAGGCCCTGGGGCTTTGGGATACCTCCTTCTCCTACCTTAGCTGCTGTGCCATGAGGTTAGGCTGCCTCTGGTCTCCTGCTGCCTAAGAGAATGACCAGCCGCCTTACAGAGCTGTTGAGCAGACTCAGGGGAAGGATGCGTGGGAGCTGCCTGGGTGAGGTGGCTGGGACTTCGTGGGGAACTGGGTTCAGGAGTTTTGCAGTGAATTGGGGAACAGAGCTATGCCCTCTCTAAAGCGAATGCTAGAGCAGGCATGGCGGCACACACTTGTGATCTCAGGTACTTGGGAGGCTGAGGCAGGAGGACCGCAAGTTTGAGGTCAGCCTGGACAACAGAGTGAGACCCTGTCTCAAAACAAATAAATAAATAAATAAAAATAAAGAGTCTGCTGGGACTCCTGCATTGTTTCTGTGGGAGAATTGGGCCAGTGTTGCCAAATCCGATTTGAAAAGCCAGGTAGCCCAGTTTCTGTGCACCATAAAATTAAAAAAAAAAATTACATAGAGTAAAATTCACTATTTTTCAGGATGATGGGCAAGGTGTGTGGTTTCATGGGTTTTAACGTTTGTGTAGATTCCTATAAGCACTACCTTAATCAGGAGACACATTGTTCACCCCCCAAATTCTCTCCTGCTACCCCTTGTATTCAGACTCCCCCTTTCCTCCTTACCCTTGGATCCTCTGATCTAATCTTTGTCATTATAGTTTTATTATTTCCATATAAATAGGATGACACAGTGGGTGAGCTCTTTTTTCTTTCCTTGGGGTGCTGGGGATGGAACCCAGGGTCACACATGCTCCACAAGTGCTGTACCTCTAAGCAGCATCCCCAGGCCAGTATGCAACCTCTGGAGACTGGCTTCTTTCACTTGGTGAAGTGTGTGCACGGTGCATCCGTGCCGCTGCGTGTCAGGGGCTTGTGCCTTTTCTTTGCAGAGCACTACTTGTCCGTTCACTGGGAGGAAATTTGGGATGTTTCTAGTTTGGAGCAGCAGTATGTGTAGTGCTGCTCTAAACATTTGTGTGTGACATTTGTGCATGTGAGAAAATAAGTTTTCATTTCTCTAATATAGGGAAGGATAAGGAAGTTCCCCTCTCTTCCTAGTTTGTTGAATTTTTGTCATAAATGAATTTTGAATTTTTTCAGTTGGTTTCTCTGCACATTTGGTGGATTTTTTTTCTTTAAGCATGTTTCAATTATATTGATCTTTAAAATGTTTAACCAACCTTACTGAATTAACCCCACATGCTATGGTCTTAAGACACACACACACACACACACACACACACACACACGTGTAAATATATCCAACTTCCTAAAATTTTGTGGAGGATTTATGCTCATGAAGAATACTGGTCTATAATTTTCTTATACTGTTTTAGTCTGGTTTTTGGTATCAGGATAACACTGGCTTCATAAAATGAATGGAGAGGGCTTTCATTTTCTAGAAGAGATCATGTAGATTTGTGTATATTCCTTAAACGTTTGGTGAAACCATCTGGGTAGGAGGTTTTCTTTCCTTTTTTTTTTTTTTCTTTTTCTTGGTGGTGGGTGGTGGGTACTGAGATTGAACCCAGGGGTGCTTTGCCACTGAGCTACATCCCCATTCTTTTTTATTCAGGGCCTCACTAAATTGCTGAGGCTGGCATTGAACTTGTGATCCTCCTGCCTCAGCCTCCTGAGTTGCTGGGATTATAGGTGGGAGCCACCATACTGTGCCTGAGGCTTTCTCTTTTGGAAGGTTGTAAAATAAAAATCATTTTATTTGATAGCCATAGGACTATTCAGGATTATCTGTTTCTTCTTGCATGAGTTTTGGTAGTTTATGTCTTTCAAAGAATTGGTTCATCATTAATGTAAATTATGTGCATAGAGGTGTTCCTTGTGCTCCTTTATTAGCCTTTTTCTTTCTCCCTTCTTTTTTTCCTGTGCTTTTTTTCACACATGCTAGGCAAGTGTTCTACCACTGAGGTACACCCCCAGTTTCCTTATTAACCTTTTAGAGACTGTAGGACTGTAATAATATCTCTATTTTCATTTTAAGTGTCAGTAATTTGAATCTTCTCTTTCTCTCTCAGTCTGGTTAGATTCATCAGTTTTATTAATCTTTTCAAAGAACCTGATTTTGGTTTCATTGATTTTGCTCTACCATTTTTCTGTATTTAATTTTATGTATTTCTACTTTTTATTGTTTATTCCTCCCCATTTTAGTCAGCTTTGTGTTACTATGACCAAAAGACCTGACAAGAACAATTTAAAGGAGGAAAAATTTATTTTGACTCATGGTTTTAGAAGTTCAGGCCATGGTCAGCTGACTCCATAGCTCTGGTCCAGAGGTAGGGAGAACAAAATGGCAGAAGGGCATGGTAGAGAAAAGCAGCTCAGGACCTGACAGCCAGAAAGCAGAGAGAGCTTCAAACACTGAGGACAAAACATGAACCCCAAAGGCACATTCCCAGAGACCTATTTCCTCTAAGCAGACCATACCCACCTACAGTTACCAGCCAGTTAATTCACATCAGTGGATTAATCCACTGGTAAAGTTAAAGCTCTCATAAACTAATCATTTCACTTCTGAACATTCTTGCATTTTCTCACACATGAGCTTTTGGGGGAATACCTCACATCCAAACTTTGACACTCCCTCTTCCTTTGGGTTTGAATTTTATGTTGTATTTTTATTTTCATTTAATTTAGATTATTTTTAATTTCTCTTGAGAATTCCTCTTTGATTTATGACTTATTTAGACATGTGTTGTTTAATTCCCCAGCATTTGGACATTTAGATGCCTTTCTGTTATTGGTTTTTTGTTTAATTCCATCATAGTCAGAACCCAAACTTTGCATTATTTCAATTCTTTTAAATTTGTTAAAGTTTGTTAAAACCCTGGGGTATGATCTACCTTGGTGAATATTCCATGTACATATGAAAGGAGTATATTTTCCGTTTTCATTGGGTGGAGAGTTCTAAAAATGCCAGTTAGGTTAATGTAGGTAGTGGTAATGTTCAGGCCTTTTGGATCCTTGTTGATTTCCCATCTGACTGGTTCTGTTGGTCACTGGAGAGGAGTGGACAAGTCTCCAACTATAATTTTCAATTTGTCTTTTTCTTTGTTCAATTCTATTAGTTTTTCTTCATGCTTTTTGAAGCTCCATTATTAGCTTCATGCATATTTAGGATTGTTATATCTGTTTAGCAAGCTGATTCTTTAATCCTTGGTTAAGATCCTTTCTAGGGTTCTAGCACTGTTTTTTCCCATCATCTCCATCCTACTATTGATCTAATCCAGATAATTTTTTAACTTTAGCTAATGTATTTTTAGTTCTAAAATTTCCATTTAGTTCTTTTGTACAGCTGCCTTTTTTTCTGCAGAGAATTTCCATATGTTCAATTATGTCAAGAGTGTTCACATTTACTTCCTGGAACATGATTATGTTAACCGCTTTAAAATCTTCATCTGCCCTGGTTTTTAACCTCCAGTATCAAAAACAAAACAATAAAAAACTTTGTCTAATAATGATATATCTGGCTCATCTTGGGGTTGGTATCTGTTGATTGTTGATTGTCTTTCCCCTTGTAACTTGCTTTTCTTGTTTCTTTGTATGTGAAATAATTTTGGATTGTGTCCTGGGCATTTTGAATATTATATTACAAGATTCTAGGTCCTATTAAAATCTTTCAAAGAATGTCAATATTGTTGGGGTTTTTTGTTTGTTTGTTTGTTTTGGTTTTTGGTAGTAGCAAATTCTAGGCTCCTCATTCCATAACTCCAGACCTATTTCCTTCCACCCCCTATTTTTTTTTCTTTTTTCTTTTTCTTTCTTTCTTTCTTTCTTTCTTTCTTTCTTTCTTTCTTTCTTTCTTTCTTTCTTTTTTTTTTTAGCAGGAATTGAATCCAGGGGCATTTTACCACTGAGCCACATCCCCAGCCCTTTTTTATATTTTATTTAGAGGCAGGATCTCTTTAAGTTGCTTGGGGCCTCACTAAATTGCTGAGACTGGCTTTGAACTTGTGATCCTCCTGCCTCAGCCTCCTGAGTCACTAAATTACAGGTGTGCACCACGGTACCTGGCTGTTTTAGTCAGGAAATCAATCCAGTTATGTTGAAACCTCGGATCCCAGCTTACCCTCTATGGGCTGTGGTTCTAATGCCAGTTCAGTTTTCAAAGGTTTTGCAGTACTATTCAGATCCAGCCCATGTATGCACACTCCAGGGCAGTCTTTTCAGTCTACTGTAGGTCAGTTCCTAAAGCCTTTGGTTTGTTATTTCAGGTCAGTTCCATGCATGTGTGGCTCAGGGGTGGACCCAGGACTTCAAACACCACTTCAGCTCCCTCCTCTTTCAGGTATCACCCTCTCCAGTTCCCAGGAGTGCCTTCCCTAGTTTCTCTTTCATGCAGAAAGATCTTTCCTCTCTCAGAGTTTTAGGCACCAACTTCATGACTGCGGTGGAGAGGGGGCTGGGAGAGAGGAAAACAAAAATCAGAACAGGGCATTTCTCTCCTTCTGCTTGCCCAAAAGAGGTCCCTTTCCCAGCTTCTCATCAGAAAGAGAGTTTTTTTGGAGTTATTTCTCTTCCCACCTGCTGCCTGCACAGTTCTGGGATTTAAGCCACCAGAGTCTAAGTCAGAAATATGTGAAGAAGCTGAGCGCGATGTTGCATGCCTATAATTACAGTGGCTTGGGAGGCTGAGGCAGGAGAATCAGAGTCAGCCTCAGCACGTAGGGAGCAACTCAATGAGACCCTGTCTAAATAAAATGTAAAAAAGGTCTGGGGATGTGGCTCCGTGGTCAAGCGCCCCTGGGATCAATCCCTGGTACCAAAAGGAGAGAGAGAAAGAGAGAGGAGAGGGAGGGGATGTGAAGAAAAAAATAAATCGGAAAGCTCACCACTGTGTTTGTCCTCATGTTTTTGTTTTCCTCCCCAGTTCTTTGCAGATTCCTTGTCTGGTTTGACATCTCTGTCCAGGGTTTTTAGTTGTAAGCAGTGGGGGAAGACGATGTAGGTAATGTGCTTCCTCCATTTCAACCAGAACCAGCAGACTCCCTTGGTTTGGGGCATCTAATTAGCAAATTTAAGCCCACCAACAGGCCTCATGGCAAGGCTAGTTGGTGAACTCTACTTTTGTAGGACAGCCTCTTGAAATTAACTTTTCCTTTGGTATTCAAATTCTTAAGGATTCATTGAGTTTTCCTAGATGAAAGGAGAACAGAATACAGATGTATTCTTCCCCTAGTCAGAGCACGTTCTCAAACTTATAATAACATAATAGTGGTCATAATTATTGTAACAGAAATTGTAATGATGGCTGGGTAAGAGCCTAAGCTCTGGAGCCCAGCCTCCTGTGTTCAACTGCCTCCCACGAGGTGCATGACCTTAACCTGAATGCCTGATTCTTACCCTGTTTCCTCCCCTGCAAAGTGGGAGTAGTAGTAGTTTCTCCTGCCCAGGTAGTTGTGAGACTTAAATAAATTCACACAGACAGAGGGCTTAGAATAGTGCCTGGCACAAAGGAAGAGTTATGTGCAGTATTACCTATTATTAATTAATAATTGGATTAGTAATAGGAATGGCTAACATTTATTTGGCACTTTACCATGCAGAGGGAGCCTCGCCACAGCAAGAAAACCAGCTTCTCTCCTCTGAGGCTGAGACCTCAGAAGGCAAAAGGCTTGCTGGAGTCCGTCGGGTTCACAGAGTCTGAAATGAGGGAGGCGTGGGTGGCTGGCACCTGCTCTGGAGGATCTGGCTGGGAACCAGTGAGAGAGCAGCAAGGAGGCTCCCGCATGGTCTGGTCTGAGCTAGAGATGTGCCCTCCGGGAATGAATGGGGGGAAATCAGCTTGAAGAGAAAGGCCACAGAAATAGAAGGGGAAGCCTGGTAATTGAGCGGCCCCAAAAAGGAAAGATCAATATTTTACAGCTAGAGAAACAACCAGTTTCCCTGGCAGCAAGCTCAGTAGCCCAGCTGCATATGCTTCAGTGACAACAGCTGCTCCTGTCTGTCCTCCCTGCCAGGCCCAGCGGGTGTTCTCTCTTCGCCTGGGAGTGTTGGGGAGCCTGGGGGCTGTCTGGCAGGCATTAGTGTGTGCACAAGGCCACCCTGGCACCCTATCTGTGGGTGGTTATTCACTGCTCTCCCCAGGTGAGATTGGGCAGGCCCCTCCCCTCCCTGGGACTCACTTCCCTGCCTGGGAAAAGAAGGGTTGGTCAGCTGGATGCAACTCCAGGGTGCATTGCAAAAGGTTACCAATGTTAAGGAAGGTGGAGACCCTCTCCATGTTCAGGTGGGGGGTTCCAGCATGGGGATAAAGTTCTTTGGCTACACAGGGAACAGAGGGATTGAATCAGCCTTCAGTGAAGATGACCTGGTAAGAGCCTGCCACTGGCCCAGGTGAGGTCTCCCACCTTGTGGGGTGCAGGAAGGCAGTGGAGAGCAGTGGCTGATATTCCAGAGTGGGTCAGGAGACCTGGGTTCAAGAGTTCACTGGGTTCAAAGTCATTGTGGTGACTTTGGCTTAAGCTGAACCTGTTTCCTCAACTGTAAACCAGGGGACTCTAAAGTAGCTATTATTTACACTGCTGTGAGGACAAAGTGAGACTGCATCCAGAGACCAGGGCCACACTACAACTCATGGGGCACCCTCCCTGGGCCCGGCAGGAATGAGTCTTCCTCTCTATATAAAGACACCATTATTCCAAGTCATCACACCTACAGTTTCGGTATTAAGAAACACTAACCAGTATGTGTTGGTATAAGAATGTTGCAATGCCTCTGTTTTCTGCAAGGGCTGTTCTGTAGTGTGCGTGGCACTTTCGTGACCACTGCCCTGGGACTACCACTCTTTGAAGAGCCCTGTGGGAGAAGTCATAGAGAAGGGAGAGCATGGGCTCAATCCTAGCACCGCTAAAAATAAAAGTAAAAAATAAAAGGCAAGAAAGGAAGGAAGGAAGGTCACAGCAGGCACAAACCTCCAGCTGCAGCCTGGACCACAGCTCAGGGGAGCTCCATGGACTATCCAGTGGCTCTCAGGACTCTGTGCGGAGACTCTCTGTCTTCCTGTTACCAAACAACCCCAGCCTCTACCTGTTCAGGATTGGCTGTCCTTGGGGGCAGAGCTATGGACATCCCGCCCCAGCATCATTCCCGCCCCAGGGGATTATTAGCTCATGGGTTACAGAACCCTGCTGCCTCTTAGGTGCCTTTGCAGTTGAGGTTCTTCTTCAGTCACCCAGCACTCTGGGGCGGACTCTGCCTTTGACTATCATCAGACATAATTAAGGAATAGCCCCTGACCGTGGAGAGGATGTAGTGCTGAGCACTCAGAAGCCGGGGAGCCCAGGGTATCCCTGGCCCATTCCAGCATTCACGGTCTCCCTGTAATGCCAGTGAGGAGAGGGCAGGAACCGACAGCTGGGGCTGTGGGTGGGCTCCCCACAGCCCTGCAGGTGGCACCTGGGTATAGCTATTCTCAGATGCCACGTCATCGCCAGGCAGTGTCAGAGGTTGCCATGGCTGGGTGGGGCTAGGAATGGCAGCCACAGTGCTGAGGAGGCTCTAGCCAGACAGAAACTGTCAAAAAGCCTCCTTTCTCCTCCACTGAAATTCTGCAGGCCTTTCCCAAGACCCCACTAGGTACCAGACTCAGGGGCAGCTCAGAGAGGACATTGCACAGCCCTCTGCCTAACCCTCACCCCCAGACTCACGCCAGAGTGGAAGAGCAGAGCCAGCTGGAATAGAGGTTCAAACATAGCTGTGAAGCTCTTGAAGGGAGGAGATGACTGTGGTAGGGCCTCTGTGCCTACGGCTCAGCTTCCAGAGCCTGCTGGGCCCAGGCCCATGATGCCAGAACACTGCAGTGTCCAGGGCTTCAGACCCCTGCCGCAACAGCCATGCTGGGAAAGTGTCCCATGGGCATGCAGGAAACAAATCATCTTTGTGAATAGATGATCTGCCAACATGACTGGGCTTCGGTGCATGTGACAGCAGAGTGGGAGGAGGACAAGTTGGCCTGTAATGGTGTGAACAATCACCGCCTGCATCCTAAGCTCCACGGCTGCCAGGGTGCTCTCAAATCCATCATCTGTACCCCAGAGGAGAGAATCCCGGAAGCAGCTTGTCCTGGCCCTGCTGTGCTGGAGATGCTGATGGCGACTACCAGAGGGAGGGCAAGGTGCGTGACAGTGAGCATGAGTATGCTCTGTGTGTGTGTGGTTGTGCATGTGTGTGGCCATGTGACCATGTGTGATGAGCCAGCGGGACCGGCAGCCACCACCATCAGCCCCAGCAGTGTCCAGCCTGGAGGGGGTGCCCAGCCGTCACTTGTTGAATGAATGATTGACTGTGTGTGTGTGTGTGCAGGCACTGTGGAGGAGCTGCCACCAGGTTACAGGCTGATTTAGAAAAAGGTTTGGAAAAGACATGGCAAGAAGCTGAGATTCAGGAGCTGGAAATTTGCAGTGGCGGATGACTCCAATTAATTAGAAAAGATAGTACTTGTGAAATTGGCCGTTGCCAAAAACTAGGGAAAAAATACCCAGGACTAGCAAGTCTGAAGTCAGTTGCTCTGACTGAGAACTAAATTAAGACATCTTTACAAAAAGCAATTTGTCAACTGTTTTGTTGAACTGTTTATATCTGATAATTCAACAGATATTTATGAAGCTTCTACTATGTGCCAATCATGGCAGTTACCAGGTATGCAGAAGTGATCAAAACAGACGCAGTCTTTGCCCTTAGAGAGCTGGGTTTGCAGAGCTGTCTAAATTCATCATATAAACATATAATTACAAATTGCACCGAGAGTTCAAAGGAAACTTTAGGGTGCTGCAAGACCAGGTAGTTAGTAGAAGGGTGGGCCTCATCAGATAGGGGTGGTCAGGATGGGCTTTTCTAAGATGGGGACATTTAATAGAGATCCAAAAGGAGAACTGAAGAGTGGACATTGCCAGATGATGAATGGGGAGGACAGGCACTCAGGACATAGAGAGCAGAGCCAGTCTCAGAGGTATGCACTTGTAGTCCCAACAGTTCAGATAGATCTCTTGAACCCAGGAGTTGAGGGTAGCCTGGGCAGTATAGAAAGATCCCCATCTCTTAAAACAAACCAGTAAACAAACTAACCCCCCCTGGGTTTAGCTCAGGGGTAGAGCATGTGCTTAGCATGCACAAGACCCTGGGTTTCACACATACCCATGCCCCAACACAAACACAGAGAACAAGATATAGAGAACAGTATGTGCAAAAGCCCTGAGGCTGAAAAGTTCGATTTATTTGAGAAATTGATGGAAGGTGAAGGCCAGTGTGCCTGGAGTCCACTGAGCAATGGGGAGGAGATGGAACTGAAGGGGGCAGATCTTATACATACTTGCAAGCCATAATGTGGAGTTTGTATCTTATCCTAGGTAATGGAAAATAACTGGAAGGTTTTAAGCACCTTCCAGTGAGTTTACAATTGGAGTGGATTCCAGTTGGAGTGGAGAATGAATTAGAGGGGCTGAAAGTGTAAGAGGGTAGGTGAATTAGGAGAGTTGCCTAGTCCAAGAGGGAGACAATGATGACCATGACCAGGTGAGTCCAAGGGGTGACTTGGAAAAGAAAGTAGCATTGGGATCCAAGCAGGGTGCGGGTTGGATGTGGGTGAGCGGGAGCAGCCTCAGTGATGCTGCGGAACTGCAGTGGCAGAGTGGGGTCAGGGAATGATGTGGAGCAAGTGGTGCTGCAGGCGGTCGTGACTCAGCTGTCCCCTGGCTGAGGGGATGTGGGGAGTGACTGGCCAGAAGGAAGCAAGGATCTGAGAGGCCCTGTGTCAGTGGCATCCACACAGCTGTAGAAACCCCAAGGATAAGTTTCAATAGCAAAATGTTGGAAATACCCAAGAGCCAACTCCTAGAGGCAGTTGGGTAAGTGGTGGTGTAGCCACTGGGCAGAACCTTTTACAGCCACAAACAACGTGGGCTGCACACACCAGGCCATGAGGACTCACATTTCTAATACGGCGACTGCTATGTGGGAGAGAGACTCCCCAACACCAGGAACAGCCGAGTCCTTTGGACTACACCTTGTTTCCTAATTTATTTTAAAACTCTTTTTATTGAAGCATAAGATCAAACTGGAACAGAAAAATGTACTTACTGGAAGTGTTGGCTCAGAGACTTTTCACCATGTCATTAGCACTTGGTCCGAGAAATAGACCATCATCATGCCTGGTGAGAGGGTGCATGCTTATAGTCCCAGCTACTTGGGAGGCTGAGGCAGGAGAATCTCAAGTTTGAGGCCAGCCTCAGCAACTTAGCAAGACCCCTGAAACAAAACAAAGACCATCAGCCAGAGCCCAGAAATTCCCTGTGTGCTGTCCCTTCTGCGTTGCCACTATCTTAACAATCCTTTATTTTGCCTCAAACCTTATTTAATTTGTAATTTTAAATAGTTTATACACATGTTGTATAATATCTCCTTGTTGACAAAGGGGGATTTGAACTATAAAATACAGATATTCTTTTTTTCTAAATGCGATTAAAACTGTCTTTTCAAAGAAAAGTGGGAAAGAGCAGAGTTTCTAGATTTTTTTTTTTGCATCCAATTTGGGTGTGTTTTGTGTGAAAGAAATCACTATTTTTAAATCTCACAGCAGATCCTCTGCTTTCGATTGCCATCTTTCTGGGGCCAGCTTGGAGGAGGGAGCTCTGGGGAACAAACCCCTGAACTTGGAGATGCTGGAGTATTTGCTTTCCTCACTTGCAGTGTCCCAACCTGTGGAGCAGGAGGCGACTCAACAGCTGGGAGGGGCTTGGTGCAGAGGTGGGGGGTGGTGGGGGACAGATGGACTGACCAGGCTGGCCATATTGGCTTCCTCTTGGCTCCAGCTCAGCCTCCTCGCCCCAGTGCCCTGGGTCTCCTCACACCTGTCCTCTTTCCATCCCACAGGTGGAAAAACTTGTGAAATATCTGGATCCCAACGACCTGGGGAGAATCAACTTCAAGGACTTTTGCCGCGGGGTGTTCGCCATGAAAGGTGAAGTCCTGGGGAGGGTGCAGGGGACTGCCTCAGATCCTTTCCAGAAGGAATGGCCAGCAGACTCAGGCTGCAGCTGGGATTCCTCCCTGCAGGGTCCAGAACCCTGGTGTACTCCAGAAGTGGGTCTACCCCCAGGACCAAGGGGAAGGGTCTTAGGCTCCCACTGCTGCACCATCTGTGGGCAGAGTGTGGGGCGTGGATCTCTCTGCACTTGTGCCACAGCGCCCCATACCCAGAGCCGGGGATGCCTGGACAGAGTGATGATCCTTTTTGTCCTTCCCATTAGAGAAAGGCTCCCCTCTGGGATGACCAAACTCCCAGGACAAGGGGGGGCCTTTTGCTTTGAATGCAGTTCTGGGTGCACCTGGATAGCTGGCTGCCCCCTTCCCTCCCTCCCTCCCTCCCGCTAGGGTTCCCTTGTCTGTTTCTTCCCGGCCCTCCCCTTAGTCCCTCCTAATTGCTTCCTTTCATTCCTGCCCCACCCCATTAAGGAATCAGTGTCTAATCCCTCCTTTCCAGAGATCAATTATGAGAAATGCCCAGGAATCAGAATATGTTCCCTCTGACTTATGACCCAGCTGCCTGCAGGGAGAAAGGGAGTTAGGTCACCAGCCAGGTGGACTGCTGAGGCCTTCCCTGGTCTGCCTGAGAGAACAGTTACTTCTATGAGTCCCCAGGAGTCCTGTGCTCTCAGGAGGGGGCCTTGTTTTCCAGTGTGGGTGGGTCAGACCAGGGTGATCCTTCTCTTCCAGGCTCCTCCTTTGGAGTTCTGGGAGGGGAGGAAGGGGGCTGAGAGGCTGGGTGGAGGACCGCACACAGAGGCCCCACAAAGGCCTTGCCAGTGGATTTGTTCCATTCTTTGGGCCACCACAGATGCACCTGCCATGTGCCTGTGCTCGGCACTTTGCCCAGTGTAACTTTGGGCTTTTGCTCAGGAACCTGGTCGGGAGGCCACCTGTGTAACTGGGTCAGCAGGAGGTCAAGCCATCCAGGGGGTGTGCTAACCTGGACCCTGGAGTCTGCTGCCTTAGTGGGGGAGGCATCAGCCTCAGGGGATGTGTGGGTGGAGCTCCAGGCAGAGAAGTGTTGTCTTACATCCCCTCCAGGGGGGCCTCCTTCATGCCCTCTGCCTCTGCATTTGGGAGTTTACTGTGTTCTTCACTGAGGTTCCTCCCAGTGGAAGGATGTCTCAGGGGTAAGAGCCTCTGCAGTGACCTGAACCAGCTTCCCCACTGCCTGGTGCTCCTTCCTGCCTCCTGAGAGGTCAGCTGGTAGAGACATGGACCACGTCCAGCCCTTCCCACCAAGGCCCATTAGGCAGAAGCAGAGCAGCTGTGCCAGGCTGAGGCTCTGCCCCCTCACTGTCTGTCTGTCTGTCTGCCCACAGGGTGCGAGGAGCTGCTGAAGGACGTGCTGTCCATGGAGAGTGCAGGGACGCTGCCATGCGCGTCAGAGATCCCAGACTGTGTGGAGCAGGTAAGAGAAGGTGGCCTCAGAGCCATGGCGCTCTGCTCGTCCTTCCGCTATTCTCATCTGGGCTCCATTTTGAGGTATCTGAGAGGACCCAGACCTTCCCTCTGATGAACCTGCAGAATCAAAGTCAAGAAATCCTTTTTTGAACAGGTGCAGTGAAGTCCCTCAGGAAGCCACAGCAGAGTGCGTAAGAGCTGGGGGTCCTGAAAGATCATCTTCCTCCATCTCCCTGGTGCTGAGGAGAAACTGAGTCCCAGGGAGGGGAGGGGAAGGGCTGAGGTCAGGCAGGTAGGACTGGAATTTTTTCCTTTTCTCCTGTTCCTTCATTCTTTGAGCTGATGAGACCCTGTGTGTGTGCGCACCCCCCCCCCCCGCAACACAACTAATTTTCCAGTTTTCTGACACTAACTGAATGTCTAGCAATTCAGTTCAACCTGACACTACCCAGACTTACTTCAGAATCAAGAGTCAATCTCATAATACCCTTACTTCTGCCCAGCAAACTACAAATTCAGGTCTCCCACAACCCACTTCCATTTGATAATTCACCAGAACAGCTTAAGAAAGCATCATACTTGGGATTAGCAGTTTATCCTGAAGGGTAGAACTCAGAAATGGCCAATGTAAGAGGCACGCAGGACAGGTGTGGAGAAAGGTCGGTGCACTTCCACGTCATCCCTAGGCACAGCAGCTTCCCAGCACGTTGTCCTGTTCACCCACCCAGAAGCTCTCTGAATCTGGTCCTTCCAGTGCTTTTATAACCCAGTCCCCAATTCTTCTCTCCCCCCGGTAGAGGGGGCTGGAGGTTCTCCCCTGCAAACCCCAGCATGGTCTTCTGGCGATGGGCTCCATCCCGCAGACATGTGGAGCTCCTGGCTTGATGTATTTATTAGCATAAACTCAGATGTGGGGAAAGGGGCTTGTTAGGACTAGAAGTGACTCACATCAGAATATTCCAAGGGCTTTAGGAGTTCTGTGCCAGGAAGTGAGGATGAAGACCAAATATCATTGCACCACAGTCCTCATGGCTTCGTTTTGCTATTATCTTCTCCAAATGGTGTGTTTACTATTAAGCATTGAACTATTTTTTTCTAGACACTTACAGTGTCACCCTACAAAGAAACAGTTTAAGGTGCCCCCGCTGACAATCTGTGGGGTCCCTTCTGGCTGAGGGACTCTGGAGCTGGAAGGGTACTATTTTGGTTTCTCAACCAGGCCAGCTCTGAAACCTCTTATCCAGCTCTGGATGGTGCCTCATCAGGACACTGCCCTTCACCCCCCGCCCCCCAAAAAAAAAAAAAACAACAAAAAAAAAAAAAAAAAATCACAAGTATTTTTTATAGCTGAAGGAGGTCTAGGATACCATAGTTCACTTGAGCTCTTGGCAGGCCCTTGGGGCCTCTCCCTGGGGTCAGAGTTGGGTTCTGTGGGCAAGACTGGGAGAGGGGGAGCCCTTGAGAAGGACCATAGGTTGGGAATAGCCAAGCGAATCATATTGGAGAAGGCCAAGGCTCTGTCAAAGACAAAAGTACAATGGATTACTTGTAGGTCTGGGGATGTGGCTCTATGTTAGAGTACCCCTAGGTTAATTCCCAGGACTGGGGTTGGGGGCGATTTAGGTGTAGATCTAATTGCCTTTTATTTGCTATTGAGAGCTCCCACTGGACAAGAGCAGAGCTGGGTTTTGTTAAGTTGTTAGAAATTAGGCAACAGAACGATAGTGGGGGAAAAACTAGTGGGTTAACATCAGTTTACTTTTGTGAAGAAATTAAAGCAGAGGGGACTTCCTTATCACGCTGGCTAAAACTGGCCTGTCTGGGGACTGGATTATCATCTCTCTCCTGATTTCTGGGAAAGTCAGATAACAACTTAGTTTCGGCTTAGTGGCATCAAATGTCAGCATGAGCAAGTCCATTTTGTTTTACGTCTGCTAGGCCTAGTGCAGGAGCTCAGTCCAAACCAAAGGCCTCTGTAAATTTTATCTGACAGTTCAAAGGTGGCAGAGACCAAAGCGAGGCCGCACGTGTCGGTCGGCAGGGTGAAGTCAGGTAGTGGGACCTCAGGGTGCGGTGCTCAAAACATGAGCCCTTGGGGATGGGTCGGGGTAGCTGGGCTTCAGGCACACAGCAGGGCGGGCTCCTGGCCTGTCTTGACGGACCCAGCACATGTGGGGCGAATATGTGTTTGGAGCCAACTATCAACAGGACCATGACAGGGGACATAGGCAAACGGTGTGTTCCAGGAGTTCCTGGAGTGGGCACTGGTGGGATTTTGAACAGGATTCAGAGAGAGGAAATAGGCCATGGGGTCATCCAGAGCTAGGTCCAAACCTCACTCTGACCACAGACTATCCTTGCAACCCTGGGCAAGTTCCTCATAACCCCTCGGAGCCTGTTTCCACAGGTGTAAAAGCAGGGCTCTCTGTACCAACCTCCCATCTGCTGTGACAGTTCAGGGAGAGAACAGTGTGGTGTGTGACCATTCCTACTCCTGGTGCCGTGGACTAGTGTAAGAAAGTGGTGCTGAAGTTACAGTTTGCATCTTCCCTTTTATCCTTGGATACTTTTGCTTCAAAACTATGTCAAAATAGAGCTCTGTGCCCAGGAGCTGGAGGGCAGAGTGGAGTCGAGGCCTTGGACTAACCCAGTAGTACCCAGGAACAGAGGCGTGCCCTGGAGTTTTCCGCCTTTCTCCTGGCCCTCAGGCTGTGCTATCCACATTTCCAGAAAGGATGGTGCAAGGAGGAAAGTGAGAAACAGGCTTGGAAGACAGGCACGGTGGCACATGACTAATTCCAGCAGCTCAGGAGGCAGAGGCAGGAGGATTGTGAGTGCAAAGCCAGCCTCAGCAAAAGTGAGGCACTAGGCAACTCAGTGAGACCCTGTCTCTAAATAAAATACAAAAGTGGGCTGCGGATGTGGCTCAGTGGTCGAATGACTCTGAGTTCAAGCCCTGGTACCCCCGCCCCCAAAATTTGAGGCCACCTGGGCAATTTAGTGAGACCCTATCTCAAAATTTTTTACAAAGTGCTGGGTACGGTGGCGCCCACCTGTAATCCCAGCAGCTCGGGAGGCTGAGACAGGAAGATCACAAGTTCAAAGCCAGCTTCAGCAATTTAGGGAGGCCCTAACAATTAAGTGAGACCTGTCCCAAATAATAATAATAATAAAAAAGTCTGGGGATACAGCCCAGTGGTAGAGCACCCCTGGGTTCAATCCCAGCACCTAAAAAAGAAAATAAAGAGATAAGTGTAAGAGAGAGAGAGAGTGAAAAGGAGTAGGTGCTGAGTTGCTGACCTCCAAGAGGCACTCTTCTCTATAAAGCAGTTAAGGTTTTGTTTTAGTTAGCAGTGTATTTTTCATCCAAACTCTGGAGGTCTGGGGAAGAAGGACGGTGTCAGTGCACCTCAGCAACCCTAGTGCTTCTCTTCATCTCCCCATGGGGCTGCCATTGTAGGGGGTGACTTCTGTTTTTAAGCCTCTCCCTGGCAAACTCCTTTCTGTCCTCCACCATGGTCTGGCCCCGGCAGGTGGTTCCTCCAGCTCCTCTAAGTGGCTCCATCACAGTGGCAGTGGATGGGTGGACACAGTGGCCGCGTTGTTGGTCCTGCTCAGCAGGGCGGCTGGGGTGACCTGGGCTGCTGAGTGCTGGGAGGTGGCAAAGCCAGCCTGCCAAGCAAAATGACCTCTTCCCGGCTCAGGCTCTTGGGGAGGTGAGGGATGTTGGTGGAGGCCTGCCAGGGACAGGTCCTACTCCCTGCGGTGTCCCAGCCATCCCCTAGAGGTCAGGCTGAGACTGAGAAGCCAGTGAGATCCTAGTTCATCTATGGGTTTCCAGGTGTCCCCGGGGAATTCAAATCTGAGGCGTGATTTGGGGAGGTGCTGGATGATAACCCCATGAAATGGTAAATGGCAGCACAGCCTCCGCCTCCCCATGGGCCTTTTGTGGAGGGAGAGGAAGACCCCCATCCCCTTCCCCCTCAGGGTATGAGTGAGACCTATGACATCAGCACTTGATGTAGGTCATGTTAAAACAGCAAAATGCTTTAGGGTTGGCCCAGCTGCTGCCCCAGGCCCTGAGAGTACACTGCCCTCCTCCCCACTCTCCCAGGTCTTGTGAAACCCTGACACTGGACGTGAGGCAAGGGCCTTTGGCCTGCTGTTCAGACCTATGGACCAGTGCAAGTCACCCCGGGCACTGGCTCCTGGGCAGCACTGGCTCCTCCGCTTTCAGGATGCTGCCCTCCCTGTGTCCTCAGAGCCTATGTGTCCTGCCAGGAAAACTTCACAGAGCAGGCTGTTGAGTGAGTTTCCCAGTCTAGGAAAGGTAAGTCTGGTCAGAAGAGATGCTGGGAATTGGGAAGGACCCCTAGTGTTCAGGAATGGTGTCCCCAGGCTGAGGGGTCGGCACACACCATGGGATTCCCGCCTGAAAACAGCCTGCTCAGAGACTGCCACTGGCCTCCTGTTTTGTTTTGTTTTGTTTTGTACTGAGGATTGAACCCAGGGACCCTTTACCACTGAGCAACATCCCCAGCACTTTTTATTTTTATTTTGAGAGAAGGTCTCATGAAGTTGCTTGGACTGGTCTTGAGATTGTGATCCTCTGACCTCAACCCCCAGAGTCACTGGGATTGTAGACGCGCATCACCACCACTCACTGGCCTCCCTTTTTGCAACCTCTAGTCCAGATGTATTAGAGCTTCCTTAGGGAGGGTCTCCAGGAGGTATGGAGAGCTCACCCACAGACATCAAAACCAAGGGGGCAATTGCCAAGAGTCATGACCAGCCTTGGTAGGCCATGAGGTGAAGCCTGACCCCACAGCACTGTAAGATCCTGGGTGCTTGGTCATTCACCCATGTGGGCTGATTAACTAGGAACCCCACTAAGCAGTCTACCCACTCTCCTGTGTAGCTGCCATGTCAGAATGTGACATCACCATCCATCAAGCCCCCAAACCAGAAAGTCATTGTTGGCGCCCCCACATGCAGCCAGCCTCCAGCTCTCCATTGCCCACATACCCCTCAGCCCCGTGTCTGCCACTGCCTCCTGGTCCCAGCCTTTCTCTCTCCAGATCCCCACTCACTGCCATGTGGGAGCCTCCTAAGGAGCTGCTCTGACTGTGTTTCCCCCTCTGTGACTCTCCTCACCAGGGAAGAATCCATCATCAGCTCCCCCACTCCTCCAGCCTCACCTCACACCCCAAAACTGGTTACCCCAAACCTCTCCTCACTTTCCAGAAAAGGCAGTTGTCTCCTGCTGTGAGCCCTTGCACACATTTTATCTTTCTCCTGGGCCATCTTCCCACCCATGTCCCCCATCATGGGCTACCTTCTACTCATCTTTTAAGACTAACTTAGGCACCCCTCCTCCAGGAATCCCCCACCCAGCTCCCTCTGCCCAGCCTGCAGGCAGAACTGTGCCTCCTTGGGGCTGAGGACCTTCATCTCTGCCTCGAACCTCACCCTCCAGGATGGCTCTGTGTTCACAGAGCCCTGCACAGTGACGCCAGGGTCCCTCATGGTGACAGAAACCCTGTCAGCCTCCTCTCCTTCACACCCAGGGTGGCACCCTCAGTGAGCATTTTTCCACACACTTCTAGTATTTATTATCTGGAAATGACATTTCTGTATCAAACGATGTGCAGATTTTATTTTTAAACAGTTTTTTTTTTTTCTTGCAGTGCTGGGGATTGAACCCAGAGCCGTGTGCTTGCGAGGCAAGCACTCTACCAACTGAGCTATATTCCCAGCCCTTGAAACAGTTTTAATAGATTATTTTTAATAAGTAAAGCCACAATTTTCTCCCAAGAAGATTACCAATCATATTTTACCAACTGTACCAAAAACTACAACACACCATGCTCATTTCTTGATCTTGCCAGGCCTGGACAACCACCTGCCCATCTCTCCTCTGCTTTCTTCCCTTCTTTCCCCTGCTCACTGACTGAGCAAAACTCACTATTGTTTTCCTCTGTGTTGCCCTGCTCACTAGTGAGGTAGACCATCTTTCCCTACATTTGCTGATCCTCTGGATTGCTGCTTTTATGAATTACCTAGTCATGTTCTCTGCCCATGTGCAGTTGGGTTCTTGGTGTTTGGTGTTTCCTTATTGATTTATTAGAAATCTCTATATATTTTGACTTGTGATCTTTTATCCATTTACTTGTATTTTAATCTTAGTTCTGGTGTCTTTTATTGTACAGAATTTTAAGCCTCTGATGCAATCACTTACCCATCCTTTTATGCTGCCTCCACTTCAGCAGTATTTTGTGCTGTCTGCACCTCAAGGCTTTAAGTATATTCCCCATATATATACTTTTAAATACTTTTATGGAAAAAGTGTTTATGCCTTGCTTTTTGATCCATCTGGAGCTTATTTTTGGTTTGGGGGGGGGGTAGTGATCTGGCACTCATATTTTCCAAATGCTGCCAACTCTTCAAGTCCCTACTGTGAAAAAGTCCTTTGTCCATTCATTCACTCGAGATTGCATCTTTATCATATGCTAGCTGTCCTTAAACATGGGTCTCTTACTGGACTCTAGTCTGTTGTATTGATCTGTCTTACTGCCTGTTTCTAAGCCTAAATCACAGTTTTCGTGTGTTTTTTGTTTCTGTTTTTGTGGTAGGGGTGATTGAACCCAGCGGCATTATACCACTGAGCTTCATATCCAGCCCTTTTTATTTCATTTTGAGACAGGGTCTAAGTTTCCCAGACTGGCCTGAATCTTGCAATCCTCCTTCCTTAGCTTCCTAAATAGCTGGAATGCAGCTTTACACCACCACACCTGGCTCGATTACTTGATTTATAGTTCAATATCTGATAGGGAAAGGCGTCCTCATTATTTTTGTAGTTAAATTCTACTAAAACTCCTGCTAGAGATTGTGTTTGAAATTGCATTCATACATCAGCTAGAGGAAATTGGTTTCTCTGAAATATCGAGTTTTGTCATCCAGAAACAGTATATCTCTTCATTTATTCTGGCCTTTTAAAATACCCTTCAGTAAAGTTTTATTATTTTCTCACATAGTTTCTACACATTTCTTCTTAGGGCAACTACATTTTAGAAATTTTATTGCTGTCGTATGTAGGATTTTTTAAATTATTTATTTATTTAGTGCCTGGGATTGAACCCAGGGGCACTTAACTGAGCCACATTCCCAGCCCTTTTTAATATTTTCTTTAAAGACAGGGTCTTGCTGAATTGCTTAGGGCCTTGCTAGGTTGCTAAAGTTGGCTCTGAACTTGTGATCCTCCTGCCTCAGCCTCCTGCATGCTGAGATGTAGGATCTTTTTGCTACAACATTTTCTCATTGTTCTGGCTAGTGTATAGGACAGCTTTTGATTTTTGGTGTTGAAAGATTGTCATGACAATCTTTCTAACTTCCTTACTAGTTCCAATAGTTTACATATTATTTTCTAACCTGCTTAATTCTATCTCATACTATAGAATTCTATCTAATAATATAGCTGTGATGTTTTTCTGAATTATTTTATTTTCATTTAATTTTTTAAAAATTTATTTCTGCATAATTTTAAATGGCTACATAGTATTTTACCACATGAAAACAAATTTATGTCAGATATATACATGATAAAACACATATTTATTATATATATGTATATATTTTAACCTAATTTTGAGAATTAGCAAAAGCAGTGTTCTTGCTCCCAAGTCTTTCCTCACAGCAGCCATTGCTTTAGAATAAGTCAGAGGTTGGAAAATTATAGTCCCCGTGAACAAAGCTAGTAGGCTATTTTTGTAAATGAAGTTTTATGGAACACAGCCACCCCCATCTGTTTACATTTCACCTACAGCAGTTTTCACACAGTGATGACAGAGTTGAATAGTTATCCCTTGGTGTCTGAGGGGGACTGGTTCCAGGACCCCCAAGGATACCAAAATCCCTGGTGCTCAAATTCCTTATATAAAATGGTATAGTATTTGCATATAATCTGTATACATCCCCTGGTGTACTTCAAATCATCTCTAGGTTACTAATAATACCTAATATAATGTAGATATTATATAAGTAGTTGCTGTACTGTATTGTTTAATAGCAACAGCTAGGTGCTGTGTACATACCTGTTAATTCCAGCTTTGTGAGAGGCTTGGACAGGAGGATCACAAGTTTAAGGCCAGCCTGGGCAACTTAGATGCTGTTTCAAAATAAAATAAGCAAGGGCCAGGGATGTAGCTCAGAAGTAGAACACTCCTGGGTTCAATCCTCAGCACTGGGGAAAAAAAAAAAAGGTCTGTTCATCAGATGATTTCTCTTTTTCTTTTTTGATGCTGGGAATTGAAACCAGGGTCCGCATATACAAAGCATGGGCTCAAACCCTGAGCGATGCACCCACCTTTTTCTTCTTTTTAATGTTTTTGATATTTGATATTTTGATATTGGTTGATTTGGGGATGTAGAACCCAAGGATATGCAGGGCAGAATGTGGTTGCCACTGTGGGAATGAACTACAGATTCTGAAATAGTTAATATCTGCAGTTCACAGAAAAAAAATTGCTGACTTCCAGGATAAATTCCAATAAGTGGAAACTATCAAAAGGTTGCAAAATATTAAGTCTTCTATTACATCTGCCAAATTCCTCTGCAGGAATCCATTCCATCAGGATACTTACTACCCTTTTGATATTGATATTGCTGATTTCACAAATCTTTCCAATTTAAGTGGCTAAAATTAGAACACTTTCTTTGGATTATAATGAAGTTGAACTTCTTAATGTACTTTTTCTTAATGTACCTTTTCTTCTTTCTTTCTATTTTTGCTTTTTCTTTTTTTTCTTTTTTCTTTTTCTTTTTTTTTGTACTGGGGATTGAACAAGGGGCACTTAACCAACTGAGCCACATCTCCAGCCCTTTTTTTTTTTTTATTTTGAGACAGGGTCTGGCTGAGTTGCTTAGAGCTTCACTAAGTTGCTGAGGCTGGCCTCAAACTTGTAGTCCTCCTGCCTCATCCTCCATCACTGAGATTACATTCGTGCACCACTGTGCCCTGTCTTAGGGTACATTTTTTGGTAATTAAAAGTCCTTTTTTTGAGATTTGCCTGTCCATATTCTTCACCCTGGTCTCTATGGGTGTTTTTTTTTTTTCTTATTTTTTTTTTTTTTTTTTTTTTTTTTTGGCAGTACTGGGGATTGACCCCAGGGCCTTGCGCTTGCTCCACCTACTGAGCTATATCCCCAACCCTTTACTGATTTTTAAGAACTAGAAATGTTAACTTTTTAACATGTTACAATGGTTTGTGCCTTGTCATTTATTTTTAGCTTTGTTTGTGACAACAGCATTTTAAATTTTTTACAGCCAGTCCTCAGTCTTTTCCGTCATGGTGTTAGCCTTTGCTGTAGGGTTTGGAAAGCCCTCCTACCCCAGCACTGAAACCATTCTGTTTTATTTTTATTTTATGTGTTTGACTTTCATATTTAAAGCTTTAATCCATGGAATTTATTTCCAGGTCTGGAGTGAGGTAGGGATCCAGTCTGACTTTTCCGTTTTGGACCCTTCCCCTCCTTTCTCCCTCCTGCCTCTGGCTGGGCCAGCAGCTCTCTGCAGAGTTGTGGTGAAGCCGCCCCCTAATGGCGAAACAAGCGGGGTATTCTGGGAACCCGGACCCAGCCTGAGCCCCAGATACCTTTTGCTCCTGTTCAGAAGGGGCCTTGCCAAACCCTAGTCTTGCCAAACTTTCCCTGTGTGTCTTCCTGGAGTTGACTGGAGGGAGGTGACAGCCTAAAGGTCCAAGACCACCACTGCCTCATTGCCTCCGCCCCAAAGCAGCCATTTCTAAAACCACTTATGACAAAGGCGCTTTTAAGTGCTAAAAATACCTTTTCTGACAAACAGCACTGTGACTCAGCTGTGCTGTGGAGGTGTGGGTGGTGGCAGGGGGGGCATCACATAGCTTAGGAGGACCTTCCCTGATCCTCACTTCCACATGGCCCTGTGTTGTTTCCTTTGTTCCACACACATCCCCTCCACAAAGAAAAATAAATAATTGCCTCGCCCTAAGTTTCAGAGCTTCCATAAAAATAAGATGGTCTTTAATTTGTACCTTTTGGGGGTAACTCAACTTTGATCAAGCCATGGGTGACTGGACAGAGCAGCGCACATGTTGAAGCCCCTCTCATTTGTTCCTTCCCTCTGGTCTGCCCTGAAACTGTCTGGTCCTAACCATATCCCCCTCCAGGAAACCTGGCTGATCTGGCCAGAGCACCCCCTTCCCAAGACAGCCCTGTAGACCACCTCCTGCCCAACCACACGCTGATTCTCAAGTGCACAGATATCTTTAGAACTGACACTCACCAAGACAGAGCCTGATGAAGCTTTAGAAAGAGGCTGCTTCATCCCATCCTTTTGGGGGGAAGATACAGAGGATTGAACCAATGGGTGCCTCTATCACTGAGCTGCATTCTCAGCACTTCTAAAATTTTATTTTGAGACAGAACCTTGCTAAGTTCCCCAGGCTGGTCTAGAATTTGCAATCCTCCTTCCTCAGCCTCCTAAGAGGCTAGGATTATAGGTGTGTGCCACCATACCCAGCTACATTCTGTCTTTTCAAAGCTAAGCAAAGAGGAAAGTTTAGGTTTTATGACCCTGTAGGATATTAACCAATATCATATCTAACTTTGCAATCTTATTTCAGCATTGGTCTTTCTCTGACCACACATACTTTGATCTCTCCGGTTCTCCTGTGAACTGGCTATCCCAACCTGCTGGCTTCCTTGTTAATGAGTTAAGTAAATTTCTGACCCAGGCAACTGTGGGAAAATACAGACACACATGCAGTTGCACAAGGACAGGTGTTGCTTCTCAGAAACAACAGTCTAAACCAGTGACTCTCATCCCTGGCAGCACATTGGAACAAGGTAAGGAGCAGTCAAAAAATGCCAACACCTGAGTTCCACCTCTCAGAGATTCTAACCTAATGAGTGTGGGGAGGAGTCCAGCCACCTGTAAAGCTCCCTAGTCATTCTAATGCAGATCCAAGTTTGAAAAGTAAACGTCTAAACCAGAAGTTCTCAAACTTTGTTGCTGTTGGAGCTGTCCAGGGGCTTGTGTGATTCTCCATGCCCAGCTTGCCCTTGGAATGTAACCCCAGGGACAAGAACCAGGCCTCAGCATTTTCAAGCCTCCTAGGTGATACCATGAAGCCAAGACCATAGTGGTCTGGGCTTTAGTTAGTCCATGTCAACCACTTCTTCCCCTAAGAATAGAAGGTGAGGATGGGCGGAATGAAGAGTCTTATACCCTGAAGATGGTCAATGCCTGGTACGCACACACAGCCTGTGTGCCTGACAAATCCTGGTTGCCCTCTGGGAAGAGGGGCTTGGGATTGCAGGGCCTGGCTGAAGGCATTCGTGCCCGCCCCCACCCCCACAGAACACTTCTACTTGGGTGCTTCACTATGGCAGGAGCAATCTTGGTGTTCAGTGAGCCATGAGAGAGACACCATAGAACCCACAGGAGTACTGGGTCAGCAGCTGGGGAGCAGGCGTTGAAGCTTCACATTTCAGGGCCTAAACAGAAATCTTACTGGCCAGATCCTACCTGCCACCCAGTTGGGAAACTATCTGAGGACTCAGCCCTCTGCTACGGAAGGTGTTAGAAGACCTGAAAAGGGGACCTTTTGGGTTGAGGATGTAGGTCAGAGGTAGAGCACTTGCCTAGCACGTGCAAGGTCCTGGCGCCCTCCCCACTACTACAAAAAAGGAAGAAAAAGAAAGTGAACATTTTCTCCAGCTTTTGATTTTGCAAAAATTTCAACTTTTAGAAAAATTATAAGAGCAGTGAATATTCACATACTCTTCATTTAGCTTCACCAGTCCTTAGCATGTCACTATATTTGCATTCTCTGCGCTGGCATGCTTGTGTTTGTGTGTATATACACAATGGTGTTGGTTTTGGTTTTTGCTGGACCATTTAAAAGGTAGTTGCAGACATTGTGACCCTTCATCTTGAAATACTTGACTGTCCCTAAACACAAGGACATTCTCCCACATAACCACAATACACTTACCACTTGTAAGAAATTTAAGACAGACACAACATATTATCTAATATAAACTTTAGATTCACATTTTCCCAATGATATTTCTACAGCTTTTATTTTTTATCTCAACTCTAAGCCAGGAATCAATCACAGGATATACTTAGTAGCTATGTCCTTCAATCTAGTCACTTTTTTTTTTTTCCATTTCTAATGACATTGACATTTTTGCAGACCAGGCCAGTTGGTCCAAAGGATATCCCTTAACTTGGATTTGCCTTTATTGAATTTTAAGTCCTTTGGAGTAGTGCAATTTAAGTTTAAATTCAAAGTAAGGGTTGGAGGTATAGCTCATGGTAGAGTACATACTTAGTATGAGCAAGGCCATAGATTCAATCCCCAGCATCATTCAATCAATCAATCAGTCAATAAAAACAAAATAAAATGAGGTGGGGAGGAGTGGTCCAACAGAGAGTTCTACCATTTGTTTTTCAGCTCCAAAGCACTTTTTGTGTGTGTGTGTGTGGTACTGAGGATTGAATCCATGGGTGCTTAACCACTGAGACACATCCCCATCCCTTTTTATTATTTTGTTAATTTTGAGATAGGATCTTGCTAAATTGCTTGGGGCCTGGCTAAGTTGCTGAGGCTGGCTTTGAACTTGCAATCCTCCTGCCTCAGCCTCCTGAGTCACTGGTATTACAAGTGTGCACCACCACACTTGGCTCCAAAATGCATTTAAAGAGCTCATGGTTTGTGCCTACCCACCAGGCCTCAGTTTTTCCAGCTAAAACCTGATCCTAAATGTGCCTTCCAGCTTGTGTCCATTCTATTTGGGGGAAAATAGAGATCTAGGTCCAAAAAGGGGTGAGGTGGAGGAAGTGGACATGGTGGAAGTTCCCTGCCCTGCTGGAGACCCACCACTTCTCCCTTTCCTCCTGGGCTGTGTGTCCCCTGAAGCCTGTAAGGGCCCTTCCTTCTGCAGAACAGCAGCAACTGGGGTATGGAGAAGATGGGGAGCCCCACAGGGCAGGAGGGCTTATCTATGAATGGCAGTATGTGTACCTCTTAGTACCTATCCCCAAAACTAGGAGGAGGCAGCAGGCCTTGGTGTGCGCTTGCTCCAGGAATGTGACACGGCTGCAAGCCCTGGCCCCTGGTGTGGTGGAAAGTGCTTGGCACAGCTGCAGAGAAGGGGTCCTTGCTTCACAGTGTGGCCACATCTTCATCCTTCCTGAGCTAGATGAAAAGCAGGTATCTTTTTCTGGAGAAAACTGTAAGACAGGGTGAGTAATAAGCACCTCCCTGGGTCTTTGAGGCCCTACCTGAGATAGCACAAGGAAGGGGTCTGAGTACTTGATGCCATGAATGGTGCCTTTCCACACCCCATGCCTGAGGGAGGGCCCAGCCCAGCACCAGACCCTTTGATCCCCCTCCATCTTCAGCCCCAAGAATGCTTCTTCCAAGCCGGGCGTGATGGTGCACGCCTGTAATCCCAGCACTTGGGAGGCTGAGACAGGAGGATTGCGAGTTCAAAGCCAGCCTCAGCAACTTAGCAAGGCCCTAAGCGATTCAGTGAGATGCTGTCTCTAAATAAAATACAAAATAGGGCTGGGGATGTGGCTCAGTGGTGGAGTGCCCCTGGGTTCAATCCCCAGTACCAAAAAAAGAAAAAAAAAAAAAAAAAAGAATGCTTCTTCAAGTCTGCCCATCCACCCCACATTCCCAATCATCAGTCATCCTTAATTTCTTCCTCCTTCTACAACCAACCCATCTACAAGATCTGTTGGGTTTGTCCCCAAATTTGTCCCATCGCATCCATTTCTCTCTCTCTCTCTCTCTCTCTCTCTCTCTCTCTCTCCTATGTGGGGTCCACTTTCCATACAACAGAGTGTTCTTCCAAAGTTTTTAAGTTAGGACCTGGATTTCTCTTGCTTAAGAGCCATCTACTTAGAATAAACCCTAACCCCTAACTTTCAGCTGCATCCTGACAAGTTTCACTTCTGCCTGAACTTGACCTTGTCCCCTCCCACGCTCCCATGGTTCTCACCATTCCAGTCACACTATCTATCTATCTCTTTCGTTTCTCAAACTTCCCACACTAGTTTCAGGACCAAGGCCTTTACTTTGCTGATCCCTTTACCTGGGATCCTTGTCCTCAACCTTTGCACAGCTGTCCTTGCACTAATGCCACCTCCTCAGGAAAACTTGCCCTGATCACCCATATCAAGAAACTCTCTGCAGCCTGCCCCACAATTGTCATGGCACACAGCTCACATCTCTCAGAATATGCACCACTGCCTCCCAAGTCTTCGTGTTCTGCCCATGTCCTGTTTCCCCACTAGGCAGTAAGCTCAGTAGATCCAGGACTTTGCCTGTGTTGTGGGCTGCTATGCCCCCAGTGCCTAATGCTGTGCTTGGCACAGAGAAACTGTTGGTGCATATTTGTTGCACAAGTAGATGGATGATTCTCAGATTTGGAAGGTCAGCTCTGTGCCAGGGAAGAACAGGTTCTCACCTAGGAACCCCAGGACCTGCTCAAAGGCTGCAAAACTAACACTGCCTGAGTTCTTCCAGAAGGAGAGTCTGAAGGAGGTACTGGGGGCTCTGACATTCTCCACCTGGACTTGTACAAATCCCTTGGGGTCTCAAAGAAATTCGGATTCTGGTTCAGTAGGTCTGGGTGAGCCTGAGATTCTCCATTTCTAACCAGCTCCCAGTGATGGTGCTGCTACTGCTGGTCCGGGACCACACTGCAGGTGCTTCTAAGACTTGCAAGCCCTTTCCTCATCCTGGTTAAATGCCATGGGAAGATGTAGAAAGAGCTGGAGGGTCCCTCCCTGGCCTCCTCTCCCCCCTCTTTCCCTCCACCAGCAAGTGCTGTTCCTAGCAGAGGCTGTCACTTCAGCATGTGGTGGGGCCTGCTAGATTTCTGTCTCCACATTCTGCTACTGCGACAGAAAAGACAGATCCTCTGCCAGAAATTGTGCTCAGCCACTAGCTTCTATCACTACTGTTTCCTCTCTGTGCCTCTTGTTTAGGCAAACTCCTAGGTGGGATGGAGGGGCTCCTGCACCTGCCCGAAGCCAGGCCAGTCACTGCCCCAGTTCAGGATGGACAGCTGACCTGGCTAGGAATTGGAAGGTATAATCGTCCAAACCCAGGGATTGGTTTCAGGCAGATATAGGCCTACTAGTCTGGCTTGGAGGCAAAGGGCTAATTTATTTCTTTGTTTTGTTTGTTGTCCAGGTTGGTCTTGAACTCCTGGGTTCAAACAATCCTCCTGCTTCAGTCTCCTGAGTGGCTGGGACTGTAGTTGCATACCACCACCACACCCAGCTCCAAAGGGTTAATTTAAACTTGGCCAGAAGCCAGCAAAGTGGTGCATGCCTGTAATCCCAGCAACTAAGGATGCCAAGACCTGAGGATTGCAAGTTCAAGGCCAACCTGGGCAGTTTAGTGAGACCCTCAGCAATTTAATGAGATCTTATATCAAAATTTTTAAAAAAAGGGCTAGGGATGTAGCTCAGTGGTAAGGTGTCCCTAGGTTCCATCCCTAGCACCAAAAAATAGATAAGAAAATGAACTTGGGGAGAGAATGGGCTTTGGGGTCTGAGGACCTTGGTTTTGCATCCTGGCCCTGACTGGTACCAGTTGGGCCACCCTGAGCAAGGCACTTAACCTTTCTGAGCCTCACTCTGTGGGGGTTACAGCTAGTATCTTCCCCACAGGGTTATTATGAAAAATGGGAGACCATAGAAAGCACCCAGCAGGATGCTCAATATGTGGAATTTCTCAATTCATAATGCATAGATTGTAAAATAGGAAATTTTCCAGTGAATATCATTTGCCCCAGGTGCTAACCAGGTTCTGCTAGCTAGGCCTGTACCCCTGGCCTCCTTCCATACCTCCAGCCCCTCCAGCCTAGTGACCTGCTTCTCCAGCTGAACTAGGAAATCCAGCTCCTGGGCATTCCCAAGAATGTGTCCACCCCTTTGTCAGATGCTTCTCCTAGGGCTGGACAGGTCTATCACATGAAACCGCACCCACTAAGCCTGGGGGGAAATGCTCAAACATTATATTGGAGATTGACAAAGCTGTTCTCATCCTGATCCTTGCTACATTCTCATTCCTGACCAGGAACATGAAAATGACTGAGGATAAGACACAGCATAATTGATTTATTTTCCCCCAGTGCTAGGGATGGAACTGAGAACCCCATGCACTCTACCATGGAACTCCACCACCAGCCCCAAAGTTTGATTCTCGAGAGGAAAGAAAACCTTGCTGGGCTCTGTGAACACAGTGGAGGTCTTAGGACAGCTGTCAGTTCTCCCCACTCCTCTTTGAAAGGCACCACCAGTGACTGTGACTGAGCAGGAAGACGACTGGTCTCCTAGCATCTGGTCCCAGACTGAAAGAGCCTGTAGGGGGGAAAACCAAGCTTCCTCTCCCCTAAGTTGAATACCTGGATCTGCGGAACTGCAAATTAAAAAGACAAAATAAAAAGGAAAAAAAAAAAAAAAAAAAGGAATACAACTTTATTGGTGTCTTAAATTGTACATGCAGGGGAGCATCACAGAAAAGAAGTGAAAACCCAAAGAGATGGGTAGACCCGGAGGCTTACATAACATTTTAACAGGGGAGGCGGGGATAAGTTGTGAAGAAGTGAGTAGACAAAGGAAAAGGGGGCTCAGACTCCTAGGGGCAGCATATTGTGGGGAGGTAACTGGGAAATATAGGTAGATAAGGTTGTTTAGATTTGTTATGTAGACTCACATCCTCTCTATTCTTTCTCTCTTCCTGATACAGGGAAGGCGGTACCCCTACAAATGAAAATTTATGTCTCCTTTACAAAAGGCAGATTTGTGCCCTGTTTTCAGGCACATGGGGGAGGGCAGAGAGCTTCTCCTGGTGTCTGCTGTTTCTGGATTGCCTTTAGCTCAAAAGAGTCCTGATGCCAAACTGTCCTGTTTGGGGTGGCATATTCTGATCCTCCTCAAGACCCTGCCTCAGTCTGTCTCTAGGTCCCTCCTTTGCACATACAGGTACCCCACAGTATGTACTTACCCACTAGGGCTTCCTTGACCAAGGCCGTGGGAAGCTAAGCATCCTCTCTGCTCTGATGGTGGGACTTCACAACTAGGAGCTGCTTTCAGGACAGCTGCCTGAACCATGCCCAGCCTGGGTCTCCTTTTTTTTTTTTTTTTGGTGGGGGCAGGTACTGGGGATTGAACTGGGGCACTCGATCACAGAGCCACATCCCCAGCCCTATTTTGTATTTTATTTAGAGTCAGGGTCTCACTGAGTTGCTTAGGGCCTCGCTTTTGCTGAGGCTGGTTTTGAACGCATGATTCTCCTCCAAGCCGCTGGGATTACAGGCGTGCGACACTGCCCAAGGCCCCAGCCTGGGTCGTCTTGCTTCTACTGTGGCTTATGGGTTTGTTACAGGGCACGGGTCTGCTGCAAAACTGAGGCAGTCATGGAGACCCTTTCTTTAAATCCCATTCTTGCCATCACTCCCAGAAGATTTCAGACATGTTGCTCAGAGTAACAGGCATGAGTTTATTAGAAGAGTTAGGAAAAGGGTATACTCTCCCAGAAGAGAGTAGGTCCTCTCAGAGAGGAGACAACTCATCCCTCCTGTCCTCCAGTTTATTTAATTATTTTAAAATATATTTTTAGTTGTTGATGGACCCTTATTTTATTCATTTGTTTATATGTGGTGCTGAGAATTGAACCCAGTGCCTCACACATGCTAGGCAAGTGCTCCACCACTGAGCCACAACCCAGGCCCCTGCCCTCCAGTTTTATTGGGGACCCCAGGGAAGTTTCCATAGAGTCCTGTCCAGGTCTACCTCTTGACTTTTGGCTGACAACAGGATGACATCAAACTTTCAAGTCCCTGCTGCTGCCGCTGCTGTGACAATTCTAGGTCACTTTGGAGCATACTAACAGGTTCTAATTGAAACCTGTTCTTACAGACTTATGGTTAGAGGAAATTATCCTTATCTCCCTGAGTTCTGGAATCTGGTATGCATAAGGGTCACAAAAGCACTACCCCCACCCCACCCAGCAGGTAACTTGTGTTCTTATCAGCGTTTCATGCCTGCATTTCTCCCGCAGGTAACAGGTAGTTTTCTGTTGGCTTAAACCAGCTGGGCGGCAGGTTAACTTTTCAGATAAGAAAGCATGGGTCGGGGGCAGCATAGTGGGTGCATTTTATAGAATGATTCCCTTAACTTCATCCCACTGCTCACATCTGTCTGTTCCCTACCAGCCTGGGACCCTCCTGCCCAGACACCTTCTCCTCAAGGGAGCTTTTGGTGGTGGTGTTGGTACTAGGGACTGAACCAGCTGAGCTCTACCACTGAGCTATAGCCCTAGCACTCCCCACTTTTTCTTTTCAGTACTGGGGATCCCACTCTGGGGCACTTTACTACTAAGCTACATCCCCAGCCTTTTTTGTTTTTAGTCATAGGTGGACACAATGCCTTTATTTTATTTATTTATTTTTATGTGGTGCTGAGGAAGGAACCCAGTGTAAGCTCATGGCCCACAAACGACGGAGGCTGGAGACAGGAAGCAAACCTCGGATCAGCAAGCCTTCCTTTATTCTGCAGTCAATTTCATCAATAAGGCATGGGAGGGCCCATTTTCTGAGTATCAAGATGGACCCCAAGTTACAGAAGGAGTCTGGGCTTTATAGTTTCATTGGAGACTGTAGATGTGCAGTTTTGACAGTCAGGGGCTAATTGTACAGGTTAAAACTTTAATTTAGGAGGGTAGTTGTAAAAGGTTGAAACTCATTATTATCTGAGGAGATAGGAGTCTAGATCACAAGGGATGAGCACTCAGATCTTGCCTGTTGTTTTACTTTCTCTGGGATCCATTGTGCCTCCATTTAGGACTTATTTGCCATGGGGAAGGTGAAAGTTCAGGGACCAACATTCAGTATCTGCCTCTTTCCTTTAGGGCCCATTGTTATTAGGAAAGGATTTACTGGGAGAGGTTTAATGTTTGGACAATTTCCCTTCCCTCTCGGAGCCACACTGTCCCTCCATTTTTCTTGGGGATCTATCTTGTAGGAATATTATTTTCCATAATCCTTCATCCAGTGCCTCACACATGCTAGGCAAGTGCTCTACCACCGAGCTACAACCCCAGCCAATCCCCAGCCTTTTTAATTTTTGTTTTGAAATAGAGTCTCGAAGTTGCTGAGGCTGTTCTGGAACTTGAGATCCTCCTGCCTCAGCCTCCCAAGTCACTGGGATTATAGACATGTGTGCCACCATGCCTAGATCATTATTTATTTATTTAGAAACGGTCTAAGTTGCCTAGGCTGGCCTTGAACTTGCAATCCTCCCCAGTCGCTGCGATTGTGGGTCCCCACCAGGTAGTAGGCCAATGGGAGCCCTGAGACAGGCAGCAGGCGGGAGGCAAGTCAGGATCTTTGATTGTCACAGTGAACAGGGCTTGGCCAACTTCAGGGCTGGTGAAACAAACAGTTCTGAATTTACAGGTGGGGTCTGACAGAGTCAGTGGCCCCGCCCCAGGACACATTAAACCCCTCCCTATTCCTTTAGATTTTCCAGCCCCCTTGCGCTCTGTGTCAGCACTGATTAATCTTACCACCTTGCAAAAACCTCTTTAGGGCTGTACATTTTGTTTCTATTCCCTAGCTCCTTCTAAAGCAACCCCAAAATGAAGGTATCTTAACTTCCTTAAAACTGCTCCCAGAAACCTTATTAAGATTTGTACTCTTTGATCCAGTACATTCCTTTAAGGATTTTTTTGCACCAGAAAATAAGTCCTTCCTGATGAAATTAAATCCTCCTTCCATCAGATAAGAAGTATTGTTTAACTTGCTTTCTTTTATCTCGGTAGAGAACTTCCAACCAATAAACTGGTGAATCAGCAGAACCTATCAATTTAATTATTTACCTCCCTTTTCTGTAGGGTTTATTTTTATCTCATTAGTCCAACTGTAAATGTGTCGTTTATCGTAAATATTTTCACAGATGTCAGGGGAAAAAACAATGAATCTTGATTTAGTAATAAGAGACTTGCCTGGGAAAGGATTGCTCCCGGGCTGGGAGGGGAGGGGAGGGGAGGGGAGGGGAGGGGAGGGGGGGGGGCCCCCCGCCGGGGGCGGGGCGTCACCGCGGGGAGAGGCCTGGGACCCCCAGATCCTGCTGGCTCTCTAGAATCACCGAAAAGGAATTGTCTTTCTGATTAATTTCTTAACTGAATGGGCGGGCTTGTCTTTTACAGAGATGAACATTTATTGGTTTTCTGGAGGTCAGGTGGGACCCTAGGCTGGCCTGCCCTGTAGCAAAGAGGCGCTTAAAGGGCATTGTGAACTCCAGGTGAAAGACCTGGAGGAGTGGAGGCCCGCAGGTCCTGGTCTGCCCAGGGGCAACAGGTTTCCCCATGCTCTGCCCTAATCAGTAACGGGGGTTTTTGTTTTGTTCTGGATTTATGATTGTGTGTGTGTGTGTGTGTGTCCCCCATGCATGTGTGCATGGGCGCTGGGGATGTACCACAGTGGTGGAGTGCCCCTGAGGCTGCCCTTTATGCACCAGCATCTTCAAAACAAACTAGCCCTGTGGGTAGCCCAGGGTGTGGTGTGAAATTCATTTGGGGTTGATGTGTAGCTGCCACTTCCTCCCTGAGAGGAAACAAAATGTGGTCTTCTGATGACCGTGTGGTGTTTGGTTGGCAGCTATTAACTAGAGACTGGAAGCAGTGTGACTGAACACCCAGTCAAGTGTCTAATCCCCGTCTGCTACGTGGAGCCACTGTGCTACACAGCACCTTGGGGCACTGATCTTACTGTAATCTGTTAGGAGTGGCACCTCTGGGGATTGGGCAGTGCACAACAGTTGAACTTGGCAGGCCTGGTCGCAGCCTTCCCTCAGGGTTGGCTGTTACAACAGCCTCTCTGCCCATTTCCTGTCTCTTATCTGCCCCCTCTGGTTTCACTTGCATTTCTCTGGGTCACCTCCCCAGTCCTGTCTCCTTCAAGTCCTTTCTCCCCTCAGCCAATTACTAGAGTCCTTACAAGTGCCCTTCCCTTTGCCAGGGCTCTGGGAGTAGAATCCTACCTCTGAGAAGGATGGTCTGTGTGGTGATGGGAAATCACTTAACCTCTCTGGGGCCAATACCCTTGTTTGTAAAACAGAGATAAAAATGCCCATCAGATTCCAGCAGCTTGGGAGGCTGAGGCAGGAAGATTGTAAGTCCAAGGCCAGCCTCAAGCAATTTAGCAAGGCCCTTAGTGAGACCCTGTCTCAAAATTAAAAAATAAAAAGGCTGGGGATGTGACTCAGTGGTGAAGTGCCTCTGGGTTATCCCTAGAACGATTAAAAAAAAAAAAAAAGGTCCATTAGATTATAGTATTTTTAATCACTAGACTCTGAGCTTTAGAAGGCCGGTGACAGTCTCTGGTTCTTTTCTATACGTCAGTGTCTGGCACACACTAGTTCCTGGTGGGCGTTTGTGGAACAAATGAATACATGTCACTTTGACCAGAACCTTTCCGCAGCTGCCCCTCTCATGCCTGATTGATTTGCTCAGCATTTCCCAAAACACTGCCACCTTCCCACTTCCAGACTTTTGCCTGTGCTGTTCCCTCTCTAGAATTCTCTCCTGCACTGCTGAGTGTTTTGGGACTGCTCACCTGCCATCCTGGGAGGCTTTTCCAGTCCTCTCTGCTGACTAGAAGCAGCCCCGGACAACCCTGCCTGACATTGGGACAGTGCACCGGGGCAGCTGGGACTACTGCACCTCCTTGGACTCCCAGGGCTGTGTGAAGCCAGGGTTGGGCAGGGCTCAGGACAGAAGGACATGAAGTGCGCTGGAAATTGGTAATAGCCACAGTGCTCTCTCCTGCTTTCTGATCACTCTCTGGCTGGTGCCCTTTCACAGAGGCAGCCTGGATAGGATGGTCAGCCCTGCTGCCTCCCCAGCCACCAGCCCTCTTGAGCTGGGAAAGACCAACTTCTAAGGCATCACTGGGAGGGTGGAGATGGGTCACTCAAGTTCAAGTTTAGGAGTCCACTGAAAAATTAGTCTTTGGTTTCTGGTGAAGAAGTGAGTACATTGGACACCCATGTTTGATGTCTTGGCTTACTGATCTTTCTACTGAAAAAAAAAGGTCCATTTAAAATGCTTAAGTCACGATTGGATGGGCCGTAGAAGGCATTTGACCCGTATCTGCTGTCCTTGGGAGGAGGTGAAGGAGCTTCCCAGGTGAAAGCAGGGGCTTCTGAGTCAGCAAGCCCTGGGTCTGAACCACAGTCTGCCCCTTCCCACTGGCACTCTGAACGTCTCCAAGCCTTAGTTTCCCTCTCTGTGAACGCCATCCTGTGTCTTTCTCATCTCATTGTTAGGATTCCAGGAGATTCACTCAAAATCCTTGGCATCAGTCAGGGTGTGCTAGAGTCTGACAGCAAGACAGAGTGCTAAAAATGCTGGTGGCTATAAATATTACTACTGTGCTTCTGTTTTCTGGCAAAGGACCATTAATTTCTTGGACCTCTTTATTTTCTCTCTCCTCCATGACTAGAAGTATCAGGTCTTTAGGGCTGTTTTTCCACAAAGTCCTGTGTGTATGACTTCACAGAGCCGTCCCATGTGACTAGTGAAGAAGGGTGCTGTGCTGTAGACCCTGGCTGGGCCATGCAACAAGGCCCCCCTGCTGTAGCCCTCCTGTTCGTGACCCACCCGTCCCTCCCATGAGCACTCGCACCCCTGCTAACACAGCCTCTCACCTCCTGTTATTGCCCTGAGGGTTTCATAGGTCCCATACCCAAGTCCTGTCTGTCTGATAAGTACCTGAAGGCCACTTGCCTCAGAGGCATCCAGTCCTACTGAAAACTCAGTCCTTGTCCCCAATACCAATTCAATATCGAAGACTTTGTTTTGAGAAGAAAGAAAAAGGAGTTTTATTGCTTTGCTAGCAAAGGAAAAACACGGGAGACTCCTGTCCCAGAGGCTGTAATTCTGACCATCAAGGGGAACAGAGGGCTTTAAAGAGATGATTCAAAGGTTACATTCCAGGTGTGCCGTGTCAGGGGTCATAATTCATTTGTGACCCTGAGAGAGAGCTGTGGCTTAGACCTTCTGATGCCATCTCTGAAGTCTGAATACTTCATTCTTGTGGTGTGTGCTCAAGGACAGATAACTCAGTCAAGACGGGGAAGAAGGGTGATCTTGCTATCCCCATGGTTAGGGAGGGGGAGAGGGAGAAGAGAAAGGAGAAAACCATATCATTTTTAAGATCAGTGCAGTGGCCGAGCAGTAAGGGTTATGTCCAAAGCATGAAGCAGACAGACCCCTATTCCTCCAGCAAGGCAGCAAAGCCCTCCCCGGCAAGCCCAGGCCAGGCCTTTGGCTCAGACATCATCTGCTGTTCACACCTCCATCCACCCGATGACCCTTGGCCAGTCCCTGAATTACTGAGCTAAGAACCCATGCATCATGGGCCCTTGCTGGCACTTGACCCTGCACATGCACTGCTGGTACTTCTATGGCCAGATAGAATTCTGTGGGTTTCCTCAGTGCAGGACTTCTCAGAGCTCTGTCAGGCCAGACCCCTGCACTGTTGAAGGGAGCAAGGAGAGTACATGCATTCACACACACTTGACCAGGGAACCTTTTCCTCCCCTCCAGAGCATGGTTTTAGGGACCTTCAATGTCCTTGCCCTTCCTCATGAGGCCCACATCTGCATGCATGCATCAGCATGTATGGCCTGGGAGTGGGTTCAAAAAGCAGAATGAGAAACTTGACACTGCTACAGAATCAAAATCTGCATTTTAAAATATCCCAGGTGGACTGGGGATATAGCTCAGTTGGTGGAGTGCTTGCCTGGCAAGTACAAGGCCCTGAGTTTAATCCCCAGCATCCAAAAAAAGAAAAAAAAAAAATTCCCAGGTGATTCATTCTTGTGCTCATTAAAGTTAGAGCCAGGCAATTTGTTTGTATGTCATGTCCTGGGTCTGCACCTTGTCCACGTGTGGAATCACATGGGGAGCTTTAAAAAATTCTGTGACCCAGGTCCTGAATGAATTGGTCTGCAGTTTGACCTAGTCCTTGGGTGTTTGAAAGACTTGCCAGGTGGCTTTAATGTGTGGCCAGCTGCATGGATGGGTGAACATTAGATAGGATCAGAAGCATCAGTTTGGAAATTTGCAGGGAAGCATTTAAAGTCTTGGAAAAGCTCCAGTGAAGCACTGGGAGGAAGAGGGACTGTCCCAAGTTTCCATAACTAGAACCTGGACTTGGCTTCTACCACCAGCTCCCACACTGGGATTGTGGAGTGGCCATCTCCACACCATCTCCTGGAAAGTTCTTCCTGATCCTCAACCCAGCCTTGGTTGGGTCCTGATCATGATGCGGCCTCTGCACTTACTGTCCTGGCTGCTAGCTCAGGACTCTGACAAATAGTCCCTGAAGCCTGTAAAGTTTAAGCCATCCAGTGGAGAGGTGACAGCACAGGGTAACACCAGAGCATAGTCCTTTTACATGATGATCACCCACCCGGAGGCAGCCCTACTTTATGGCAACACAGGTAGCTGTGCTCCCTCCCACTGCCTCATTAACCTCTCTGAGCCTCAGTTCCCCTGTCTATAAAGTGGACATGACATTTCCCTGCTAGGTTGGTATGCAAAGGAATAAGAAGGTGACAGCCCCAAACAGCGTCTGGCACATAGTGGGCACAAGTTCAGAGTCAAATGGGGTCACGTGGGCTGTTGCTTGTGGTACAGATGCAGGAGGCCCCCAGTTCTCAGCAGGCTAGGGCACCTCAGGCCCCAGGGAGCAAGAACCCCTGAACCTCCCTAAACCCTTCCCGATGGAGAAAGTTATGGCCAACACATATCTTTCTTTTCTCTTTCCTCCTCTGCCAGACCCCTGGGCTCCATGATCATCCATGCGTGTGCTTGAGAGTGACTGGGAGACCTGTGCCATGGTGAGGGGTCCTCCCCAGCCTTCTTGGGCTGATGGAGCAGCAGAAGTTGGCCATCCAACCACAGTTGATGGCACCCCTCCCACCGCATCGGCCCACTCCTGACAGAGCAGCTGTTCCTGTCATGGCTATTTTATTTTTATTCCTCCCTCTGGGAGCCCTTAATCAGAGAGAGATATCAGCACTGCTGGCTGAAGAAGTGGGTGGGTGGGGTCTCAGCCAGGGTGTGAGGATAGAGGTGGTATATGGGACCATTTGGTTTAACACTTTCATCTCAGATATGGGGAGACTGAGGTTGCAGAGGGCCCAGGATTCCCTAAGACTGCCTAGGCTAGACCAGAACCTGGCTCTCTCTTGCAGGTCCCAGTTATTGCCCTGCCTCCTGTGATTGCTCCAGCTAGGAAGGAATTGAGAGTAGTGTCTACTATCCTTGCCCCTCAGCTGGTATGTCCATGCTAAGGCAGTTCCACGGACCAGCTCAGGAATCTGTATCCTTAGCAAGCTCACCTGACCAAAGTTCTGGAACTTCTGTGGACTCTCTCCCTTGGTCCCAAAGCCCAGGCCTGTACTCTGGGCCCCTCCTTTCCAGTCCTGCATCAAAATTCACCATTCAGGAATCCAGCCCCTGACAGTCTGCTTTCATACACAGTATCACTTACCTGGTGCACCTGACAATAGTGGGTCCCGGTGAAGAGGACAGAGCTGATGTCTTTTCACTATGAGATGCACGCACCCAGGACTCAGGAGGCTTGGGATCAAATTCTAAGTCTACCACTTCTAGTTGTGTGACCTGGATGCATTTCTTTACCATCAGGGCTGTTGTTTTCTCACCTGCAGGATGAGGGTGGTGATGCCTCCCTCCCAAGGTGTTATGAGGGTTAGTGTCAGTGCTTAGGTTAGTATCTAGCACATGGACAGTGCTATATAAAGTTAGTTTTGTTTTTTTGTTTTTTGTTTTTTTTTTTTTTTGCACTGGGAATTTAACCCAGGGGTGGCTTTACCACTGAGCCACATCCCCAAACCCTCTTTATTTTTTTTATTTAGAGACAGGGTCTCACTAAGTTGCTTAGGTCCTTGCTAAATTGCTGAGGCTCATCTTGAACTTGTGATCCTCCTGCCTCAGCCTCCCCAGTCACTGAGATGACACTGACCCCACCATGTCTAGCTAAAGTTAGTTTTATGGGGGCTGGGGTTGTGGCTCAGTGGTAGAGCGCTCACCTAGGGTGTGTGAGGCACTGGGTTTGATTCTCAGCACCACATATAAATAAATGAATAAAATAAAGGTCTGTCAATATCTTTAAAAATATTTTAAAAAATAAAGTTAGCTTTATTATGCCCATTTTACAGCTGAGAAAGTTATTCTGAGAGAGGTTAAGAGACTTTCTCACTGGGCTTGGTGGTGCACATCTGTAATCCCAGCTACTCAGAAAGTCGAGGCAGGAGGATTGAAAGTTCGAGGTCAGCCTGTGCAACTTAACAAGATCCTGTCTCAAAATAAAAATAAAAAGGACTAGGGATGTGGGAATGTAACTCAGTGGTAGAGTGCCCCTGAGTTCAATCCCCACTACTACCAAAAAAAAATAAATAAATAAAAATGGGGGGGGGGGGGCGGCGGGAAAGAGGCTTTCCCTAAGTTACAGAATGGCAAAGTTGGCTGGGGCTTCCACCGTCCTCCCACGCCACCCCTGCCTGAGTGTCCACAGCTGTGGTACACCTACTGGCCAGCTGCTGCTCTGGTGGATTAGGGCAGGGTGTTAAAAGACCCTCCCCACTGCTCCATTCCCTCCACACCCTCACCACACTCTGGGGTTAGGATAAATTCCTTAATCCCATCGGCCAGGCAGGCAGAGTCTACTGAAACCAGATGGCTAAGAGCCAGAGCAGCTCAGCCTCCTGTAGCCCAGAAAGTCCTTAGTGGAGCATAGGGATGCTGGGGATGCTGCCATCCTCAATCCTGAAAGCTCAACATTTATTATGCTAATGTCCATTTACACTCAAAACTTATTTCCATTTTCTGGAAGAATTCACACTTAGAATCTCTGCATTTTGGACCTAAGAAGAATGTTGTTTTTTTCCTCACAGTGCTGGGGATCAAACCCAGGGCCTCACGTACACTTGGCAGGCCGCTGACACTGAGCTGCATCCCCAGTCATAAAGGACCTCTTCAAACATCAGCCCTCCTGGTGCTTGGTGTCCAAGAGCCCACTTCCTTGTCCAGGGAAGAAAAGAGAGCTCAGGCCAGGCGACCTCGACCCTCTGCCTTTAGTTCTCTGGTCCTCTGGAAAACTGCTGCTCCTTGGGTTTCTCCTTCCCCACGCCTAATCTTTCCCTCTCTGATTTCATTCTCTCTTCTGCATGGTTTGGTCTAGGGCCACCATTGTGAGTCTGTCCCTTACCCTCCGAATGGGCCATGCAGCCGTCTCTCCTTGGGGTGCTCTGAATTGAGCCAGGCTGTTGAAGCCTACGAAGGGTGCCACACAGCACACCCTTCCTGCCCTCTCTCCATCTCAGCAGCTGGCAAAGGCAGCTCTTTTACACTCTTTCTTTTCTTCCACCCCTGCTGTGATAGAATCGGCACTGCGGTCAGTGGCGGTCAGTGGCAGCCAGCATGCTGGGGCCCATTCTAATGAAGGTAACTGAATGCCTGGGCGGCCGAAACTGGCCCTTTGCAGACTGGCCAGGGGAGGGCCTCCCTTGAGGCGAGTGAGCAAGCCAGCTCTTGTTCGCCCCAGCCTGGCATTAGACACCAGACTGGGCCATGCAACCCGAAGGAGGGGCCCAGGAAGGGGAAGGGGACAGAGGGCAGGTTTATTTAGGGTGAGCTGGGCTGGTCCATTGCAGTTTGCTTTCAGAAGCTGGAAAGGCAAACAATAGATTTGGGTCACCCTGGCTGGGGCTGGGCAGGGGAGGAGATGGTCAGATTTAGAAGGATTCTACTGTCAAGTAGCTGGTGCTTGGGAGGCTGGGCTCTGAACTTGGGACCCTTCTGATCACAGATTCTCCCTCCCTGTGCTCAGAATTCCACACAGCTGCACATCTGCAAAGCTGTCCGTGAGCAACCACACACTACAAGAGTCTTGGGCTCCTTTCCCTAGATTTAGGAGCCCTGTGCAGAGTGAAAGGGTTTTGGAGACAGGCAGGCCTGCATCCAAATCCTTGCTCTGAATGTCCTTGGATAGGTTACTTGATCTTCCTGAGCCTCAGCTTTCTCATCTGTGGAGTGGGAAGAATAATCATACTCAGGTAGGTCCCGGTTGTGCAGGGCCTGAAGCTCTTGTGTGAAGCCTTTTCTAAGGTAAAGAATCTCATCATGTCTTATTTTTGCAAATTTGACAAAACCATGAGAACACACTGCTCTTCTGATCACATGAGGGTCCTGGAAGAGTGTGTTTCAGTAATTCACAGCAAATGCAGATGTGCCCACACCACACCTGACATGAAGGCACCAGCATTTGTGGAGCCCTCATACAGGCCTGGCCCAGAGTAAGCCCCTTGGAAATATTGGCTCTCATCATTGTTGCGTCTCAGGTATCCTGAGCATTAAGTGTCTGCAAAGTTGCCCGTGTCCAACACGTCGACCCACTCTTTAGTTAGCTGCTTCAGTGGCCACGATGGGTCAGGCACTGTTCTGAGCACTGAAAAGCTTAGGAGAAGTAATAGGACAATCAGTGAATCAACAAATAGGCATCTCCAAATGGAATGACAAGTTCTTTGAGAAGCTAGGTGATACCTAGGGAAATAAAAATAGAGAAATAATTTTGATTTGGGGAAGGCATAAAGAAAGGCCTCTTTGAGACATTAAAAAAGTAGGAAAGAATTCTTACCATTGTAGTTTTGGCTTTGCTTTTGGTTTCTATATGCCCATCGTTGAGGAAGTCTACCATGGGATGAATAGCAACTAAAATGTTTCCAGGTCCAATGAAAGGCTAAGCAAATCTCTCCTTTGATTCTCTTGACAACTCTGAGAACATGGACAGCAAATGGAAAAGATGGCATTACCTGAACTGACAGGTGCTCTATGGAGGTGCTGGGATTGCAGCCTGCTGGATGGCCTTAAAGCCCTTTCAGTTACACCAGCGGCTAACTCAGGTGGGGATGCCCATGAAGGCTCATGGCAACTCAGGACATTCTCAGAAGTCCCATGGTCTGACCTCTCCCCCTCACTGTGGAAGAAGAGGAAGCTGAGGAGGCACCCTCTCTCTATCAAAGTGGCTGTGGCTGCCCCAGAGCACCCACATCCAAGAAGCCTCCCTGCCTCAGGAAGCCCTTCTGCAGCTCTCATGCCCCTGCATCCTGAGGACCACAGCACACACCTGGCCCCAGGGTCACAGACACCACTCTTTCCTGGCTTTCTGCCCCTCCCATTTGTCTCATTGCTTCTGGAAAGGATGACTGGTGCTCTGCTGGAGGCCTGGAGGTGCTCAAGTGAGAGAAGGCCATAAAGACAAAAGGTCAGAGCTCAAAAAAACAAGTGAGGAAAAAAGGAGAACACAAGTATCAGGCCCAGCGAATCCAACAAGGGAACATGCTTATCCTCGGGCTCCAGACAGGCCTGGCAGACGGGGGAAAGGGAGATACAAAGCTCTCATGATACAAAAGAGGGAAGCAGGTACCTAACAGGTGGGCTAGCTCAGGGACAAAAGCTTCTTTAGCACCTAGCACGTCTCCCACTCTGCCAGGTGCGTGGAACCTTCACTGAGTGGTCCTTGTAACAATTGTGTGTAGTAGGTACTTTTATCCCCATTTCACAGATGCAAGCACTGCATGACCAACTCTGCTACAACCCAGAGGGCAAACCCCTTGCTGGGAGCTCAGGTTGGTAGGTCTGGGCCTGGACTTGTGTCTGAAAGCAGGTAACCTTGTCAGGTGGTGAGATGCCTTGGCGGAAGCCCTCAAATGCTGGAAAAGCAGGAAGGGTCCACCTACCTGAGGTCAATTCCCCACACCTTGGCTGAACACTGGGGCAGGCAGGGCCTGGACCCATAAATAATTTTTGTGCAGTGCATGGGGTGAGTGAGCCAGCTGAGTAGGGTGCTGGGAGAGACTGGGAGCAGCTAATCCTGCCCTGGGGGTCAGAGCAAGCCCAGCAACTGGCAGTCAAACTGGGCCTTGAAAGCTGAGTCAGCTAGTCATCATATAGCTTCATTCAGAAAGAAGAGTGTTGCATGGTCCTGATTATTTGTGGAATCTTAGAGAGGTCCAATATATATACAGAGAGAATTAAACTGGTTACCAGGAATAGGTGAGGGTAGGAATGGCGATAGGTAAGTCAGAGGATACCAAGCAGCCAAAAGGTAGGACAAACAAGTCTAAACATCTCATGGACAGGTGGGTGCAGTGGCACATGCTAATCATAGTGACTTGGAGTCTGAGGCAGGAGGATCACAAGTTCAAGGCCACTCTCAGCAACTTAGCATGGCTCTGCCTCAAAACGAAAAATAAAAATGACTGGGGATGTGGGTCAGTGGTAAAGTACCCCTGGGTTCAATTCCTGGTACCACAATAAATAAATAAATAAAGTCACACGTTAGATGAGGCCTCAGGAAAGCAGAGAAAGGGACTGAGGTACAGGGCAGGCTACACTTGGAGCTAAGGCATGGTGGCACACAGGAGCCAACTACCGGTGTGAGGAGTCACAACTGGGGATTTAGGAGGAAACCAAGAGGGTGGGCATGCTGAGGGGAGCAAAGAAAGTATTTAAAGGGAGATGTGCTGGGTCAAGTGCTGCAGTGAGTGCTCAGGTAAGAAGAGGGTCCACACCATTCTATTTGATTCAGATCAACTGCTGTTGAATGAAGTTGTTTTGTTTTTCCAGTACTGGGGATTGAACCCAGGGGCACTCTACCACTGAGCTGTACTCCCATTCCTTTTAATTTTTTATTTTCAGAAAGGGTCTCTCTAAGTTGCCCAGGCTGGCCTTGAACTTGTGATCCTTTTGCCTCATCCTCCCAAGTCACTAGGATTTCAGGCATTCACCACCATGCCTAGCTTGTTTGTTTTTTTGTAGTGCTGGGGATCAAAGCCAGGGCCTTATGCATGCTAAAGCATGCACTTTATCACCAAACCACACTCCCAGCCCAAATGGAGGGATTTTTAAAGCTAGGACATAATCTAGTGAGATGAGCCAGTAGAGATGGGGAAATTGATGATTCAGAATGGGCTACAGGGCAATTCCAGGAGCAAAGGACCTTGGGATGGGGGAGTCCAGGGCCCAAAGAAAAGGGTCCATCTGTGAAAAATGCATCATACCAGGAGAGGCAGAGTGGAGGCTCCTGTGTGGGAGAGCGGGCAGACCTGGTGGGGGATCGGAAGGCAGGTCTCTTCTGGTTGCTTTTATGAAGCACCATCCGGTAGCTGGGAGCGAGCAGCGGGAAGCAGGCCTGGAGATAAGAGGACATGGAGAAAGGAGAATCAACTCAACCCCAAGGTCTCCCAGTTGGCAATTGGCACAGGTGTGATTCAAACCCAGCTCTGGGCTTCATGAGATGAAAAGCACAAGGAAAGGGAACACTAAAGGGGTCAAGGTACAGTGTGTTCCTCAAATAATAATAACAATAAAAGTATTGAGCTGTTGCTATGCTAAGTGTCATTCATGCATCTTGTCATTTAACAACCCACCCCAGCCCTCAACAACCCTGTGACGCAGCTAAGTGAATCCTCATCGTGCATATTCTGTATTTGCAAATTTGCCTGATTGCTAAAATGTGCCTACACCCCTGAGTCAGTGCTCGCAGCGCTTGCATGGTCATTTGAAGGCATACTCAGCATAGTGGCAAGTTGAGTTGTGCATTGCCAGCTGGGATTGACGTGCTACCCTCCCCTCAGCTCACAGTAAAAAAAGTGTCCTCTTCGAGATCTACTTAGTGCCACATCTGCTGCATTTTTGTGCTTTTTGCTGGCAGTTTCACTATTTAAAATGTCCTTTAAGTGGTGTCTAGTAATTCCTAAATGCAAGAAGGCTGTGATGTGCTCTGTGGAGAAAAACGCCAGTATTAAATTAGCTTCTCCCAGGCAGGAATGAGTTACAGTGCCATTGATGGTAAGTTCAATGCCAATGAATCGATGGCATGTGTTAAAGGTGTCTTCAAACAGACATGCGGGAACAAGGTTCTGTATTGATTGGCAAGCACATTGCAGTCAGGGGCTCCCAGGACTCCAAACCGGCGTTCTCCCTCGGAACCACCATTCAGCATTCACTGACTGAGCCACTAGGATGTGGCTACTGCGCAGAACAGGAGTGGACAGTACTATTATTAATCCTACTGGTCAAACGAGGAACCATGGCTGAGAGAGACTGGGAAAGCTAGGGTTCATGAGCAGCAAGCTGTGGCTGCAGCCTGTGTTGGTTGGGCACCGGGGCCCTCAGGCCCAGAATGTGGCCTTATGATCTAGTGGGGAGGGGGCGGTGCCTGGCTGGGAAGAAAGATTTCTTTTTAGGGCACCCCTGAGCGACCTCTCTCTCCTGCTGCCCTGGCCTCCCCTGGGCTTGGCTCTCTAGTTTCTACCTGAACACAGCAGCTCCTTCAGCCGGCTGGGCTGTGCCACCGAGCTGTTGCCGGCCTGTGGTTTTCCCTTAAGTGGGAGAACACTGGCTCAGTGTCCTGGGGCCAGGCGCCTTTGGTTTTCCATTGCTGAGCCCAGCCCTGGAGGGGAGCCACAGGGGAGGTGTGTGTGCCTGTGACAGGAGGCTAGCTCCAGCCTTCGGCAGCCCATCCCGTCTGCTGCTGGGGCCTCCTGTTTATTCAGGGAATAAACTTGGACAGGCCCGAGTGAGCTGGTGGCATTAGGCTCTCTGGGAGTTGCCCCAGGCCTGGCTGCCCAACTGCTGTCTCCTGGGCCCATTACCTTCTCTGTCTGTGCCATTCGTGGGATGACTGATTGTGGGTTTGTGGTATTTTTCATTTCGGCATCTTTATGATTATTTGGGAAACAGTTGTGGGGACCGTGTTTGATCTCGAAGTGAATCGTAAACCCTTCAGTGCATGTCCTACTGAAAACAGAATGTAAATCTGTCATCATCTACTGCCATCCTTGACTAAGGTACTTTTCCCTCTCGAGGGGGATAAGTCCCTGGGATTCATGACCAACACCCTCAGGGTCCCTTGTGGAGGGCCTAACTGTGGGCTGAGACCTGGAGGCAGGGATCCCACAGGACTGGGAGGAGGGGCGTGACTGTGGCAAGGGGTCTCACAGGACCTCTTGGGCCACATGCTGCTGGGGAGCAGCTCTGGGAATGGCTTGGGGTGACCCAGCAGAGAACACAGCCTGAGTGTCCACCTGTGGGGCTGAGGAAGGAGCCTGGGTTGCAGATGGAAGAGCTAGTTGTGTCTTCCAGACCCTCTGGACCCACTGTAGACAGGAAACCACAGCTAGGAAGACACAGAGCTCTCAGGGCAGCCGTGGTGGTGTCTGGATCCCAGCTGTCAGATCCAGGTCCTCTTTGATGAGCATATACCCCTGACACCCACACGTGTGCACCTGTGCTGATGACTGCAAGGGCACTTGGCCAGCAGCGCTGTCCTGGGACTCCAGGAGTGCTCTGGGAGAAGAGCAGCCGGTAATTCCAGGCAGGGCTGCAAGGTGTTCTTATCTCCTGGTGGCAGGACAATACCTGACCTGAACTTTCTGCTCAGTGAATGTCATTTACGAAAATAAATGGACTAATGAATAAATGAAAAAAAGTGATCTTGGTTCCCCTATGGTTACTTTAGGGAAGTTACTTGATGAACCTGAGCCTCCCTTGTTTTATGGTTAGGTACACAGTCTCTAGAGCCGGATGCCAGGGTTCACATCTGGACTCCTCTCCACTTGCTAGTTTTACACCCTTGAGCAAGCTCTCTGAGCCTCAGCATCCCCATATGTACCATGGGGATAAGACCCACCTGATAGACTTGTCAGGAGTGAATTGAATCATGGGACACCCTTAAAACAGAGCCGTGCAGGCATTTGCTATTGTATCTCTAATAGCATTGGTATGTGTGTTGAGAGGCTGGTATGTGGTTTTTCAAGCGTGCTCCTCACAGAACATTGAGTCCTTCTTCAACTAAATGTCAGATGAGAAGGTTCATCCAAGGCCTTAAGAAGCCCAAGTTCAAACAGCCAGGCAGCTGCAGGGCTCTCCAGTCATCATTGAGGGGTAGTGAGGAATTCACCCACTGATCTGACCAGAGACAGAGGTGCCATAGCACAGTTTTGGAAGCATCCTTTCTCCCTGGAACCCTGACCTCTTCCTGCGCACCTCCTCCAGTGGTGCCCAGGGAAACACCAGACTACCTCTCCCTGAGCCTGGAACTGGGGCAGAAGGCAAGTTGACACCAGGCACTGCCCCCTTCACTGCTCCAATGCAGTCAGCCAGGCAGACCGGCAGTCAATGCACCTGCAAGACCAGGACACTCCCCAGGGGGTGTCACAAAGGGGCATGTGGGCAAATTCCAGAGGCCAGGTATGAGCTACAACTCATCAAAATTCACTGAGCTGGGCAGGGGACGCCTGCTCCTCACAGATGACAAAGAGCGGTCCGTGATCTTTTCTCATCCTTATTAATTAGTTTCTGCTGCCTCAAGACAATTCCAATCACTGTCTCCGTGCTGGTTATGCAATAAGAGGCGCAGGGCGTGTGAATGTGAACCAGCAAATCTAGGTGCAGCTGCTAGTACTGCCATCACTAAATCTTCCTCATCTGCCCCATGGGTGCAGTAACTTCTACCACAAGACTGGGTTAAAATAAAAGGAGACGATATGAATTAGCTGGCACATAATAGACCTTCAATATTTGGTAGCTGGTTTTATTTGTTTGTTTGTTTGTTTTTGGCAGTACTGGGGGTTGAATCCGGGGCCTTGCACATGTTGGCCAAGGGCTCTACCACCGAGCTACACCCTAGACTTTCATTTTTTATTTTGAGGCAGGGTCTCCCTAAATTGCCCAATTTGGCTCAAACTTGTGATCCTCCTGCCTCAGCCTCTCAAGTTGCTGGATTGCAGGTGTGCACCACGCCCAGCTGTAGTGTTATTTTGTGTTGTGTTTTGTTATGGCCACATCGCTAGCCCTTTTTATTTTTTATTTTGGATAGGGTATCTCTAAGTTACTTAGGGCCTTGCTAAGTTGCTGAGGTTGGGCTTGAACTTGCACATAGTTGTTATTTATGATCAGCTGCTGGGAAATGATCTCCCTTTGGTTCCCAAGTCCTTGTCCAAGCCTCCTGTCAGGTAGAGGGTTGTTTCTTCAGAGCTGAGATCTTGTGCCGTGGGAGGAGGGCTCTGGATCTCTTTCACACTCTTAGCTCTTTCTTTTCAAATTCGTATCTTAGGGACTTCCACAAAGGCTCCACTGAATTCACAACTAAGGAAGCAGGCCTCCCCTCCACTGTGTCTGTGTGTGCACAGTCCTCGGTTTCCCTCAGAGCCCCAGGCTTCTCCGAGTGACCACTATGTGCCCGACATTGTAGGAGCTGGAGTTCAGACACCAGGACCCGTGGCCCCGTCCTTAGGAATCACAGCCTGAAAGGGGACTTGACCAGAGGCCAGTCCTGACAATACAGTGTATTCCTCGCAGTAATAGAGCTTGTGTTGGAGGGATGGAGGTCATGAAGCCAGGGATGATTTATTCTCACTTGAGAAGACAGGGAATTCTTCACCTGGGAACTCATACACGAGTTTTGGAGACCGAATAAGTGTTTTCCCAGTGGCCAGAAGAGGCAAAAACTTTGATACTAAAACAGCATCTCCAGGGTACTCTCAACAGCCTCCCCTTTCTGGGGCCACAGTGGACCTTTCTGCCTTTAGCAAGTTTCGTGTCTGTGGATGAGTCATTTTTTAAATCTAGGCCTCAGTTTCCCATTCCAGTTTTAACGTACTGCACTGTGAATTTATGTCTCCACAGGCCTTCCTGATAATCTCTAAGAAGTCCTAATAGTGGCAAAGCACCTCCCAAAAGCCTTTGACTTTTTCTCTTATAATGTACATCCCTGTCTTACAAAGTTGGTCGTACTCTCCCTTTGACTTGCTGAGGCTGGCCTCAAACTTATAATCCTCCTGCCTCAGCCTCCTGAGTGGGTCGTGGTACAGCTACACTGCCCAAGTCTAGGGCAAAGTGGTGGGTGAGGCATCCGGAGAGGGGGGAGCTGTCTGTGCTGTCATGGGTGCACAGTTGGCTGATGAACAGAGGAAAAGGAAGTGCTCCCTTCTTGCCCTCACCCAGTGCAAGTCAAAAGGAGCCCTTGCTCTGCTCCCCGACCCTGCCACCACCTCCTCTTCTTGGATGACTGAATGAGTCAGAGGAGATGTTTGTCAAGAAGGAAACACGGGTTTTCTTACCATTTCCCCCCTCCCATTGGGTTTGAATGAGTAAGAAAATCCATTGTTCCTGTGCTCACCAGTTGAAGAAAACAGAGCTGGGCACCTCTAAGGACCCAGCCTGGGAGCCAGAGTCAATAGGAGCCTGCCCTGCCCCATCTCCAGTGTCCAACCAGACATTACAAGGGAATCCTGTCCCTGCTGCTGGCATCCTGATCAGAGTCACCTGGTGCACGATCTGTCTCTGGGCTAGCACAGGGCTGTGGAGGTGGAGGAAACCTATCATGTGCCGTCCAGCCCCCAGCTTTCCAGCCGCAGGCTCTGCCACCCAGTGATCTGGGGAGAGCCAACACTCGCCCCAGCATCTTCACAGGGTGGGCAGAGCACAGAGAGGTCACTCAGGCTCCCCTCTCCCCAGGAAACTGCTGGCTCAGTGCAGGTGCTGCTCCAGAGGAAGGTGTGGTATCCAGGGGTCTGCGAATCCTTCCTAAGTGGGCGCTCAGGAGTGTCTTTCCCTTGGGGTCAGGAAGCCTCTGCCACTTGAGGTCCTGCTGCTTGCTTGGTGTGCCCCTTTCCTACGCTACTGCACCAGGCATCAACTGCTGACTTTGTTCTGGGATTGAAAGCTGAGATTTCAGTCGCAGCTGCCACGTTCTGAGTGTGGCATCTAGGGACATCTAAAGAGGGAGGTGAGAAAGGACAGAGCTGGTGGAGAAGTCCCAGCTGCCTTCCCCCACACAACAGTGGCTGGTGCTGCTGCGTTGGACGGGAATCATGGCCAGGGTGTGCGTTGGCAGAAGCAAGCCCTGTAATGTTGGCCAGGCCTGACTGATGTCACAGTCCTGGTTAATGACTGATGTCTGTCGTGGAGAGCACTAGTCAGAGAGTAGGGAGACCTGGCTCTGATCCTGGCTCCACCGCTCACTGACTGTGCAGCTGTGGGAAGAGAGGCCCTTCCCACACGTGGAGCTGATTTCCCTGTCTGGGAAATGAGTGGTTTTGCGAGAACCAGTGATTGGAAACATTTCTAAAGCCATAGAACTTTTTGTTCACATGAAATCCCATGTGTTCAACTCCATGTCAAGCAGGAAAAAGTGGAGTTATCTTTATTGTTTGCCTAGAGCGTGCATTCCGTTTTGCAGGATTTCCACAGAACCCTGGGGGGTTCCAAGGAATCCAGTTTGAGAATCACTGGCCCCCGTGTGTGTTGTTAACAGTTTGTATCCGCTGTTCTCCGTTCACTTGGCTAATGTTGGTCGGCACCCGTTGCTTAGCTAATGTTGACATGACCCTAGGTAATGCTCGGAAGAGCTCCTCTCCCATTGTGAGTGTCACCATACCCTAGATGCACAGCCAGTACTGCCACCCCGCCCCTAACATATGAAACTTTAAACAGCGCTGCATGGTGGCAATGCAAGGAAGGTGGACATGGGTAGAGAGCAGGAGACACGGGAACCTACTGTTCTCTGCCCTCACCTGGTCACCTGGATGATCATGTGCTTTCTACCTGTCACACCTGAGGGTGTGACTCCTGCCTGTCAGCATTCCATTGCTCTGCCCAGCATCATGGGAGTATTCTCATACCAACAACAGGAGAATCAGTTTCATGACACAAGAATTAATGAGTGACTTGTCATCTGGAAAGTACTCTAGGATACATTCTCTGGAGGAGGTTTTGTTTTTGTTTGTTTTTTTGTTTTTTGTTTTTTGTTTTGCAGGGAGTGAGGACTGGAAATTGAACCCAAGGGTGCTTGACTACTGAGCTAGATCCTCAGTTTTTTTATCCCAGTACTGGGGATCAAATCCAGGGCCTCATGCATGCCAAGCAAGCACTCTACCACTGACCTACATCATCAGGCCCCCAAACTCTTTTTTTTGTTGTTTTTTGTACTGGGGATTGAATCCAGGGGTGCTTAACCACTGAGTCACATCCCCAGCCCTTTTTAATTTTTTTTTGAGACAGGTTCTCACTAAGTTGCTTAGGGCCTCACAAATTTGCTGAGTCTGGCTTTGAACTTGGGATCCTCCTGCCTCAGCCTCCCAAGCCACTGGGATTACAGGTGTGTGTCACCACGCCCAACCCCTTTTTCATTTTTTGAGACAGAGTCTTGTTTAGTTGCCCTGGCTGGACTTGAATTTGTTATCCTCCTGTCTCAACTTCTCAAGTCTCTGGGATTATAGGTATGCGCTACTGCACTTGGCAAGGTTTTCTGTTTTTAATGAGATTCTTTTTTCTCCTGAAAAGTCATGTCAGACCCCTTAAGAGACTCATAGTACTGAGCAAGAAAGATGAAAAAGTCAGCTTCCTGCCTTCCTTGTTGCCTGCCTATCTTACCCCTATCAGTCAAGCATCCCAACCAGAGAAGGAAGGAGAAGATGCAACACTGGCAATCAAGAACTTGAATGTCAGCCCCTGATCAGTGGGCATCTCACTGTGTGACTTTTGGTGCCCTCTCTGAGCTTCTGTCTTCACATCCCAAAAATAGGGACAAACACATAAGATGCTTATCCAAACAATCTTACTAGTTTAAACTGGCTTGATTCCATGACATGTAAAACAGTTGTACTAAGGGACCAAGGAAGCTAATTCAAGTCCCACATTGCCCCTCAGTCTGAGTGGGGAGGGGTGCTCAGGAGGTATGATTATATTTCTTGTTAACTCACTGTTATCCCCCCATTCAAACCAGGAGCACTGAGACCTAGCCTGGGCTGGCATTCCCCTATTCTGTCCAATCCTACACCTCAGACATAGTCACCATCCCCATCTGTCCCATCCCCCAGGGATCACTGCTTACCTGTCGGACCCTCTCCTAAAAATCAGGATCTTAAAATCTCCCACAAGCTGCTTCAGGTTCTGATCCTCACTTCCATTCTTCCCAGCCTCTTGTCATAAGGATAATGAGTAATGGCTATTTATTGAGCACCTGCTATACCGTAGGCTCTGTTTTAAGTAGTTTGTTGTCCTGATTAAATGATCTTCACAATAATCCTAAAATACATACTACCATTATCTCCAGTTTATAGACAAGGAAACAAAGATAGTGGCAATTAAGCTTGCCTGGAGTCATTTAGCTACAAGATGACGAAGTCAGGACACAGCCCTTGGCTCCAGTGCCCAGACATATAACCACAGATCCAACAGCTCGATGATGCCGCTGGAGTAACTAGGAGCTACTATTCATTGAGTGCCTACAGCATGCTAGGCATTGAACTCATACTAGTTTTATCATTTTACTTGAAGTTCACAACTGAGAGAGAAAACCACTCCTTTCCATTTTATAGAGGTGGAAACTGAGGCCACAAAACATTAAATGACTTCCTGTGTAGCAAACCCAGGCAGACTTTGAACCTGGGAGACTTCAGTGCATCTGAGCCTTTCTTTCTGTCACTCTGCTTCTCAGGACAAACACCCATCCCACTAGCTGTGGGAAAAATAAAGAGGGATCCACTGGCACCATCCCCTCCATAGAGCTCTTGAAAATGCTGGTTAGGCCACCCCAGGTAGGCTGAGACTTGACAGGTCTGAGTTTATCCACGGGTCTGGACTGAGAAAGAGTTGGAACCCAGAGAAGCCATGATCACCTTAGGGTTCTGCTTCTCTTCACCAGCTCTGGGTGATTCTGCATGTGACCTGCTTTCTGGAACCCAGTGGTCCCTTAAGGGCAACCTGGGACTTGGAAGGGAAGTGAGGATATCATGACAGATTTCCTAGACTCAGCCACACCCTAAAATCTCATGGGAGTCTGCTGAGCGCAGATCTCCAGGTGCAGCAGGGAAGACAGAGCTGACCCAGGGCGCCTGGGCTCATTCAAGTACCACACAGTTGGTGAGGCCTAAAGTTAAGTGTGCTCACTGGGCTAGAGTGCACAGCACCCTGCAGGGTGGACTGTGCCATTCCCATCCACAGATGAACACAAGGAGTCTCAGAGAGGCAACGTAACTTGTTCCAGGACCCAAAGCTGGAAAATAAGATTCAAATCCAGGTCTGTCTTACTTCAAAGTAGAATTCTTTGATACACCAGTGCTCCTGTGCATTAGTGTCTGTGGGAGTGGACACAAACCAGGGTGAGAAACTGCCTGTGACCTCTGCACACAGATCCAGAGGTCAGTTCAGAAATTATAAGTTCAGAGAAGGCCAGGGGTGATGGAGTTTCCACCTCACCCCCACGGCTCCAACATTCTGTCTTAAGCAGCCCCTGCTAGGAGGCTTCCCTCTAGGTAAAGCTGTACCTTTTGGAGAGTTAGCAGCAGGTCCCAGAGCCCCAGAGGGTGCTTTGCCCTTACAAATAGAGGGGCAAATGAAAAGAAAAAGAAAAAGGAAATGGAGAGGCAGTTGGGAATTTATTTGCAGGAGAGACGTTGGGGAGAAGGCAATTGAGAGCAAAGAGCCATTGCTGCACTGGACCGAAGCACACAGCTGTCCAACTGATCCTGCCCATACCAAATTGCCCATGCCACCTTGTTGGGCATTAAGCACACAGGGAAGGCAAAGGTGCCTTAAAGCCAGTCAGTCGGGAAGTAATCTGCTCCCACAAGTTACATAATGCAACGTGAAGTCAAAGGGAACCGCATTTGCACTATGTGCTGCTTTGCATTCGTCACATCATTTTCGCCTTATTTTAATCTGGAGCATGGTGAAGGGTTATGAAGGGCCACATGTCTGATGCATATATTTACTAGGATTCCAGGAGTTCTCTTTTTGTTTGGGTCTTTTTGCCGCTTGTTTCTTTTGTACTGTAAGATAGCTCTCTCTTTATTTGAAAGATTAGAAAAGTTGTGCGTGGGATTCAGGACAAAAATCAATTTAGGAGCCATCAGACTCAGACTTGGTGGTAGAGACGGTGGTGATGTGTTGGGAGAGGGTTGGCAGGTTTTAGTTGGGGTCCAGGAGCGTAAGCCAGGGGTCTCTGGCCGGAATCTTGAAGAACGTTGACAACAAACAATAACAGTGGCATGGAACCCGCGGCAGCGTGATTTAGTAGACCTCCCAGCCTCAGTAACCTCGCGGCTCGGGCTCGGGCGGGCCTAGGCGAGCTCCACCCCTTCAAGGCGCCGGGTCGCCTGGGCCCGCCCCGCGGCTCCGCAGCTATTGGTCGACGCTGGCTTAGCCACCTGCCCCTACCTTGCGTGGGCGGTGCTACCTGGGCCCCGCCCCCGCGGCTCGGTTTCCCAGGCCTCACTTCCCCCTCCTCCTCCGGCCCCGCCTCCGGCGTGAGGCCCCGCCCCTCCTAGTCCCCGAGCCGGGGCACCTCGTGATGTCACGGCAGCTTTGATACAAAGAGCCCCTTCGGCCCACGCGGGTCTCCCGGCAACGGGCGCGGGCGGGGGCGGGGCCGGCGCCTTCAACTGGTGCTGAACGGCGGTAGCGGCGGCGTGCGGCTGGGGGATTGTTCTTGCGCTCTCGGGTTGCCCGTCGCGTCCCTACCCACCCTGCTGACCCGCGTTGGGCTTCTAGTCCCTCTGCTGAGGACCGGTCGGGGATGCACACCCCGCCTGCTCCCGGGAGTCAGGTAAGTGGCGGGCGAAGGGCTCGGGCTCGTGGGGCTCCGACAGGGTGCACCTGGCCGGACCCGACGCCCTGGGGTCAGAAGTTGGCGAGTGCGGAATTGCGCCCGCTCTCGCCCGGCGGTGTCGGTTCTCTCGATGTTGGCCTGGGAGGTCGGGTTACTTACCCAGACTGGCTGGGCCACTGTAGTGAAGCCGCTGTCCCCGCTGCCCTCTTGGAGCCCTCTCATCGGCCCGGCGCCGGCGTCCAGGTGTGAGCGTAAGCAGAACCAGCACCCGGCGCAAGGAGGGGTGGCTGCGCTGTCTGGGTGCAGTTTCAAAAAGTGTTTTAGGGGCATCTGGTGGGCTGGGGAGGGGGCTTGTGTGCTCAAACCCACCTCCTGTGCCTCCGGGACTAGTGTTGCCCCCTGTGCCCTGCTCTTGGCTCGCGGTACCCAAGTGGGCTGTGTGCTGCGAAGTTTTGCCATAGCTCTTGGCCACTGTACGGAGTCTGTTTCCTGGCTCCCTCCCTCTCCAGAAGGGTACTGTTCGTGATCAGACGAGAGAGCCAGACCATTTTGGGGTTTGGGGAAAGAGTTCTCCCCATCTCACAAGATGCTGCTGTGCCTGAGACTGGTGCGCAGTCTCCCCCAGACGTGCGCCCTCCGGTCCTGCCTGCGGACAGCCTTGGTAGTAGTTGTTGACACAACGGCTTCTCTGCAGGCGACAAGTGTCTCTCAGAGTCTCTCAGAGGGCTTGGCTGTGCAGTCTCTGTCTGTGGGGAACCTGGTGGGGACACAGCCATGGACACTCATTATTCCTTGTCATCAGTGCAAACCTGCCAGTGTCCCCTCCTCCAGGTTTCACTTCTCCTTGGCCCCGCTATCCCGGAAGAGAGCTAGAAATGATACATTCCTGGGCCCTGAGGGCCATGCCAGCTTTCTTTGACTTATTTATAGGCCTCCCTCTCAAAGGAGTGTAAGGGCCCCACGTTACTCTCTCTGCCTTCAGCCTGTGGATCTTGGAGTGGCAGACCCCTGGGCTGGTTCCTGATGATCAACCAAACCTCTGCCCTTCCTTCCCAGAGCAGGAAGCAGGTGGTAATCTTCTGAGGTCCCAGAGGCAGTGGGCAGGCACATCCCCTGGGACAGACCTACACCCCTCCCTAGGTGAAAGATGTTTATAGTGACTGTAAGGACAGAGAAAAGAAGTCCTGGGGAGGGTTGTGGATTGTGTGGACCCACCTCTGCAGTAGGATATCTCCCCACCGCAGACTCACCATTGGCTGGGGTCTCACTGCCCAGTCCCAACTCACTCAGGAGCTGCTATTGTGGCGCTGGCCCAGACCTCAACCCTGCCTAGGGTTGTTGATTATATGCCCAGGGAATTTTATTCATAGAATACTTCCCTGCTGTCAAGAGGTTTGCCGATCATAGGGGTCCTTGAATACCTAAATCTAATCTGGCCTACCCAACTCCCCTGAATTGGGGGCAAGTTCCCCTGAATTGACCCCAGTTCTTTGAGGTCCCATGGTCTGCAGGAGGGAGGGAAGTCAGTGAAGAATGTGGAATTGGGACACATGGGCCCTCAAGGAGCACAGCTTGGGCAAATACCTAGTGGAGAACAGGTTTGGAACTCTGAGGACCCTGGGTTTAGGTGAAAGGGTTGTGGTAAATGATTAAGGGCAACAGGAGAGATAAGACTGGGCCTGAGGGGAGGGATGGTTGACTAGCCAGGCTTGGTGAGCTGGCTGGGAGGCCCTAAGACAGATCTGCCTGGAGCCTGTCCCAAGTGAAGGGAGAAAAAGCAGAATTAGAGGGACCAGAGGGTTCCAAATCATCTCCTTTGGAGGTGTCAGAGGGCAACCTGCACTTGGGAGGTTCCTCTTGACCATTTGTGTCCCTCCCCGAAGTATGCTGGCATCTCTATGGTCTCCCAGCCCTTTTCCCTCCTGGGAGGACCTTTCTCCAACACACACACATTCACACATATTCTCATTCTCTCTCTCTCTTTGTGGTATTACTGGCGATTGAACCCAGAGATGCTCTACCACTGAACTACACCCCTAGCCCTTTTTACTTTATTTTGAGACAGGATCTTGCTAAGTTGTTGAGGCCTGCCTTGAACTTGGGAAACTCCTGCCTCAGAGTAACTGGGATCACAGGCATGCACCATTGTCCTCAGCTTTGGACCTTTCTCTTTAGCTGTTCCTTGGGGCCTGACAGTTTCCAGGCAGCCTGTTATCTCAAGGGTTCTTACACAGTTGATCCTGCTTTGAGGGGCTTCACAATTTCATTTCAGTGTATTTATTCGAGGGGATGAGAAGGAGGTGGAGGGTGTGGTGACCGCTCCCAAAGAGACACAGGTGGGGGCTGCTGTTTTAGGAGGCAGGCATTGTGGGGATGGGGGAGGACAGCCTGGGCAGAGTTCACACCCCATCCTCTGTCCTGCGGTTTGAAAAGGAAGCATCCTTACCTGGTCCACCTGCTGGTAGCTCTGAAGCACAGTGCCCTGGCTTTGCCAGGCATGCAGGACCCTGGAGCTCTGTTTTCCTTGGGTCAGCTCTGCTGGCTCTTGACAGAGTGATTGGGTGGCATCAAATCACTGACCTCAATATGAGGAAGAATGCTCATGTCTGACAGCCGGATAAACCGGTGGTCCTGTCCATGCTAGCTGGGCACGATGAGACAGGCATGCTGACTTGCCTGTCCACCTGGTGTCATAGTAAACATCTTGATCTTCTCTCTTGGATGGTAGGACAGTCTCCTCCATCAGATGGCATTGTAGGGCACAGAGACTTCCCTGTGTGTTTGCCCAGTCCCCAGCACAAGGGCAAGTGCTGAATTCTTCCTTCAGCAAATATTTGGATGTCTAATTGGTACCAAATTCTGTGCTGGGGATACATTAGTGAATGGAGTAGGTGAGAATTCTTGCCATGAGGGAGTGCTGTGCTGTTTTGTTTTGTTTTTTGCAGTGCTGGGATTGAACCCAGGGCCTTACACTTGCTAGGTGAGTGCTCTACCCCTGAACTACACCCCCAGCCCTGGGAGTGCTTGGTTTTAAATATGATAATCAGGGAAGTTTTTAAAATAAGGTGGTCAGGGATTCTTCACTGAGAAGGTACCATCTCAATAAAAGGGGAACAAGCAGAGGGAATGGCAACTGCAAAGCCCCTGAGGTGGGCACTGACTGGCACTGATGTAGTATCCACAGAGCTGCAAGGTGGAGGCTGTACCTGGAGAGTGCTAGGGGGACGGGATCCAAGAGATGGAGGGTGCCTGCTGGTGTCAGGAGGAATGCCAGGAGAATGGGACGGGACCAACAGTTCAGTGGAGACACCCAGCCTTCCATTGCTCTGCTCTCCCAGCCCTTCCTGCCGAGGGGATTTGGGCACTAAGGCATTTCTTGGGAAAGAGACATCTGTGTGGCCTTGGCTACTATGAACTTCCTGTCCTCAGATGGGTCCCGGCAGAGGTGCCCTTCCATGTGTGGCAACACTTTTTGCCACACCAAGTTGTTTCCACCACCCAAATGAAACTAGCAGAAGTCTCTCTGTGCTGTGCATATAGCTGTGTCTTGGAGCAGGAGAGGGTTGTTTGTGGCCTGTCTCCTTCCTGGGGCTCCATTCCTCTCCGGGTGGGGGCAAGTCCAGCACTTAAGACCAGTGTCCAGAGGCCCCCTCCATCTCTCTGGACTCTGTCTCCTCATTTCTTCCTGCTCCCCCTGGGCTTCCCTCTGCACTCCTGCCATCTGTGAGTAGTTGACAGCACAGTTCTGACCCTTCGTCTCTTAAGGAGTCCAGAGAGGTACCCACACACCTTAGCAGCAGCTTTGGGATGCATCTCTGTCAAGTTTAGACCCCTGGAGCATGTGTGTTTGTGTGTGTGTGTGAGAGAGAGGCACACATCCAGGTGGACATCACCATCTGCCCTCTTACTACAAGGTTCTGGCTGAGGGTTAGGGATGCCCTCTGGGTTCCTGGTGTCTGAGGTGAATTAGCAGCCACCTCTCCTGGCCAGCACATGGTCGCTTGGGAAGATTTTTCCAGTTTAAACCCTGACCCCAATACCATGCAGTGTGATCCAGAGCCCACACAGGGTGGTGGGTTGCAGAGTGTGCTCCCAAGTCTGGCCAGCACCTTTGTTGTCTACTTTCATCAGGAGCTGTCTTTTTTCTCATACCAAGTATCTGACCACACATGACAGTCCTTGCCCAAGCATCTGGGGCTTCATCACAAAGCTGTTGATTAAATGGAATTTGGCATTGGCCAGCCCACGTGGCCCCATTCAAGGCTGAGTGGATCCAGGGATGCCCAGCTGGCCTCTACTGCTCGGCTCTTAAGGAGCTAAACCCTATAGGAGCATCTATGAGCAAAAGTTCAGAATCTCAGAAACTTCCTGAACAGCCCAGGAACCTATTGGTCAGTTCCTGACTTTTCCTAGTGACCTGAGAAGGGGTGAGAGAGGATGGAGAAAGCAGGCAACCTGAAATGTGCAACCTGGGAGGTCAGCTCAAGGCTAGAGGAGACGGCCACCATGGCCTGGAGCTGTGGCGTCGGGTACTTGCAGCCTCAGATCTGCCTGGCAGACCAGTACTAGTAATGCCAGCATTTCTCATCCTGCTGCTTGACTTCCTTTAACAAGTGGGAAGTTTTCCAACTGTTGGTCATGTTTTAGTTGATTCAACCTGCTTCATCTTTCTAGATAAATGGGTTCTTTCCCAATTGTGTCAACATTATTCAGATGAAAACAAAGCTCTGTCAAAGTTATTAATATCCATGGCTCTGCCTCCCTCTTTTAAGGGACCACAAAGAGGAAGGCCTGAATAGAGCCGGAGTGTGGGAGAGTGGAGTGGGCCGTGCCCTGCAGTCATCCTGGGTCCCCTTCCTCAATGCCCTGCAAGCATGTTGCCGTGTGAAAGGAACCCAAACTTCAGGCTGGCCTTGCCAGCTTCAGTGGCTTGGGCTCTCGGCTCCCTCTTAGGATGGGAGAGAGTAGGAGCATCCCTGTCCTTCCTGATCACTGGTTTTCCTGGGAGAAATGTCTGCCTTGAACCCAGGCAGCTTGTGCTCATACTCCAAGGCCTGCTTTCTCAAGATAGGAAAGAAAGGTTTTGGAGCCAGATAACATCTGGGTTTAGACTCTGGCTCTGCTGCTTGCCAGTTATGGAACCTCAGACAAGCTTCCTCACCTTTCTGAGCCTCAGTTTCCCTGTGTATAGAGTAGGGTTGATAATAGCACCTGCCTCCGAGGGTGATGGTGAAAATAAAAAGAGCTACTACAATGTCAGGGGTCTCAGGGGTTCTGACTCTCACCTGACTGTCACTCCATGGGCGGCTAGGGAGTTAGAGAGGCAGGTAGTGTTGTGCCCAGGTGCCTGGACTCCAGAGTCAGGCTGGGTTCAGATCCTGGCTCTGCCACTGGCTACCTAGCAGACAGTTTAACTTCTGCGTTTCAGTTCCCTCGTCTGCATCACGGGATGATGCAAGCACCTTGGTGTGTGGACCCAGCTATAAAGCAGGAAAAGCACTCGAAGCAGTGCTGGGAGCTGTTGTTTCAGTTTCTGCAAGATGCCACCAGGTCAGTTCTCAGGACCGATAACCTTAGCACCTAGCAGAGTTTCTTGCAGGGGATGTCATGGTGAAACAGGAAGGGGACAGACTCCATCACTTGAGGGCCTGCATAGGAGAAGCAAAACTCTGCTTCCGTGTTTTTAAAGAAACCAACTTGGCCTCTGCAGATGCAGCTTCTGGGGGCCTAAGTGACTGGCACCTGTGTGGCGATATGTGACTGAGAGGCAAAACTCATTCTGAGGTGATTGCCTTCTCCCGGAGGGGTGGGCACAGTGCGGGGCTGCACCTCCACAAACTGGCTGGTCTACCAAGGGCAGGTGGCTCTCTGCACCTCCACCCATCCGCCTTTCACCTCCAGCTGGAGTCTGTCTGTCCGTACACCAGTGCCCAGCTGGAGCGGGCGGCTTGCTGCCGGTCTGCCCTGGCAGGCCGCAGTCTGCCTTAGTGAAGTGCTGCGGCCTGGCTGGCTGCAGGCCTCTGGAGGTCTGGAGAGGGGCCAGACTGAAAGGTGCAGGCCGTACAGCTGCCCAGCCACATTAGGTGACCGTCCTTGGTAGTTTTCCAAGGAGCAAACCTACCTGCTCATCCAGCTTGGCCACTCTGAGGTCTGCAGCTCCACTGAGGCGAAGCTGGCAGGCCTGGCCTGGCTGGCTGGGAGGTGGACAGGACAGCCTCTGCCTGGCAATGTCAGGTAACCTTGAGCTGGTGCCCCGGTCAAGTGAGGGTTCCTGTTGACAAGGCAGGGCTGGCCAGCACATTTTTTGTGTGATTTTCTGCACGATTGCATCAGTTATTAGCAAACATGGATCTTGCAGCAGCAGGAGTGTGTGTGTGTGTGTGTGTGTGTGTGTGTGTCTATGCCCGGGTACATGGGGTCGTTGACTGCCTGTTGTTATGCACACACAGTCTAAGGAACTGTGACTGAGTCCCCTTCCCCACATACACGCAACCTGGATTCTGTAGATTCTAAGACACTTTCTTTGTCACATTTTAACATCTCAGATTGGTATGTGTTGTACATTTGCTGGAGTGTTATAATTTAATTGACAGCACCTTTTCTTTCTTTCTTGGTGTACTTGAAATAACAGGGCATCTTAAAAGCAGAAACGTCTTGGATTTAATGAAACACAGAAAGTAGGTAACCTCTGGAGAAATTACATAATTTGTCCAGTTTTTAAGGAAGGGGATAGAGCCACCTTGTGGTGGTGGTCCACAGATTGTATGAGGAGATACCATGATTTGGTTCCAGGGGACAAGTATGGATACTGGGCAGACTGGGCTCAGATTCCAGCTGGCTCACTAGCTGTGTGGCCTCAGGAAAGGAGAACAACCTCTCTGAGCCTCAGGTTCTTTCCCAGAACATGTGGATTGTGGCTTCATAGTCATCATAATTGGAGGCAAGCCACCTTTCCCTGTTTCTCTCTTGCTGGGTACAGATTACAGCCCCCGCTCCACCTGGGTTAAGAGGAGAAATGAGGGTAGGAGCCGGTCACTGGCCTTCCCCAGGGAGCAGAGGGCAACTGGTGTTACAGGTCTTCTCGACTCAGTTTGTGGTCCTTGGACATCAGTTTTTCTTCTTCCCTCATCCTCCTCCCACTTTGCCTGATTTTTCATTGTGCATGTCTCCCTTTAGCAGTACCCTTCCAGATCGCTCCCCTCTCGCTTGCTATAAAATCTCCCCACATGTAACCTGTTTATAGCTCCCTGGTGTGGGAAGTGGAAGGGGGTCTGTGCTCCAGGGCCAGATGGCACAGGCCTCAGAAGCCCAGTGTGCCACAGCCCTGCAACCTTCTACCCAAGTCCCAGCCCCAGTGTTGCTGGCGCCTGTTCCTGTGACCTGCAGGGCTCAGCATTGTCCAGGGAGCGCAGGACACTGCCACCAAGAGCGTCAGGTAGTCTCTGTGCCTCGCTTGATGCATTGAAATCAGACCTGGTCTTCCTGACCCAGCCCTCCTCTCTCTGTGACCTTTTGCAAATCACTTACCTTCTCTGAGTCTGACTTTCCTCCTCTGGTCAGTGACTGAGGCACAGCCACCTGCACACGATGGGTTCTCTTCTGGTCCTTCTCGAATCTTGGATGCCTTTGTATTTCTTGAGCTAAGTGACAGGGGTATCAGGGAATGCCAGCGAAATGGTGTTGCTCCACTAAACACCCTAGGCAGATGGAGGAGTTCTGGGCAGAGACGGTGGTGAAGGTGCAGGGACCTGTGTGAGCTGGGTGTGCCAGGGCTGTCCGGTAGGGGCCAGTCACATGGGGATGTCTAGTGACCAGGCCACACCAGGCAGGACTCGACAGCAGCTGCCGGCTCAAGGGAGACCTGGGAGCAGTTGGTAGACCTGGTGATCCTCAGTGGCCTCTCAGGCCCTTCCTGGTCTTACATTCTGATGAAGGCCATTACCTGGCCCCCTCAACTCTGCGTTGTGTCAGGGATCCGAAGCCCCTCTCCCCTCTTTGATGAGGAGGTGTTTGTGCCCATATGTGCAAGAAGCATCGTGTGTGTGCCCAGGTTGGTAAAGGTGGACAGGTGCTTGGGTGTGGGCTGGGGGCAGGAGCATGTCCTGAGGCCGGGACCTGCTGGAAGGGCTTTGTCTCTGGTCTGAGGATCCAGGACCTGATCTTGTAGGCAGTGGGGAGCTTGCTGGCTCTTGGAGGGCAGTCCCGATAGATTTCCCTGAGGGTTCTCCACCCTTGTAGCCATCAACCGTGGCTGTGGTCAGACCTGTTGCCTGTCACCTGTTCCCACTGTGGGTGGGAGCTCCTGGCAAGCAGCCTGAGTCGCTGCACTCATTACTGTCTCAGGCCCCCAAGCTGCGCTCAAGTGACTCCCAGTATACACAGCCTGGGTAGAGTTGGGGATGTGGCTCAGTGGCAGAGTGCTTGCCCAGCGTGTCCAAGGCCCTAGGTTCCATCCCCAGTACCACAAAAATAAATAACACAGCCTGGGTAGCTGGGCCTGGCAAACCCCACAGGACCAAGAAGGACACCTGAGCTGAGCCTGGTAGAAGGACTGCTGGGGCTCTGGGCTGATGGGAGATTCTGGAAAATGGGGCAGGGGAGGGTTATGAAAACAAGCGCTGGCAGGGGGCCATGCAGGTGGCAAGGGGGCAAGTCCAGGCCTCGTCCAGTCTGCTCCAGAGGGGTGGGTCAACGGCAGCTTTGGCCATTAGCTGTGGGTGGGCATTGGCACCCTGCTTGGCCCTCCAGGCTGTCTGTGCAGAGGGGGTTGAGGTAGGTGCCTGCCCTGACTTCAGACCATGTCACTCCACCCAGGTGTGCACTCCCTGAAGCAGATAGTGGCCTCTCTCTGGGAAGTCTGGTGTCACCTCTCGTGATGGGTGTCTCCCTGGTGGACTCTCATCAGAGGGGAAGGAGTTGGCCCAAGCCTTCACTTTGAGTCCAAGCTCCTCTTCATGAGGATAAAGTATGGAGCCCCCAGAGCAAGTCCCACAAGCTCTTGGCTGTGTGAGTAATTAAGCCCTCACTTCAAACAGCCACATCCTGAAAAGCTATAATTTGTAGCCCAAAATAGCTGCCTGTTCCAAGAGCGAGGAGAGCCCTGGATGTGCATCCTTTCGGCGCGTAGCCCGTGCACTCTGCCTTGGCAGGGGTGTGGCCCGAACTCCCGCCCAGGCTTTCTCAGGAGAGCCGGAGGTTGCTTGGGAACAGGAGCTACTGCTGGGCACCGGAGAAACTTTTGGGAATTTAGATGGAGCGATTGGTGTTAGGGGTCCTGATTCAGGTTCATGTGGTCCAGCTTTGTAGAGGAAGGTGAAGGGGAGTAAAGAAAATCACAGTGTAACTTCAGGGGAAATGGATGAAACTCCCTGGACACTGCTTCCTCATCTCTAGGGAGGAGACTCTTTCCTTGCAGGGATTTCTAGGGGAGAAAACAGGAGCCCTTCTGTAATGGGTAGAGCCAGCTGGCATGGGAGATGCTCCAGAATGTTAGCTTCTTCTCTTCTCCTCTCCTCTTATCATGATGATAAAATATGGAGTCCCCTAAGCTCCATGAAGATAAAATATATAGTCTCCACACCCTCCCCTTCTGGGGGTGCGGCTCCACCAGCCACTCCCTGTAGACAAGTTCTCCTGTGTGGATTCAGGTAGGTGGGTGAGGGGACTCCCAGCTAACAGGAAACGCCTCCCTTGACCTGTGGCTTCTCCGCTGGGTTGGCATGCCTGGAATTCTTGGGGCTGGCTGCTGGGTTTGGTTTCCAGATGTGGAAGCAATTTAAATTCTGTTTTCATAATCCCCCAACAGTTTGCCTCTGAAGTCCACATTCTCATTTGAAAATCAAGGCTCTTGGCTCTGTCTGGAGGGCAAGGGTAGGCCAGATGGCCTCTTTGAATCCCTTTTGTTTAGGAAATGGGTTCACTGAGGCACTTGGATCCATTTGGGACAGTCATATCTCATTCAGGGCTTGATCAGAAAATGGGTTCATTGTGGGTTCATTCCCGTGTGCTTTCCTTCAAAATGAGTCTTCCAAATTCAGTGTTGCCTTCAGTCACTGTCACTGACCCTGGACAGCCAAGGCAGGGGGGCTAGGAGATGCTCAGGTTCCAGCCATGTCATACAAGGCTGGCATCACAGCTGAGCTGCTCCACGTGTCCCAGGAGCAGTAAGGGCCCTCCTTCCCACCCTGACCACAACAGAGGGAAGAAATCTGCTCCAGATTTCAAGTGCCCAGAAATACTGTCTGGCACGGAGAAACTGGAAATCTCTTGCTCAATTACTGGGCCTTTCCGGCCACACAGGCGGCTGACCCAGGATTAGAGGCTGTGTGTGCGGGGCCTGTGACTCCAAGGCTGCCTGCCGGTCTCTTCTTTTGTAAACCAATCACTATTTAGGTGAAATAGCTTTTACATCTGTCTAATAACTCACTAAATACAGTTCTGGACAAACAAATTGCCTTTGCGTTTGCCATTCTAATGTCTCTGAACTGCACGTGTACCTCTTTAAAATATAGCTATACTATTGAGAGAGCACAAGAAAATGGAAGTAATGGACTTAGACTCCTGTGTAAGTAGTGTTTCTAAAACATCATCCTGATCAGCATGCATCCACCACTAAAGTTTGAGGACGCTGACCTCGGAAACCTCACCCCACCCGCCCTCTTTTTCTTTAATTGGTTCTTTTTACTTATACATGACAGTAGAACCCATTTTGATATAATTTTACAGTTGGGAATATATCTTTTTTTTTCCACAATGTAGATTCACACAATTCATATAATCTTACAAATACATAGGGTAATACTGTCTCAGTCTACTATCTTTCCTTCACCCACTCCCTCCTGTCCCATTTTCCTCCACACCATCCATACTTCCTCCATTCTTTTTTATTCCCCCCATAATCCCCCCCATTATGTATCAGCAGCCACTGATCAGAGAAAACGTTTGGCCCTTGGTTTTTTGGGTTTGGCTTATTTCACTTAGCATGATACTCTCCAAGTCCACCCATTTACCAGCAAATGCCATAGTTTTATTCTTCTTTGTGGCTGAGTAATATTCCATTGTGTATATATACCACAGTTTGTTTATCCATTCTTCAATTGAAGGGCATCTAGGTTGGTTCCACAATCTAACTATTGTGAATTGAGCAGCTATGAACATAGATGTGACTGTATCCCTATACTTTGCTGATTTTAAGACCTTTGGGTATAAACCGAGGAGTGGGATAGCTGGGTCAAATGGTGGGTCCATTCCAAGTTTTTTGAGGAATTCCATACTGCTTTCCAGAGTCCACCTTCTGTCTTTTATGAACATTCTCTTTTTGTAATAGACAAGGCCAAATGTCTCATAGATGATCCCATGTACTTTTTTTGTTTTCCCCTTGACTTCTTTCTACATTTAGTGGAAATGAGATCCTAAGGCTTGAATGTTAACTGTGTTGTTAGGAGTGCATCACGGGTGCTGCTGTGTGCCTCCTGTTGTGCCCATCAGAGGACCAGGGGCTGGTTCTTCCCGGTTAGTGATGCTGAGTTTGGTCATGCCTTAAAGTCTGGACAGTGGCCTATTTCCTCCCTGGAAGAAGGATTGCGGGGGCTTCTCTGTGTGTCGCAGTGATCTCTGGGTGCTTCTTTGGTGCTGTGTGAGTATGCATTTCTCACCACCCTTTGACCTGGTTTTGGTCTGCAGTGGCTGGGAGTGTTCTGCCTGTGGGTCCTGATTGTGGTGTTCCCACCTCTTCCTATCCCCTCTACTCTTCATTTGCCTGTTCCATCATTACTAAGGGAACTTAATCGAAATCTCCAACTGTTAAGTTTTGTTCTTTTTTTGTGTGATACTGTATTTTATTTTTTAAATGTTTAAAAACTTATTCTAATTAGTTGTACATGACAGTAGAATACATTTGTTCATTTTGATGGATCATACATGAATAGAGTGTGATCTCTCATATTTCTGACAATACGTACTGCAGGATCACACCGGTTATGCAGTGGTACAGTACCTGAGCTCTGTGTATTTTGAAGCAGTGTCAGAACCTAGACAGGGGCTGGGGTTGTGGCTCAGTGGTAGAGTGCTTGCCTAGCATGTGTGAGGCACTGGGTTCGATTCTCAGCACCACATATAAAAAATAAAGGTCCATCAACAACTAAAAAAAATATTTAAAAAAAAAAAAAAAAGAACCTAGACAGGAGTGTTACATCTTGTGAAATTGATCCTTCATCATTTTGATCACGTCTCTTGCTGTAAAGTTCTTCACCTGAGAAGAATGTGGCCTCCAGCTTTATTTTGGTTGGTGTTTATCTTTTGTATTCTTCCATTTTCTCCCTGTCTCCTGCAAATGTGTTTTTCTTTTCCCCAGTCTGATCTGACGCTATTTGTCTTCTGATTGGATCGTTTACTCCATTTTGCACTTCGTGTGTTACTGATATGGTTGAGTTATTTGTTCTTTATTTTCCCATCTGATCTCTTGATCCTCTTTTCCTTTTTTTTTTCTGTGTCCTTTCATACTTTTAATTCCTTTTTTTCCTTCCTCGGTTAGAGTTTTAGTAATGTATCTTTACTTTTATTGACTGTTGATGTGCTCACATGCTCCTGGAGTGGGAGTGGTGCTGGGGGATAGAGGGGTCAGAGGGTCTCCTTAAAGGTGGAGGGAGCCGGGCGCTGTGGCGCACGCCTGTAATCCAAGCGACTTAGGAGGCTGAGGCAGGAGGATCGCGAGTTCAAAGCCATCCTCAGCAACTTAGCGAGGCCCTAAGCAACTCAGTGAAACCCTGTCTCTAAATAAAATACAAAATAGGACTGGGATGTGGCTCAGTGGCTGAGTGTCCCTGAGTTCAATCCCTGGTTCCAAAAAAAAAAGGTTGAGGGAGTTTTTTATTTTTGGAGGGGGGGGGCACACTATAGTCCAAAGTCTGGCCTGTAGCACAACAGACTTGAAAATCCTGCCCCCAGACTCAGGTCAGCTCCTGCTCCAGAGGGTCCCTATGGATACATAGAACTAGAATGCTGGCTGGCGAGGTGTGGCTCCTAGCATGCAGAGGCCCTGAGTGCAATCCCCAGCACACAAAAAACAAACAAAAAGACCCCCCACACACACACACACAAACAAGGAAACAGCTAGAATGCCAGAGATTCCTTGCAATGAGAATGCACCTGGCAGCAAGCATGGGGGGCCTTTTCCTCCCTCAGGTCAGCAGGCTCCGGGAGGGGTGGTAGTGAACTTGGATGCAGAGCCTAGCTGGAAGTTTGGATAGATGTTGAATGGTCTCCAGCTCTGGTGCTGGCTAAACCAGGCCCCATAGCCTTCAGGATGGACTGGACGTGCTGGTCAAACAGAGCACTTCTGTCCATTTCCTGGGTGGACACTGCTGGGGTCTGCTGCAGATCCTCCCTCTTGGTGCTTCCCAGAAGGCCACTCACTCCAGCCCCTCACATGCTGTCTCTCTCTTTTTTTAATGGTACTGGGGATCAAACCCAGGGCCTTGAACCTAGGGCCTTGAGCATACAGGCCAGCACTCTACCACTGCTCTGCCTTTAGATCCCTTAGTACCTGCTCTATAGCCACCCTCCGGTAGCTATCTCTGGTTTTGGTCTAGCCCCAGGAGGCTGTCTGCTGTCCCTCCTATCTTAAGTCTTTCTGGGAACTACAGCAGGCCTCCCTTCCCCCACCTGCTACCTTATCAGCACTAGGGGAGGGTTGTGGGGCTGGGGAGGGAGATGAAAGAAGGCAGTGTGGGTCTCCACACCCGTCCATGGCAGTGCTGCATGCAGTCGCAGGGCTTGCTGGCTGAGGAAGTGGCTTGGGAGTCTTGAGAAACACCAGCCTGGCCTTCTACTCAGCACTAGCCTGAGACTCCGCAGTCAGTAGGTACTAGGTGAGACTCCGTGTGTTGACCCAAGCAGCTCAGTCTCCCATCTGTAAAAATTGAGTACTTCCCTCCAGGAGTGAGGTGAGGATCCAAGCCCTCTTACTTCAGACTAATGAGGAAACACCAGTTGTCACTAGTACCCCCCTCCTGGGACCTGCAGGTCCACCTTGGGATGACAACAGCATGCAGCAGTTAGGGAGTCTGCACTGGGATCTGCCCCTCGGGCTCCTGTTGAGGGGCATGATGAGCCTCCCTCAGGAGGTAGACCCTGGAGCTCCTGGCTGGGAGGAGAGAGCCCGAGAGCTGCCTTGACTGACATCCCTTGAGAGGGAGTGAGCTGGGGGTGGGGGAGTGTGAGGCTAGCCTTTCGGGTGGGAACATGGCAGTGTGTCCTGTCTTCCTGAGCCAGGCCTCATCTACCAGAATGCGAAGCTCGGTGTGTAGAGCTTTAATTTCATAGTATGAGGCTGTCCCCAGAGCAGCTGAGATGTGGCACAAGCCCTGGTGGCTTTTTGACCAGTTTTCCCATGCTTCCCCTGGGCCTTGTTGGGGTAAACCAAGGCTTTGTAGCTGAGCTGAGCTGCTTTAGTTTAGCAGCAAGGCCAAAGCTGTGTGGATGCTCTGCCCCCCCTTAATTCCCACCCTTGCCACCCGGCAGGCACCTGGGCCTCCCTTTATGGAGTCAGAACTCTTACCACCACTGGCAACCACTGCAGGAGTCAGTTACAGCCTGGATTGCTGAGCAGCTGAGCCGCAGGGGACTCTAGGGGACCGCATGCCTACAGTTGTCACATCCCCTGCCCCTGTGGATTTGGGAGCATTGGTACCCATGACTTTGCTTCCTAAATTGAACCTTCTGCCACCCATAGGAAAGTCCCAGTGAGACCCTGACCAGGGCCTGTCCCCATTCCTGGGCTGGCAGCTGGCTGGAATGCACTAGGGTTCTATCTTTGGCCTAGCCCAGTAGCCAGCCACGTGGCTCCCCACACGAGGCTTGGTTTGTGTCCACTCCCCCCACCCATTCCCTGTGTTCCACGTGTGCCCGCGGATGCCTGGCTGCGAGGGAAGCTGGGATGTGCCCGCCCAGGCTATTTTTACCCAGCCTCGTCCCCACAGAGCTGTTCTTTGGCTCTGAGTTCCTGCCTGTGGAGCAGGGCTGTTGCCAGGGCTGGGGGTGGATGAGCCGGAGCCTCAGAGCCTCCTGGACTCCCTCGCCAGGCGGCATCTTGCCTTAACACTTATTAAAGGGTGTAATTAATGTGCACACCGACCTTCCAAGAGAGTGGGCAGGAGAGGACCCTGAGGGGAGGAGGAGAGGCATCTGGCCTTTGGACAGCAGGTTCTGGAGCTTGCAGAAGTTCAGCCTCCCAAAGCTGAGTCTCCCCTCCTGCAGCCAGCCTGTCACTGGGGGTGATCGAGAAAGGTCCTCAGGGTTTGGATGAAATCCAGCCTCTCGGGAGCACCCCAGGTGTCTTCCTTCAACAGAATGATGATACTAGCTCACATTTATTGAGCATTTTCCATGCGTGCTAAGACTTTAAAGTGCTTAGGCTGCTCACCAACTCACTCAATTCTGAACATGACCAACTCCAGTTTGTAGACGGGGAAGCCGAGGCTCTGAGAGGTTCAGGAAGCCGAAGCCCACAGAACGCACAATGGTGGAGTGGGAGCTGAGCCCACTGCAGCGCATGTCCCTGACGCTGACCCGTCCCTCTCTTTCTGCCGTGTTTTCAGCATTCTTCAGATACGAGATGCTGCCCTAGATTCTCTACAGCAATCCTGTCACATGGGTGCTCACACCATTGTTTTTAGTTGGGGCTCAGAAATTGAACAGCTTATGCAGTGTCCACACAGCCGGGCAGAGGCCACACCAGCATTGGTGCCAGGCCTTAGGGTCCTGTGGTTGAACCCTTCTCACCTTGTCACAGTGCTTTTGTTCAGTCAGCACTCTTAAATCACCTACCATATGCTCCCTAGGATGCTAACCACTGGGGTTCAGACACAGAAATCCCCATGGCTACCATGTCATGGCTTCCCTGTTACAGGGAATGTAGAAATATAGCCACTCAGCGTCACTGTCCTCTGTGCCTTAGCTCCCAGGCAAAGGCAGCGCCCTGGTGTGTGTGACTGTGAGACAGACTAGGTGGATGAGGGCCAAGGCCAAATGAAGGTGTTTAGTTTGGGCCTGGCCCACACCCCCTCTGACTGTGGGGACAAAGGACCATTGTGGGCCACTGTGAGCCTTGGACGCCCCCCTACCCCCACCCCAACATGTACTGCTACTTGGCTTTTCCAGCAGCTTTTGAATTCAGACCTTGCCAACTTCCCAGAGAGGAAGGGGTGACTCTGGGGTCTGCTGGTGGGTGAAAGCAGCTCTTGAGACTGGAGAAGGGCCCGTGGGCAGGCGGTGTGCCTCCAGGCTCCATTTCCAGCTGGCACCAGCACCGTCCAGCTCCACCTGGAGACAGGGTGGAAAAGTAGAAGATAGCAATGCAGCTGGGGATGCTGGCGGCACAGCCCTGCCCTGCCAGAGCAGCCAGCTGGGCCAGCCATGGGCCTCAGAACTCTCCAGAAACTCCTGGCCTCAAATCATCCTCCAGGCCTGGCTGCTTGTCTGTCAGGACCTTGCTGGCTGACCCGGCAGGGACTCATGGACCATAGGGACAGCTCAGCTGCTGTCACACACACAGGCCAGGGCAGGATTTAAGGCTCCAACAGCTGTTTTCTGATGCTTGTGCAAATTGTCCTGCATAGCCTGTACAGCAGCCTCTGAGGTAGAGGTAATAGTTCCCACTCTGAAGGGGAAAACCCAGGGGCACACAGCCCGTGATGGCCAGGCCAGCCAGGACTGGCACTCAGTCTGCCAGGCTCAGAACTGTACCCTCACCTGGTTTCACAGGCAAGGGTTCCCTGTAGCTTTGTACAGGGACACGTTGTATCCACTCAATCTCTCTCTCTCCCCACTCCTAGAAGCCCTCTGCAGGGGAAGGAGGTGAGCCTGGGTCTGGACATAAACCAACCAAGCCTAGGTAGTCACAAGAGCTGGCCTTGTGTCCTAGGAGGATGGGAGCTCTGCTCAGGGCAGCATCTGGGCTCTAATCCCTATCAGCTTGGACTTCCAGCAATGCCGTCTGCTGCCAGTGGAAGTCACTGTCCCTTCCCTAAGGTCTCCCAGAAGACCAGATATAGCTTTCTCTGCAAACTCTGAGGAGGCTTTGTTAAGTGCCAAGCCTGGATCTGTCCCTGATGTCAGGGCCTCCGGATGGTGGATGGTGACTGGTGACTGGATGGAATTGCTTGCATGTCTTTTTCACACACTGGGGACAAGTGCAGGAAAGGGGATCTCTGAGGGGCAGAGTCTTGGAAGCTGTCCTAGGCACCAATCTCGATCACTGATACCTGGGCTCCTGGAAATTCATGCTCTTGGAAATCTGTTCTACTCCCTGATCCTACCAGCCCTCCAGAGCAGGCCTTAGGGCTGGGAGCAGGAGAGCGTCAGCATGATGTGAGGGAGGATGATGCCGTCCTCTCTCCTACTACCTCTGGCTCTTGAGGGAAGGACCTGACATCCTAGGAGGTGCTGCAGCCTGGATCCCCATGGCCAGAACCAGCCGTAGGTTTGTCTAGTAATGAGGCTGGCATCTTGCATCAGCTTCAGTAGACTGCCTCACCACCCCGGCGGATTCATCTTTTGCTCCTTCCTGTTCCCCAGAGCTCTCCTGTGCACAGCAAGGTGGCCTCTTGTGTACACAACAGGTGCTCCCTACATCTGCTCCCCTCAGGCTGGAGGGTATCTCACAGTCTCAGGAAGCCCATGTCCCCAAGCCACCTAGAACCCTGGGAGGGGGACTTTATTATAGGCAAGTTTGTTCTTTTCCTCTGAAACTTTAAAAATCGTAAAAAAACAACAACAACAAAACAGTGGCTCAGAAGGGGCTCTAAAATGACCCTGAGTTTTTCCAGCCATGAGGAAAAACCCAGGGAGGGGATTAGAGGCTGCCTTCTAGTACCTTCTGCCATGTCCCCACTCTGCCTCTGTCTGAGGTGTGTGGGACCAGAGCAGGCTGCTCTCCTCTTGAGCCCAGTGGAAGGGGAGCTGGGCCCAGGGGAATAAGAACTGGGGCCAGGGACTGTGGCCTACAGTGATGTGGAGCCAGGGTGACCAGGGCTGCTTTTGTCCAGGATAGTTGCCAAACCAAAAGGCCTTGGGACAGGCACAGAATGGTACTGTCCCAGACTAACCAAGGTATACAGTTACTTTTCTCATAGCTATCTTTATACTATTTTAATTTAGGGAGGAAACTACTAGAAATGGTTTTGAAGTGGTAATTATAATTTCCACTTGCCTTGGGCAAACAGTGTGGGTTAAATGAAAAGGTATTAATGGAGGGAGTAGCTAATTTTACAAGAAAAAGTTGAAGTGAGTTTGTGTAGCCAGGGGGTAGGTGAGGGGCCTGGACCTGGCCTGTCTGAGCCTGGCTTCTGGGACTTCTGGAACCAGAAGGACTTCCTTCTGGTTCCAGGACAGTTCCAGGACAGCCACCTGCCTTCTCTGAGCCCCATCTTTTCCAGGTGTCAGATGGAGACAGGATTCAGGCATCTCTGCCCTCTTCCCCTGACGGAGCCCTCAGAGGGCACTTTGTGAAAGGCGAAGGGCAGGCAGATATGGTTCTGCTTTCTCAGAGGCTAAAGATCTGCCTAAGGAAGAGATGGTCTTTTCTGGAGGGGGGGGCACTTTTGTGCCTCTTCCTCTACCTGGCCTCTGACTGAGGCCACTTGAAGTCACCCTTTCCACCCAGGTCAGGAGCTTGGACCAGCTGCCAGAAGTGTCAGTACACTACTGTGGGACATAATCAGGTGAAGGGGCTGGTGGTTCCCCACCTGCCTAACATGAGGTCGTGTTTAAGTGGGGCAGAATTCAGTGGGCCAAACCCAAGCTGACCAGAGACCAGGCTGGTCACCCAAAAAGCTTGGATGGTGGTCCCTCTGACACTGTTTGCCTTCTGGAATCCAGGTGGGCAGCCACTGCCTCAGGACCCCAGATGTGGGGGGAGAGGAGGAGGTATTGGTGACTAACAGCCCCTGCCTTCCTAGGCAAGACCCTTCACCCACAGAAAGGGGAACACAGGAGAGCTATTGTTAATTTTCCCCACCGTGTAGCCAGGAAGGGGAAGCCTGTAGTTCTTCCCGGGTAGGTATTGGCACAGATCACATGTGTTCCTCCCTGTGAGCCCTGGCTCTGGGCATGTGGAAGCTGCTACATTAGGCAGAGCACCTAGCTGTCAGAATTAGTAACTCTAAAGTGCAATCTCCTCCTTGTTCGTTCCAGGTGTGAAAATCCATGAAGTGTGGGGGCCTCAGTGATAAATGGAACCAAGTGCTTGGTGGCCAGATGCAGGCAGGGTGCTCTGCCTACTGGCCAGAAGACTCTGGGAAGTTACTCTTTAAACCACAATTTCAGCATCAGTAAAATGAAATAACAGTAGCTGTCCAGAATAGTTGTCATGAAACACAAATGGAATAAAATATGAACTCATCATGGTCTCCGAAACGAGGTGGTTGGTCAATAATGTTGGTTTCCTTTTGCTGCCATCGGGGTGTCGCTTCATGCTTGCTGATAAAGAGCTTGCTTAGGGTCTTAGAACTGATGAATTCAGAGCCATGCGGAATCTGACAAGTGACATCCGGGTGGAAAGAGCCCTGTGGAAACTGGGGGTGATTTTAATTGCTTAGCTGCCTGCTCCCCATGATCAGGGTGCCTGGTACTGACTTTATTGGTGCATCTGGTGTTCAGTCCAAGTCACAGCATAGGCAGGAGCCAAATTCATTAATCGCCACCTATTCCCAGCTCAGGAGTCTCCTGGTAGGGAGCGATGCCCTGGAGGCGTGCGTATGCCTGGCTGGCCAATGCCAAGCCTATCTCCAAGTGCTTTCCTCAGATTCCTGGAACCTGTTCTTGTCTGAGACTACCGGAGGCTTTTCTTAGCCCTTGTTCCTTTCCTTGTACCCATCTTGCAAACTTGTGGTGAGGAGAAAACACATTTAATAGAGTGCTCTGCCAGCCCTTGCCAAGGAGCACACCTCGGAACCTTGGGGACAGGTTGGCATCCCCATGGGAACAGGTAGAAGCTGAGTCACCTGGGAAGTACCTCCTCAGAAGCAAAGTAATCCCAAGAAATGGCTCACAGCACGCTGTCCCTCATATGAGCCCACTCTGAACAAAGCCAGAGCTCTTCTTATAAGACGACTTCAGCAAAAGGCGTAGGCAGATCTTTGTCGTGCACCAAGGCTCTGCAGAGTGCTGTCCTCGGCACTGGACCAGCAGGGGCAGGTCTGGCCCAGAGCTCAAAGTGAAAGGCCTGGTGTTCTCACTCCCCAGCATGGCTGTGGCAGAGCCAAGGCAGGCACTTATCTCCTGGTCTGTCATCATGCCCTCTGGCCAGAGTTTATTCATTGAGGGCCTACTGAGTGCCAAAGGCTAACATGAAATTCCTCATGCAGCGGACATGGTAGTTCTGTGAGACTTCACTGCCATTCTTGCTTTACAGAGGAGAACTGTGGTTCTGTGACATGCCCAGAATTATGGAGGGTAGATTCCCAAGCTGTGCAGACTTCCCTCTATCAGGCCGTGTCAAACTCTGTGAGGTCAGGGTTGTCTTGAAAGCCATTTAGTGTGGACAAGCCCCTAGTGCAGATCACCAAGGAGCCTGCTCTGTCATTTGGCTTCCTGTGCAGACTTTGTGTGAGTGCTCCAGCGTGCCAGCCAGGTGTTCTGAGGGATGTGTCTGGCTCTTGCCAAGGGCTGTGGCCCTTCTCCATGGATGGCTGTCCTGGGAGGTCTAGATCCTCAGTGGACTCTAATGAGTGGTCCAGGGTAAGGAGCCCCAAACTAATCTGCCTGTCAGGCATTCTCATATTTGTGGTCTTGAGGTCTGGTCCTTCCCAAACTGCAGGCTTACTGGCCCTGCTGATGCCCTTGAAGTTGGATGAGGAGTGCTGAGTTCTCATGAGCTGATGCCCCTACTCATTCTGTCCCCCTGTCTTTCCCAGGACAGTGAGGTCCCAGGCTGCACCTTTGCTGATGGCGAGCTCATCCCCAGGGAGCCTGGCATCTTTCCTGAGGACGAGGAGGAGGCTATGATAACACTGACCCCACCTGAGGGCTCCCAGGAGTCAGATATGGACAGCCCCATGGAGAGCACCCAGAGCCTGGAGGGGTCTGTCGGGAGTCCTGCCGAGGACAAGGAGCAGGGTCTTGGGGGCCTGTTTCTGCCAGGGGACAAGTGAGTGAAAACTAACGGGAGCTCGGTATGTGGCTTCTAGGCCCAGAAATGTAGTTCTTGGAGGCCTTGGGACGCTAAAGATTTGCATCACAGGCATTGCTTCCATGTGTATTCTGCACGGCAGAAAGTTCCAAGCAGCTTCAGTGCTTAACTGTAGGAAGAGTTCTGGGATTTCAGGAAGCTGTGCCAAGTCAGTTTTAATGACTGTTTAATGATTAGGGATACATACTCTTTCATCAGAATTGTTTAAAAACAGTATTAATACCTAAGTAGAACTGGGGATGTAACTCAGCGGTAGAGTGCTTGCCTGGCTTGCTCAAGGCCCTGGGTTCAATCCCCAGCACTGCAGGAGGAGGGGGAAAAAAGGCCCTAGTGACTTCCCAATATAATAAGATATTGGCCTCTCACACTCAAGTGGGTCTGGAGTCACAGGCCCTCTGTGGCCCCCTTGAAGTAGTCTGTCTACTGAGAGGGGTCCAGAGTGGCTCCTAGGAGCAGCATCAACTGCACCAGTGACCAGCCCACCCCAGAACAAAGCAACAGACCTGTTCATCTTGAATCCAGTCATCTGCCATTTGGTGCCATTGTTTTCTAGGACTAATGATCAAGAAGCCAGCCAGCCCTGGCTGCCAAGAGTTTTTCAGTCAAATTTATAAGGAAACAACTGAGCACTGATTAATTCAACCTGAAGTGCTAAGGAGCCTGAGGGCAGACTTTCAAGTAAATAAATAAACAAAACATGGGGTGAGGTGCCAGGAAACTCAGTGTTTACCCACCCTATCATTAACACAGATCCTTAGATAGAAACTGGGGTTCCTCAGGGGTATGGGTTTGAGAATTATTGCCTTAACCCATGATTACAAACTTATTTCACCTAGTTCAGGTTTCCCATTTTAAAAAAAATTAGCTATAGGTGGACACAATATCTATTTTTATTTTTATGTGGTGCTGAGGATGGAACCCAGTGCCTCACACGTGCTAGGCGAGTGCTCTACCACTGAGCTACAACCCCAGTCCCAGGTTCCCCATTTCTGAATGGAGGCTCAGTGAGGTCAGGAAATCATGATATCTGAATAGGGAGATTACTGCATAGTGACCAAAGGAAAGACATGTTCAGCAGGGGATGGGCTGGACCTCTGTGTTCTTAGATGGTAGATGGGGCCAGCCAGGCCCTGATATGTCACAGGACACATAGTGGGTCACCCTTGGAGGCTCTGACTTGTGATTTGTTTTGTTTTATTTTGTTTTTTGATTAACCATCTTTGGACTAGAAATCTCCTACCACAGGAGACACTTCTTACCTCGTAGCTTATTGTTATCTATCATTTCATTATAAAAGGTGTGCAAGCCAATCACGCAAAACTTGAAAAAGCTAGGAAAAGTGAGAATGAGGAACAATAATCCACTACCCTAAACCTGAGTCCTGTTACCATTTTTATGTTTTTATTATAATATTTATTATGTTTATTATAATGTTTTCCTTCTGTATAGATTTTTTTTTTTTTTTTTTGATACTGAGTATTGAACCAGGGGTACTTTACCACTGAGCTACATCCCCAGCCCTTTTTATTTTCTATTTTGAGACAGGGCTTCCCTAAGTAGCTGAGGCTGACCTCAAACTTGCAATCCTCCTGCCTCAGCCTCCCAAGTCACTGGGGTTGCAGATGTGTACCACTGCTTCTAGCTTACATACTCAGTCTTATAAAAAGTCTGCAAGTTTGTGTCTAACTTTACTTTTATTCATTTTTCTACATTATTGCTGATATTTTTACAAAGCTTTTAACAACCATTTGATATTCCATTGATATTTGATTCACTAATTTGTTTAATAACTATAATTATAATCTAGCCTAACTGTAGTTAAGCCATTCAAGTTGTAACCAATGTTTTGCTACTCAGTTTGTGTTCTTTCTCTTGCAAAGTTTCTATGGTGAGATCTTCCCCTTAGGATGGGGTCCCAAAGTCAAAAGGTGCAAACTTGATGAGATTTTCACTGACTATAGTGCCAAGTGGCCTTCCTGAAGGCCTGGCTGGTCTCCCCCACCAGGAGCTACAGGTGGGGCCCCTCAGCCTTCACTAACATGGTACTGTGGCCCTCAGGTCCCTGGTCCACACTCCATCCATGACGACATCAGACCTCTCCACACACTCCACCACCTCGCTCATCAGCAATGAGGAGCAGTTTGAAGACTATGGGGAAGGGGATGACGTGGACTGTGCCCCCAGCAGCCCCTGCCCCGATGATGAGACCAGGACCAACGTCTACTCGGACCTGGGGTCTTCAGTATCTTCCAGGTGGCCTCTTGGTCTAGGATGGTATTTGGGGCTCAGAAAAAATGACAGAACCAATCCAGCCTCATTGCAGGAGATCAGTATGGCAGAGTCCTGAAATGACCATCCTGCCCTCTGACCTGGGGCTTGGGGTACTGCCTTTGCATCCTGATTGGGAGGCTGGAGTTCTTCCTCCCTTCTTCCATCTTAGGAAAGAAACAATTAAGCTGGAAGGCCGCAGCCCTTGGCAGGGGTGTCTGTGTCATCTTGCTTCAGGAACCGCCTTCTGTGATCCCTTACCCCCACCTGAGGCCTTACTTCCTCTGACATTAGCTCTGGGTGTGCTGTTCATGTTAAGGGAACATGGGCTGTTTCTCTTTGAGCTTGTTGGTGAGGGGATGCTCTGTTGCTTTATTTCCTCTCCCTGCCCCACCCCACAAAGTTTATAGATCTCGGGGAACCAAGTGAAGTAAGCTCAGCAGGGTGGGACAGGGTACAGCCTGACAGCTAAGAAACTGATTTCCTCCCTCTCCTGGAGCAGTGCGGGGCAGACTCCGAGGAAGATGCGGCACCCCTACAGCAGCGAGCTGCTAGATGTGTACTGCTCTCAGTGCTGCAAGAAGATCAACCTGCTGAATGACTTGGAAGCCCGGCTGAAAAACCTCAAGGCCAACAGGTGAGGCCCAAAGCCCAGAGGGGTGGGAGGCCAAGTGGATCCTGGAGGCAGAAGACCAAGGCAGGGCACTCCCCTCTAGCTTAGCAGATAAGAGAATACTCAGGGCTGGTCCTCGGGGCTTTTCCTGCAATGGGAAATCAAGCTGTTTTTTCTCAGGGCCAAGGTGATGTGCAAAGTCCCTTGAGTGGAGGGACAAGCCTCATCCTGCACGTTGGTGTCCTGTAGTGGGTGGAGTAAAGGAATGGACCAGAACCACTCTAGTCAGTGACTATGTCCTCTCTTTCTCTCTCTCTATAGCCCTAACCGAAAAATCTCAAGCACGGCCTTTGGACGGTAAGGACCCCTTTAGGGGACAATGAGTTGAGTGCTGTGCCCCTTAACTATGTTCTTGCTGCCTGAATACCAGGGCTCTGTGCCAGCAGCCCAGACCCAGCCAGTGTCCTGTGGGTGGCTGAATGAGCAGAGGGTTATGAGGCTGTCCCAGGGCCCTGTGGCACAGCAGCCAGAGGTCTGCTTCTGAGAAAGAAGGGCAAGCCCCTCCTCACCCTTCCTCCTCCCCTATCCCCTCTTGGCCTCAGTCAATGTCTTCAAACCCTTTAACTGCCTCTGCCTCAGCCTCCAGTGGACCCAGTAGGGATTCCCTGAGAGACAGCATGCCCTGCGGCTGTCTGTGCCCTTCCCTCCATTCTGGAGCTGGCAGCCACACCAGAGAGACCCTGGGGTTCCTGCTGGCAGAGCCCCAACCTGAGTCCTACAGCAGTGCCTTACTGCCACTGGGATCCTGTGTCACTGCTCCTGTAACCTGGCCCAGGTCCACACCCGGCTCCGGCCTAGCACTGGGTACAACAGCCTCTCGGCATAGACCCTGGTTGCTGCTTGTGAGGGAGTAGGGAAGGGGGTATCACTAGAGGATGGCAGCTGGAATTTTCCAAGGGTGACCTCTATAAATGTCCACCTATTTCTAGCCTCATCTCTCAACTCAGTGCCCAGCAAAGTATGATGGATTTCCCTTGCACCCTCCTCCAGAGTCCCCGAGAGGTAGCAGGAGCCAGCATGGTGGAGGGGGTCAAGCCTGATTGGGCAGACCCTATGCTGGGCCTGTGGAGCCAGGCTCCCTCTAATGCAGTTTTCTAAGTGGAGAAAAAGGGCCTCATAGGCCAGCTCTGGTCATTTGGTAGCTGTTGGCTGGATGCTGCTGTGAAGATGGTTTGAGGGCAGTGGCAAGAGCAGTTATGGATGGGCCATGACTGCTAGGGGATATAGCAGCCCCTCTGCCAGCCTCCGCGAGCAGGCGATGCTCTCCTCCCCTGGCTGAGTGAGGGCAGCCTTCTTGTTGGGGCCACTAGGGTACTGCAGGCTCCCCCAGCCCATAGCCCGAGGCTGGACCCCGCCTCTGGAGGGCCTTGCAGCTACATGCCCTCACCCACCCCTGCAGGCAGCTCATGCACAACAGTAACTTCAGCAGCAGTAACGGCAGCACTGAGGACCTGTTCCGGGACAGCATTGACTCCTGTGACAATGACATCACAGAGAAGGTGGGCCCTGGGTGGGTGGAGAAGGAAGGGAGTCAGTGTGTGCATGCCCCTCGGGGTAGTGGGGAGTGCTTTGGGCTGCTGTCTGGGGACTCAGGAGACCCTGTACCTATCTAGGAGCTGGGGGTAGGGGTGACAGGCACATGGCCCCTCACTGTCATCATCCCCACACGTGACTGTCCCTTTCATGTACTCCCATTTGAAGGTCTTGATCATGAAGTTTGGTTTCTAGATTGTCAGTCCTGTGGCCTCAAAGGTCTTTTCTACCCCATCCCTACTCTCTGCCATAGGTGAGCTTCCTGGAAAAAAAGGTGACAGAGCTGGAGAATGACAGCCTGACCAGTGGGGACCTGAAGAGCAAGCTGAAGCAGGAGAACACACAGCTGGTGCACAGGTGAGGCCAGAGCATCGGCTCTGGGGAACATGGGGCTGTCCCTGTTGCTGAGGACCCTGAGAGAAGCTGACAGATGTAATTTATAGCTCTTGAGGGGCAGAGGAGCTTGACCTTGACCGTAGGCCTGATGGATTCCCTCCACCAGACCTGCTGCCCTAGGGCAGGGCTAAGACAGGAGCCGGGATCTATGTCCCTCACTGCTTATAGCGACGAGATCCTCATCTCCCTCCTGGGATCAGGCTCTGCAGAGGAAGAGGCTGGCAGGAGGGGTCCAGGTGGAGGCCCACTGAGCATAACGTTGCCCACTGCTGACTGGGATGAAGCAGTGGGTGTTGCATCTGGTTGTCCGCCCCAGATGCAGGAAAATTAGTAGACTTACGCCAGGGTTTGGTCCTCTACCTTGTGGGATCCAAGATGGGCCTTTGTATATACCTTGGGTCAGCTTGGTGGAGGGGCTTTTGCCAGTGAGATGTACCTGAGACTGATATGCCACCTAGGCCACCAGTAGTGGGTTATATCATCCCTAGGGGACCTGGCCCTCTGGTCTGGTGTATCTGGGACCACTAGCCAAGATGTGCCTGTTTTTGGAGGCATGGTGCCTAGTAACCTGAGTTGTTGATCAGAGTGACACTGGCCAGGAGAGTGTGGCAGTGAGACCAGGAGGTGAGCCTGAGACCATGTCCAGCTGAGACCAGGCTGGCACTTCCTCTCTGTGGGGCCCTGTGCATCCCAGGTGTGGTCTCACTGCCCTCTGGACCCACACCAAGTCTGCCCCTGGCATGTGTGACTGGCTCACCTCCCTTTAGATGTCATGATGTCCCTAATTTGTTGACTGGCAGGCCCAGCAAACACTCAGCCCTCCCTGGGAAGGCATGTTGGGACTTGGTGGAGTCCAGGACTCCCCATGTGGCCAACTGGGTTGGGAGGAGACCACACAGGCCATAGGAGCTTGCCCATCCTGGGTTGTGCCCCTTCCTCAGAGTGCACGAGCTGGAGGAGATGGTGAAGGATCAGGAGACCATGGCTGAGCAGGCACTGGAAGAGGAGGCCCGGCGACACCGGGAAGCCTACAGCAAGCTGGAGCGGGAGAAGAGCACAGAGCTGGAGCTGCTCAACACCAGGTGCCCTGAGCCGTCTGCCCTCTTCCCATTGTGTAGTTGGTCAAACTACTTTTGATGCCTTAAAAACAAATGGGCAAGCTGGAAGCAGTGGTGCACACCTGTCATCCTAGGTATTTGGAATGCTGAGGCAATAAGATCACAAATTCAGGGCCAGTCTCAGCAACATAGGAAGACCCTGTCTCTAAATAAATAAATATATAAATAAACAAATAAATACATAGGGCTGGGGATGTAGCTCAGTGGTAGAGTACTTGCCTAGTGTGTGTAAAGCACTGGGTTCAATCCCCAGTTTCTCTCACCCACATACACACACACATTCACACACACCATGAGCCTGTTCTTTAAGGAGTATGCAAAAGAAAATTCATAGTAGCATCATTTGTATTAGGTAAAAGAAACAATACAAATGTCCATCAATAAGAGAGTAGGTTAAAAAAATACATTTAAAAAAAACCTGTTCCTACCTGGTGTCCTCTGCTGGGTGAGACATCCAGGCTTGGAGCTCCCCCTACTGTCAGATCCTCCCTGACCCTGAATCCACTTGGGTATATTGAGCCTGGGCTCTGGAGGCCAAGGGAATTAGTAAACCAGGGTCCCAGTTTGTATGGGCTCCTGCACCTGGGGTGTACCTGTGGCTTCACTGTCAGAACCTGAGGCAGATAGGGTAGAGAGCAGCACTGGCCCATGAGTCCGATGGCCACCGATTAGCTTCCCAGCCTGGGACATATTGTATCTTTTACCCATCTAGCACCCTTTCCTGTCTGCTTCCCAGAGCCCCAGGGAGGCTGAGGCAGCTGCTTCCCACCACTCATGTACAGTGAGGGCTTCTTTGCCACTGACTGATGTCAGCTAGGCCCCAGCAGAGAAGATACTGTCTTGGTGCTTCTTGGGCCCTGGGACTGTCTCTGAGCAGAGCCTTCCCAGGTTGGCCTGGGCAGGAGAAGTGACTGGGAGTTGGGCCATGTGAGGTTCCTTGAGGCTCTTGGGCAGGCACCCTGCCTGCAGCCAGGCAGGCCCAAAAGCACCTGCCCTAGAGTAGTTTGAGACTTTCTAGATCCAGTGTGCTGAGACTAGCCTCGTCACCAGAGGTGGATTTCAAATTTGGACTTGTGCTGTAGAATTTGTTGTTCGCATCTGTTTCTGGGGGCTGTTGTCTCCTTGAGGGTTCCTGTGCTCAGCCAGCTTTTTGCCCTTTGGAGGTGAAAGGGACACATGGGAGAAGACAGTGTGAGCATTGGCCAGAGAGCCAGAGGACAAAAATGCAAAAGCCACTGCCCTCCCCAGCTGCCTTCTCACTGGTGCCCTCTGGACTCCAGGGGCGCTGTTCATGCACAGGATGCAGATGGTGTTCCCAGAGGCACATGGCATGCTTCTTTCCTTACTCCCTGTACCATCTCCAGGCCACCCTCCTAGCCTTGGAGCCTCTCCTAGAGCTCCCAGTGGAGGTCAGAAAATGAAGGAAATGACAGTGGGGTGCAGCTCTGCCTGAGTACCTGGCTGTCTTCTCATGGAATCATTTGAGGATAGCATTTTGTGATCCTAACAGGGTTTTATTGCGCCAGAACCAAGGCCTGGGGACTCAGTGGCGGACTCAGTGGCAGCCTCAGTGAGCACGCAGAGGAAGGAGCCCTGGGGAGGCACTGTGGCAGAGAGTGGAAGGCAAATCCAGGGTCAGTGCCTTCAAATTGTAGGCACAAGGGCCCAATCACAGCCAGCCACTGGAAGCTCTTCTCTCCAACTAGCAGAAAACAGCCCCCCTGTGATGTCTCCACCTTCCAAGAATGCGTGCAAAAAGAATCTTTTGTTCTTATTCACAAATGAATGTTTCCTTTTATTGAAAAAATAAGTGATAACTCCATGTCTTTACTATTTTGCTTCTGTTGGCAGAAAGCTCAGGGCTATGCAGGTTGAGCATACCCTATTGGAAACGCCTGGAACCAGAGTGTTTCAGATTTCAGGGTTGTTTTTTTTCAGACTTTGTAATGTTTACATATATATATAATAAGATATTTTGGGGCTAAACCCAAGCCTAAACATGAAATCAGTATGTTTCATATAGCTTAAACACATAGCCTGAAAATGATTGGGGTGGGGAGTACTGAGGTGTTCTATCACTGAGTCACATCCTTTTTTAAAATTGTTTTCTTTTGAGTCAGTTTCAGTAAGGTGCTGAGGCTGACCTCAAACTTGCAATGCTTCTGTGTCAGCCTCCCGAGTCCCTGGGTTTGTTGTACACCACTATGCCTGGCATGAAAATAATTTTATACAAGATTTTAAATCTGTGCGTGAAACAAAGTCCTGTGGTGTGGAATTCTCCACTTGTGCCATCTTATCAGTGTTCAAAAATTTCAGATTTTGGAGCCTTCTGGGTTTTGGGGTCAGGGATACTCGACCTGCGTTATCATTGGCACAGTAATTCTCTCTCTCTCTCTCTCAGTTGCTTTCTGGTATCTTCCCTCCAGAAAGCAGAAAACAGTTCAGATCATCATTTCCTTGTGAGACAGTCTGCATTCCAGATTTCTGAAATTCATGACTTTCTCCTTTCCTCAGGGTGCAACAGTTAGAGGAAGAAAATACGGAGCTCAGGACGACAGTGACACGGCTCAAGTCACAAACTGAGAAACTGGATGAGGTGAGCCTGCAGTCTGGGTGAGAAGCCAAATCACAGGGAAGCAAGGTTGGTCAAAGGGGGCCTTGAATTCATAGTTTCTAAAACTCTAAAAAAGAGCTGTGCCCAGAAAAAGAAAGCAAACTGTGAATAATGACTTGTGCTTCTGTATTTCTGATTTCCCAAGTTTTCTACAGTGAATATATATTATACATTCCTTGTATAACAGGAGTGATAGTCTTAAAAGTGAGAGAGTGATGAGCTTCTGCTGGGCCTAACAGCGTCTGTGTGGGCTCTCCCTGATGTCCCTGAAGGACTCGGGCCTGAGATGTTTTTAGTTGTATTTCGAGAATCATAGGGGACCTGCCTGTTCTTTAAGCCATGACTTGGAGGGCTCTGTCCCACCGGGCTGGTCTGCCTATTCATCTGCCCAGAGAAGTCCTGGGGGCAGAATGTGCCCCACTCTGGCCACTCCCCTCCCATGACCGGCTCTCCTGGCTCCAGGAGCGGCAGCGCATGTCTGACCGGCTGGAGGACACCAGCCTGCGGCTCAAAGACGAGATGGACCTGTACAAACGCATGATGGACAAGCTGCGGCAGAACCGCCTGGAGTTCCAGAAGGAGCGGGAGGCCACGCAGGAGGTGGGTCCCCGCCTGAGGGCCCCAGGGCTCCCCCGCAGTGTTCCTGTTACCACCAACCAGCCTCTCTCCCTCGCAGCTCATTGAAGACTTGCGCAAGGAGCTGGAGCACCTGCAGATGTACAAGCTGGACTGTGAGCGGCAGGGCAGGGGCCGCAGCTCGTCATCCAGCCTGGGAGAGTTCAGTGCCAGGGCCCGTGAGGTGGAGCTGGAGCATGAGGTCAAGCGACTAAAGCAGGTGAGTACTGGGAACTGCTGTCCAGTGGAACAAGGGGCCCAGGTCAGCTGTGAGGGCTTCCTGTGCAGGGACCGTGGCTAGGGAGCCAAGGGTGGTAGCTTCCTCCTGCCTGGCCCACAAACTCCCACCTGCTTCTCTTGACCACCTGGTTGTCAGGACTGGCCACCCAACTCATGGCTCAAGTCAAGTGACGGCTCTGGCTATATCTGTTAGATCCCAGGATCTTTGCGTTGTGTCCATGAAGAGAAAGGGCATCACTATAACTGTCCTGTCTTTGGTGCTTGGGGTGAGGCTGAGACTCAGTCCAGCTGTGCCTTAGTGCCCAGCCTGGCCGGGTCCTTCCAGCAGGACACAGGGTCCATTCCAGCCTGAGGGTCCATTTCATATGTTCCTGGGAGCACTCCCTTCATTGGATGCCAGTTGTGGTGGGGGAGCAGGATCAGGAAAGGGTGGTGACCCTACAAGAGAGTGATGTCCAATGAAGTCCAAGCCCAGCCTGACCCCGCAGGCAGGAGACTATGACCCAAGTCACACTATTGAGTTTGTTTCACCAGAGGCAGAGGTGCTGGCAGCTGCGCCCCGGCTGCCGTCCTAAACCCAGCCCTTCTCCCATCCAGGAGGGGCGCCCAGGTCTCAAAGTGCAAGCCTTAAAGCACCTTTAAGCAAGAGTTGGCGCATAACGAACCCTGGGGTCAGCTGATGAACCCCTCAGGAGGGATGGCGCCCCAGAGCACGTGCCACTGAGCAGAGTTCCAGGGTCCCCCCTATGAAAGGAGGCAAGGAGACAAGCCCACTGTCTGCCCAGATGCCAGAGCAGGGCTTTCCTCAGGAAGGGCCAAGGTTGTAGGATGAGCTTCCAGTGGGCAGTGCCCCACATTGGGCCCCAGGGAGGAAGGGATGGCCGTGAGCAGGGCTGTAACTCCCCCAACCCCAGGACCTGGCATCAAAGGGATGCCAGGCCCTAGACCAGGATCCAGTCCTTCACCCCTGATGCCTGGCAAAGGCTGCGTCATCTTTAGGCCTCCTAAAATGGCCACAGCCCACACCACGGGAGGGTGCCTGGGCTTATAGTGGATATGGAGAAGAGGGTTCCAGCAGATTTCAGATGCCTCTTGGAGTTGATGTTGTCTTCATCCTTTCTCTGTAGGAGAACCATAAGCTGCGGGATCAGAATGATGACTTGAATGGACAGATCCTGAGCCTCAGCCTCTATGAAGCAAAGAACCTCTTTGCTACCCAGACCAAAGCCCAGTCTCTGGCTGCGGAAATTGACACAGCCTCTCGAGATGAGGTAGCCTGTCCCCTCCTCCATGGGTTTTATTCTACTCTTCCCCTGCCAGGACCATGAGCCCCAGGCTGCCCAGAGCCTGAAAGCCAGATAAGGGCCTGGTCCGTGAGAGTCCCCACCTACCACAACCCCAAAAGACAGGCACAGCTATGCAGGAGGTGGCCACAGGGGAATAGGTCAGCTCTGGTTTCTGCTGAAAGGAGCACAGGTTTAGGACAGAGTGGAGTGTGAGTCTGAGCTTTGTGAGATAAGTACCAAAGTGCTGGGTGCATTGGTGCATGCCTGTCCCACTGGCTCGAGAGGCTGAGACAGGAGGATCACAAGTTCAAAGCCAACCTCAGCAACTTAGCAAGTTCCTGAGCATCTCAGCAAGACCCTGTCTCTAATAGTCTCCTGAGGTTGTGGCTCAGTGGTTAAGTACTCCTGGCTTCAACCCCTGGTACCATAAAAAATAAGTACCAAAGTGGCCAGTGGGTTTCATCTGCATGGAGACCCAGGTTAGGCTGTGATCCCACTGCCCACAGCAGGAGGGCAAGGGAACTGGCATTTCTTGAGCATCGACTTTTTGCGCATGTTCTCATTTAACCTGATAACTCTGGGGCTCTGTGAATACCTCCATTATAGACCATGAAACCAGGGCACATGCTCACCCACCTGTAGTGGGAGACGGACCCAGCTGTCTAGCACCAAAACCCACTCTTTCTGCTACAAATGCCCAAATTCCTGGATACATTTTAACATGACCCTAAGACCCCATATCACTGAACCTTACCCTTTTCCTGGGACCCAGAGCTTACAGTTGACCTCTAGCCTCAAGGAGCTCCTGGGGGAGCTGGTCACCAGCACCCCCAGCTCCAGGGCAGAGGCAACAGTTTAGCTGCACCCTAAAGGACACCCTAGGAATTGCCTTAGGAAAAGGCAGGGCTGGGGTGGGGAGGAAACAGCTGGCAGCCTCAGGGGTCTTTAGTGCCCTTGACCTATGAATGTTAGTCTTGATTATAAATGCCTTTGGCCAGTGTGCTCAATCTTAAAAAAAAAAAAAAAAATCCACATCCAGTGCTTCCTCAGGCTGATGACATTGCCTAAGACCCTTGTCCTGGACTCCAGGTGCTAGTGTTAGTCTGGGAACCTGCCTTGCCCAGGCTCCTGGGCCCCTCAGTCATCAGACACTAGCTCACTACAAGCCTGGGGATCTGGGCTCTGCCACACCCCAGTCCAGGCCTAGCCTCTGACCTGTCTTTCCCATTCCCTTCAGCTAATGGAAGCCCTAAAAGAACAGGAGGAGATCAACTTCCGACTGAGGCAGTATATGGACAAGATTATCCTGGCCATCCTGGACCACAACCCCTCCATCCTGGAGATCAAGCACTGAGCGGGGGCTGGCTACAGAGCGGCCTTAGGACCTGGGACCAAGGGGCAGCCCTGCCCGAGGAGGCGGGCCTGGGTCTGGGCCCCACACTCACACTGTAAATGTACCTCTGGCCACCATGTGTACCGTGTGCTGGTGTATATATGGGTTGAGCGTGGGACCGTGGCTGTGTGGCACCTGCACAGTGAGCTGTGCGTGCACTTTGTGACCCTCTCTGCAAGGGGCAGAGGGCCCTGGGAGTGGGAGGGAGCAAGGTCTGCTGTGGGTTTTCCTGCAATAACAAGAGCTGGACGTTTGTGTTTCGCATACTGGATAAAATGATTCTACCTCGGGATAAGGATCAGAAACACTCCAGCCAGGCGGCTCTTCTCCCCGCCCTGCCTCCCCCTGGGGCAAGGAGCAAAATTGTGATCTTGTCCAGGAGTCTGGTTGCTCTTCCAGCCTCTTTGACCACCTTTCAAGCCCAGGTATTTGAGCTCAAAGAGAAGGAAGGGGTGTCCTGGGGGAGCCAGCTGAGGAGCCCCATGGGCAGCTCTCTGTGGAGCAGGTGTACAGTGTCCAAAGGACTCGGGTTCACAGAGCTACAGGCAGGCCATCCTCATTTTGGGGGTGCGTGGCATTTCTGGAGTTCTCCCTGCCCTCCCACCCCTGCTTCCCTACCTCCCCTTTTGGGTTTGGTTTGGTTTTTAAGACAGTGAAATATAAGCATTATTCACTTGGGTATCAAACGATGAAAGCAAAAGGAAAGAGAAGCAGCTTAGGGGGTGGGGTGTCAAAACAGGTTGGGCAACCAAAGAAATGATCCCTAGGAGGAGCAGGGCTCCCCGCGGCTGCACAGATGGACTGTCACTTGTCCCTGGTGGGCTCCTCACAGCCTGGTGAGGACAGGTCTTGGGATGGATTCCAGAATCTGAGCTCGGACTCTACTGGGGAGTTGGCAAGGCTCCTTCATCAGTCCTCACCCAGGGGAACAGCCACTGCGCTGGTGGGAGATGTTGGGAAAGTTGCAGGGAAACCTTTTGTCTTCTGTGCTTCCGACACATGGTGGGATTTTACACCATGGATTTTTAATGTGATCTCTCATTCCAGGCAGCTGGGAGTAGATGTGGTACTTTCCTTTGAGTTTTCCAGTCTATTTCAATTTTCTATAGCTTGTGATTGGTTTCCTTTACCCAAATCTATATAAACATGTATGGTCTTATTTCTTCCCCTGCAGTTTCTTGTTTTCTTCAGCACATCTAGTGGAAAAAGGAAGGTTCTGGCACGTTGGGGAGGGCAGGGAGGGGTGTACGCAGAGAAGGCAGGCAGTGGAGGATGAAGAGGGGACCTGGGGGACTTGGGTGTGTTCCCAGGTTTATAGGCAGGGCTGTGGCCAGGATTGATCTTCATTTCATTCCAATCAACTTTGCTTCTGTTGGATTTTGTGATTTCTTTTTAATCATATGTGCAGTTTGATCTCATGCTGCAAATAATGGGGTTGCATTGGTTCTGCCCAGGACTCTGGAATGACTCATACCAGGAAGACTGGGTGAGGAGTCATCTCTGGGAGACTCTGTTCTCAGGACACTGGGCTCCCCGAAAGGGCTGAGAAATCGCAGACAGAAAAAGGTGGCCTGAGGAGTGGGTCTCCTGAGAATTTGCCAGTAGCAAGGAATGGCCACAACTGAGAGGCAAAAGATGAATTATGACATGGCTTTGGTCTGGGTTTGAAATTGGAAGAAGTGCCATTGAGGCCAGCCAAGTCAGGGCCCTGTTCCGTGGGGGACTTACCCCAGGGATGAGTATTTTATAAGTAAAACTGTGTATGTTCTTAGCTGCATTGGTGTCGATTCCAGAGAAGGCCACAGAGGCCAGAGTTAGAGCCACTGTGAAAGAATTTCTGCCAGGGGAAAAGGAGGTGGGAAAGATGTCAGCGTGCTCCACTCTCCTCGCTTCTCCTTATAGCAGGTGCTATTGGCATGGGCTTCCTGAGGGGCAAAAATGTCAAGCCTAGAAGACCCTCTGGACCTGGTCAGAGAGGCCTCTGAAGAGGAACTTTTAAATGAGGGAGTGAATTCCTTATAACACACACCTCACGTTAAATCCAACTTACTTCCTTTCTTCAGCCAAGATACATTTCTTATAAAACTTTGTCAACTCAGCTCTTTAAGACCACGTATGTTTAGGGGCTAGAGATGTAGTTCAGTGGTAGAGTGCTGTGCAAGAGCCTGGATCCAATCCCTACTACTGCCTGCCCCCCCAAAAAAAGTCATGTATGTTTTCAAAATGCTCTTCTGATCCTGAAAAGTAGCCTGATGGGAGCAAGTTCCTCTCTTGCTGTTTTCTGCCTCCCTTGCTCATTTTCCTGCTAGAGTTCTATCCTGGCTGTCCCTTGTTGTATTGCTAGATGGTAGACATGGTGCCCAGTTAGATTTGAATTTCAGGCTAGATGCAGTTGTGCACACCTGTATTCCCAGTGGTTTGGGAGGCTGAGGCAGGAGGATCATGAGTTCTAAGCCAGCCTCAGCAACTTAGCAAGGCCCTGTCTCTAGATAAAATACAAAAAAGGACAGGAGATGTCGCTCAGTGGTTAAGTGCCCACGGAATCAATCCCTGGTACAAAAAAATTGAATTTCAGATACACAGCAAATAAATTTTAACTTTTAGAATAGATATGTTCCAGCTAATACTTGGGACATATTTTAAATGAGCTTTAAAACTTTTAAATTCCCAAAGGGGCTGGGGTATAGGTCAGTGGTAGAACATTTGCCCAGCATATGAGATGCTCTAGGTTCAATCAATTCAAAAACCAAAACAAAACAAAACAAAATGATCCCTGGACATTCTGGTTTAATTGGGCCTGGCCCAAGCCTCTGAATTTGGAAGTGCCCTAGGTGTATCCAATTTAACTGGGTGTCCTATGTAGGAGTTTGGGGCCAGGGTGTTGCCAAACCCAGCAACCCTACCAAGTAGGAGCTAGTAGTAATCTGTCTGAAGTTTAGAGGGTTCTTTGGGGTTTTTTCATTTTGTTTTTGTGGGGGTGGGCAGTGGGGGGAGGTTTCTGTAGAAGATTCACATTTTACGTAACACTGAGCTGTCCTTTCCATCAATTTGAAGCCAAACAAAATTAATGTTTTCCTTTTTTTTTTTTTTCTTTTAATTTTGAAGTAGCTGGAGATAGACCTAGGTTGTTTTATTTTAAACTGGTAGGTTTCTTTGAGAATCATCAGAGGGGAATTCTTTTTTCTTGACTTTGTTTCTGATACTTGAAAAACACCAAGCTCCAGAACCCCCCAGAGGGCTGGGTCCCACACAGGGGCTTCCAGCTTCACACTGCAACCATCTGGAGAAGCTAGGAAACTCTGATGACCCGGCTGACTCCCCAGAGCTCCAGACTAAACTGCTGTGGCCCTGGCACCTAGATTTTTAAAAATTTATTACATATTCATCATACACACAGTATAACAATATAATTTGGCCAATATGGCTCCCCTGCACTTGCCCCCTCTGTCCCCTCCTCCGACCCCTTGGTCCCTTTCATCTGCTGATCTCCCTTTGATTGTCATGAGATACCCTCCCTGCACCTTTCTCTTCCTTTTTCCTTTCTAGCTTCTACATACGACCCTTGACATGAATTTGACTTATTTCCTTTTACATGATGGTCTCTAGCTCCATCCATTTTTCTGCAAATGACATAATTTCATTTTTCTTTATGGCTGAGTAAAACTCTTGTGTATATATACCACATTTTATGTATCTATTCTTCTGTTAATGGACACCTAGGCTGGTTCTATAGTTTGGCTATTGTGAATTGTGGTACCTAGATTTTTAAAGACCCCCTCAGTGGTGTTAGCATATAGTTCAGGGCTGAGACCCCTTGTCTTAGAAACTTGTTGGCCAGAGACTGAGAAAACTGGTAGAAATGGCTGCTGGGTTTGTTGAGCCAGGGTTGGCCCAGGGCCTCTGCTGAGATGGTGGATGGTGGCTTTTCCTGTTGGGATGTTGAGTGACCCTTGCCACCCGATCGGGACCAGTAGATCCAACTGTTGTTACAAGCCTGGAGATGAGCAAACCTAAGTGGGCGGCAGGGTCTCTGCCCCGAGTCAGGGATGGCACATGTTGGGGTTTGCTGACCACAGCCTTAATGAAGTGGGGGCAGAACAGAGTCAGCTGAAAGCGCTTCCCTGAGAGCAGCCTCAGACAGCAGCCACCTGCTTACACGGCTGAGGGAGGGACACTGGCTTCATGGGTTTTGTTTGTCTTCTGACTGGGCAGGTGAGGGAAGTCCCAGCTCTCCCCCATTACTAGCCAAACCAAACCAGACCAGGCTTGGAGGCTCCAGGTGCTGTCTGTGACCAGTCTGATTCCTGGCCAAAGCGGGGGCTCTTTGTCCCAGTGAGGGATCTAATAGCCTGCCAAAGTCTACGGCAAGGCTGGTGAGGCGGGAACAGTTCAGTCCCCTGGGTGCTCCAGGTGCATGAGAGCTAACTCTAGATGGAATTGGAACGGGAAAGTTTTGGGTGGTCACCATGCCAACCAAGGAAATGACTTTGGCCACCTGGTAAATCCTGATGGCTCTGTAAGGGGCTGAGGTGAAGTAAGGGGCTGAGGTGAAGAAGGCTCTGTAAGGGGCTGAGGTGAAGAAGGGGCTGAGGTGAGGAGAGGGGCCATTTAGGAGTTCAGTGCTGGTCTTTCCTCCCCGTCCTTCCCTTTGGGACCCAAGGTCTACCCTGTAGGTTGGTGCTTCAGGCTGTTAAGGCTGAGGCCTGTCCCCAAAGGGTCTGAAGTCAGAGGAGCCATGCCTTATCTGGTGACTGAGCACTGATCTTAGGGACCTCAAGGTCCTGGCTTGTGTCCTGTGATGGGCAGCTGAGGAGGCGGAGGAGGGCAACCCTGAGCCTGCCCTACCTACCTGGCAGGACGACCAGGAGGCCCGTCTGCCATGCTCTAGCTGCCCATCTGAGAAATTAGCAGCTTTCTAGAAGAGTCTGTTTCTACAAGCATGACCCCAGTGAAGGGCAGAGCCACCGTTCTCAGTGGGTCACATGCCCTCGATGCCCTGATCTCTGTAGGTTCCTTCTCTCTACATTGTGACTGTAATGTAGGGCTGTCTGCCCAAGAGGCACCAGCTGGGAATGGCATCCCAGGCCACCTCTGCTGCCAATTAACTGCTGTGGTGCCCAGGGCGACCCTGCATCCTGCCAGGACCGCCTGCTTTGCCGTGTTCCCCGGGCTGTTTTTGTCTGCATGGTTTGGGGTCTTTGTCCTCGTGCCTTCTTCCCCGTCACCCCTGTACAGGATTCTCCGTCTCCCACTGCCCCTTTTCTACATACTCCGGTGCCGCTGCCTTCCCCAGCCCTGTAAACGTGGACACTTGCCTCCTACTTTGTAGCCTCAAGCCTCCACCCTGGAAGGCCGGGCTTGCAGGCACTGTAACTACCCACTATGATCAGACCACCTCCCCTTGGCTCACCCAGCCTCACCCTGCCTTGTAGACTCGGTAACCTTTGTACAGAATTTTTTGTCATCGTCTTAAGCACTGGGGGCTGGGCACTGAGTCCTGCACCCAGCATGCAGCTAGTTAGAAACCTTGTATCCCAGAAAAGGGCAACTTGGTGTAAAGCGACTTCAAACTCCTGCAAAACCTCTTGCTGTGAGGACGTGGGTATTTGCCGAAGGCAGAGTGCGCCTTTAACCTGGGGCACTGGTCCAGCAGGGATGCCCAGTCTTGCAGGTCTGCAGCAGGTACCTGCACCCCATTGCTCCCGGAAAAAGCCCTGGCTGTGTGGTTCCCCGTGCCTGGCAGTGGGCCTGGGTTTAGGTGTCCAGTGTGCAGAGCAGCTGCAGACCCGAGGAAGATACTTTGCTACTGTCCCTGCCTGCTGTAACCCTGCCCAGACCTTCCTAGTGTGCCCAAGGTGCTCAGACCAGAGTGCCATTAAATACCAGGCTGATGTCAGGACCTGGATGGGACAGGACGTTGCTGAGGACTCTCAGCCCGTCAACTCCCCTCCCTCCAATCTGGGGCTGGGTCTCCTGAGGACCATGTAGAATAAACTGCACCCGAGGCCTCATGCTCCAGGGTTTGTTACATGGCTTCTGACTCTCCATGGGATTCAACTTGGATCCCTTAGCTTTAGGACTGGGATGGGACCTCTGCTTTCAGGCCCCAGAGAGGGAGGGTGTGGGTCGAGGCCCCAAGGCTGAGTCCGAGGTCCTAAGCTCTTCGCCTCCTGCTGCTTCCTATCTCAGCGGCAGGCACCTTCCAGGGAACTGTAATGTACAGACCAAGGTGTAAATAAACAGTGGCTTTTCTTGCCTGACTTGCTGAGAGTTTCTGTGGGGTCTGTGGGGAGGAGTATTAGGTTTTCATCGCTGTGACAAAACACCTGAGAAAATCAACTTAGAGCAGGAAGGATTTATTTTGACTCAGTTTCAGAGGTTCCAGTCCATGGTCACTTGGCTCAGTTGAAAGAGAGGGGTGGGGGACAGAGATACCCTTCAGGGCACACTTCCAGTAACTGCTTCCCCCAATGAGGCCCATGTTTGGGGGAATATTCCAGATCCAGAGCATAACAGCAGAAGAAGAGAGGCCTCAGGAAGAATAGACCCCACCCAGCGTGTGATTTTGGGGATGGCTGATGCTGTCCCTTGGCTCTCCAGCCAGTCACTCTAGCCCACTGTCCCAGATGTGGATCCCAGAAACCCCTCCAACACCACAGTTCCAGCTATCATGTTTGAAAACTTTGTCCTCAATACAACCATGTTCTTTCCTAGCAAGGGCTTCCCAGGAATCTGTGGGGCCCCAGGACCATAGGCCCAAGTCCCCCACTCAAGTCTGGTTTCAGACTTTTCAGGGTGGGGCCCTGACAAGCCCTAGAATGTCCAGGTGGTCCTGAATTGGGTTATCTACATCACCAGGTTTCTGCCTCTCCTTATCTCCCCCTTCCTCTTATTATTATGGGATTCCAGGTAGCAAAAGGACTTCACAGGTCCCCCACGCCCAGCATCCTGGGACCCTCCACCTCCCAGTGCAGGCCCATGCCATGGGTCCTCCCAGGGGGCAGACAATTCCTGACATGGGGTTAGCGCTGCCTCCTCAAACACTAGGATTTGTGAGTTGCCCCCAACCTGTCTTCCCTTCTTCCTACAAAAGCACTTTTTTTTTTATTCCCAACTGGGGTCTCCAGATTTAGCAAACAAAAATGCAGAATGACCCAAACGAAATTAATTTGAAATAATTTAAATTTGAATTTCAAATAAATAATCCAGTGAGCCTCATCCTAACCTAATTATATCCGCAAAGACTGTTTCCAAATGAGGTCACGTTGACAGGTCCCAGGATTTAGGATTTCAACATATGGGGGGGGCAGACAATACCCATCAAAGGAGGGATGGGGTTCTCTGTGTTCTAGAGAGAGGTGGGGTCAAGTGATATTGTGCAGGCTGCACCTGCACAGGTGTGCTCCCCCACCCACCCAGCAGAGAGGATGTCGGTCAGTCCTCAGGAATGACATCATTCCTGCGCCGCCTAGAGGTTTCAGCAAAGAAGTTTCCTAGTCAGGTCCCATCAGCTCTGGATAGAGAACCTTTTAGGGGTAGCACCTGGGCCCAGGTCAAAGTCTCCTGAGTGGGTGAAAAATATCTGGGCATAGAAATCCCTCAATCAATCATCACTGACTGAACACCCTGTGTGTGGCAGGCACTGGGGCTGGGTACAAGGTCTGGTGCTCTGGAAGTCCCCAGGTTCCTGGGGGAGGAGAGAGACACAACTGATTTCCCGGATGGGCAGCAGCCAGGGGAAAGTCTGGGGACTTTGGGAGCTGGAGGAAGGGGATGTATCCCAATTAGAGATCAGAGAGCTTCCCTGAGACAGGGGTCTTTATTTTTATTTATTTTTTTATTTTTTTTGCGGTGCTGAGGATCAAACCCAGGGCCTTGTGCTTGCAAGGCAGGCACTCTACCAACTGAGCTATATCCCCAGCCCAAGACAGGGGTCTTTTGGCAGAACCCTGAGGGGTCTGTAGAATGTAAGTAAACTGGCTGGACACAAAGCAAATCCCTTCAGGGTGCCTTGGGTGGAGAGGTGGGGGTGGGAGGTGCAGCGGGGCTAGGCAGTGGAGCACCTGGTGAGCCAAGAGCGGGTCCATCTCCATCCATCAAGCAGATGTTTCTTTGTTGCTTGGTGACTGGTAGGTGCTGAGCTCACAACAGTGAGCAAAACAGATTTGCTCCCTATCCTCATGGCCTAGGAAGCTTCCAGAATGTGCAAGTAAAGTACTTAAATGCTGGCTGCATATTAACATCACCTGCAGGAGTTTTAAAATCACCCTGCCCAATGATTCTGATTGGGTTGGGTGGTTGGGGTGGGTAATGGGATCTCTTTAAGGCTCACCAGGTGACTCCACTGTGTAGCCAGCAGCAAAATGGGTATATAAGCAGGTGTGCCTAGACTCATGGGAGGAGTCAAGGAGCTTCAGCTGGAGGGGGCAACAGACGTGGCCAGGCAAGGAGACTGGGAGGGGAAGGGGACAGCCCCTGTAGAGGGGACAGCAGCCACTAAGACCTGGAGGTGGTAGGAACTCACAGGAGCCAGCACTGCAGAGAATGTGGTGGGGACTGTGCAGAAGGATTTTAAACCAGGGAGTGTCCTGGTTGAGCCAGGCAGCGAGCCCTGGGGAAGGTTGCTGAGGCGCAGTGAGTGACAAAGGCAGCCTGGACTTGGCTGATGTCTTAGTCACTTGAGATTATCCTTGCTGAATACCACCAACCACTGTTATGGGGAAGTGTAAGATAGGGGTGCCGGCCAGGTTGGTTCCTGGTGGCCCTTTCCTCTGCTTCAAGAGGGCTACCTTCCCACTGCGTCCTCACATGGCCTCTTCTCTGTGTGCCACAAATAGTTCTCTGATAGCAGGGCACGGTGGCACATGCCTGTAATCCCAGCTACTTGGGAGGCTGAGGCAGGAGCATCTCAAGTTTGAGGCCAGGCTGGTCTACTTAACAAGACCCTGTCTCAAAATAAAGTAAAAAGGGCTACTTTTTACACAGATAGAGCAGCCCTGGGTTCAATCTCCAATACCACGTGCAAAAATAAATAAATAAATAAATAAATAAATAAATTAAAATAAAATAAAATAAATTCTCTGATGCTTTTTCTCTTGGTAGTAGGACACTGGTATTGGGGTAGGGCCCACATTTAAAACCTCATTTAGCCTTAATTACCTCCCTAAAGGCCTTATCTCCATATGTAGTTACACAGCAGGTAAGGTTTAATCTTATAAATTGGGGAGGGTGGGACACAATTCAGTCAAGATTCTTTTCCCCTGTTTGTGTTGTACTGTTCGAGGGGGAGGAGTTGGGATCACCAGGCTTTGGTGATCCCTAGGTCCAGGGAGACAGGCTTCTCACAGTCCTGCTGGGAGGGTCTACCTCAGCCCATGTCTCCAGAAAAAAATGACTAAATGACAATCATGGATGGAAAAGGCCATTCTACAGACCCTCTGCTAATACCAGGCCTTAGGCCCAAGGAACTGGGTGCAGCAGCGCCACCAATCATTGGATACAGAGACCTGCAGTCAGGGCTCAGCTCTCTCCAGCCCTGGGGAAGCACGCGGAGACCTCTTTCCTCTACCTGCTTCCCCACACTCCCTGTGCCTGCTGCAGGGCTGGTCCTGCAGGAGGCTCCGACCAGGTGGCCAATACCACCTTCCTGTCACTTTGGGGGTCCAAGGAGGCCTCTGCAGAGGCAAAAGAGACTGCTACTCCACCTCGCAGGTTCTTGACACATAACAGGGAAGAATTTAAGGATGTGTCCTGTTTGGGCAGAGGAAGAACTTCAGTAGAAAGTGAAATGTGGAGGTACACATTCTAGAAGCAGAATTCAGGGAGGAAAAATGGCACTTTCAGGGTCTCGGGCCTTCTCTAAAGGAAACTTCGAGGAGAGGGCGTGGGAAGGTATGTGGGCTGTCATCACAAGACTGCTCTGAGGACCTTTATGTTGACTTGTCTCCTCTCGCAGCAGTAGATGATGCTGGGAATGTACCCTGTCCTGCAGGATTCTCAAACTATCGTTTTTCCCTTTATTCTAAAAATGTTAGTACATTGTATAGGCTAATAAACAATGCACTGGGCTGGGGATGTAGCTCAGCTGGTAGAGTGCTTGTAAGCACCAGGCCCTCGGTTCAATCCCCAGCACTGCAAAAAACAAAGCAAAAAATAGTGCACTGGGCAATTTTCATAATTGAGTGAATTTATAGTAACTTTAAGCCCTATAGATTTCACAAGAGTTTTTGAGTGGCAGGTCTGGGTTGGGAAAAGGCATGAGGAACTTTTTAGCACAAGGCTTTCAGATTAAAGTTAGCCTTCTCTTTCTTCCTTGTCTCCTGTTTCTTTCTTTTCTATCCTCCCTCAATTCCTCAGTGTCCCTTGTATCCACAGGTGATGGGTTCTAGCACATACCAAAACCCTTGGATGCTAATATTCCTTACCTAAAGAGTAGTACGTGCATGTAACCCATGCAATCTTCCCACATGCTTTAAATCGTCTCTAGATTACTTATAATACCCTGTACAACGTAAATGCTGTGTAAACAGTTATGCTGTGTTTAGGGTATAGTGACGAGGGGGAAATGTCTATGTTGGGTACACATGCAATTAAAAATTTTCCACCCATGTTTGTTGAATCCACAAATATGGATCTTGCAGACCTAGACTCCATAGGTACAAAGGGCTGGTTATAACAGCTTATGTTCATTTAAGGCTGTGTGCCAGGCAGTGTTCTAAGTGCTGTGTGTGTTGGCTCTCTACTTTAAGAAGTGGGGAGTATTACAGATGAGCCACCCCAGGTGACCTCCCCAGACTCAAGTCACCCAGGATTCAAGCGCAGCTGATGAGGAGACAGGATGTCACAGAGTGCCACTGGACTGACTCACCCATGGAGTAGGTTGCTCAGAAGGGGAGGGTCGCTGCTGCTGCTGCTGCTGGGAGGGCTTCAGGCAGAAGGCAGGACACAGGCTGAGCCCTGAAGCTGGCTCAGCTCTACGAGTTGAGGAATTGTCAAGACAGCATGGCAGGTCTGGGCTGGGCATTGCAGGAGCAAGAGCAGGGAGGTGGACCATGTACCCTGTGCATGCTCCTGAGGAAAGGCCTAGAAAGGATGGTGCTTCCACAGTGGGTGGGCCTGACTGGCCAGGCTGGGCCTTAAGGTGATCTGAGGCACTGTTGGCACACAAAGTTCACTGGGGCAAGGCTATGGGCGGCAGGACCCAGGAATTCTGGGCCAGCATCAAGCCACCCCTTCTTGGAACTGACCTGGAGCTGGGATTGGGTCTGCAGGGACTTCCTCTCACTCTCCTGCCACCTGTGGTTGGGCCCTGGCTCTTCCTACAGACCTCAAGCTCTGTCCTTGGTATCTTGGATTTTGACTTGAACTCTGACATCAGTGTGGTCTTTGGGTTTAGGAAAAATAATAGTAAAGGACTAGTTTCTGAAAGGCCTAAGCCAGAGTGCAAAGCTACTAAAATCTGAGCCCACTTACCCTGTGCCACCTGTGGGAAGGCGCCCTGGGGAGCCTGTGAACCCCCTTCCCCTGCCTTCCAGCCCACCTGCCCCTTCTGGGGGAATATGGCTTCTCCAGCTGAGCTGCCACCTGGCCATAATTTGGGGGTTGGCTTTCCCAGCTTGTCCAGTTCATGTCATTCCTGACCAAAAGCTGGTCTTGGCTAGTCTCTGGCAGAGTCCAGGCCAGAAACTCAGCCCTTTGTTCTGCAGTTGGAGTGTTACCAGAAGCAAACGTCCAGGATACCCAATGCTTGAGTACCAAGGAAGACGAGTGTTGGCTGTATCACCAGAGGTCCTGGAGAGGGAGACCTCAACTGAAATGACAGGGTCCTTGTCATACAGGATGGAAAAGAACTTTCCACATCAGATATTGAGGCACACATTTATTTAGAAAGGCAAGAAGCCCACATTCAAGGGAGAATTTGGGCTCTTTTAAAGGAAGTTTGAGGGGTAGGCATCAACCTGGTGATCCAGGATGGTCGGTGGTGGTCCTGTGGTTCTCGGGATCCTTGGTTGACATCTCCATTATCTGATCACATTGGGATCCGTGGGAAAGTACCCTCTAGTCCAGGTTTTGATCTCTTTGCTTGATCTAGTCTAAAAACACAAGTACTAGTGGGCTGATTAACAGTGTGCAGGGCAAGTTTCACAAGTGAGTGAATTTCCAGCAATTTTAAGATTGTGAATGAAGATTTATAGATTTCCCAGAAAGTTGGGAGGGGCAGACCTGGGAGAAAGCACTGACTTGGGAAGTGAAGGACTGGGGAACAAGGCTTTCAAGTTAGTTTTATTTTCCTTGTCCTTTTTTGGGTTTCCTTTTTACCTTTTATTTTTTTCTATCCTATCTCAATAGGAAGGGTTCAGGTTTATTCATTGCTGGCCCTGCAGAAGACAGGGGGGCTAGCTCCTCAAAGCTCTGTCTCCCTTGACTGGGGGTGAGGCCTGGGGAGGGGAAGGGGCCATGAAGCTGCAGGCTGGGCCTGGCCTTCTCCAGGACATCAGTGGATCCCAACTTCCTGAGGTGGTTATTAAGGAAAGGTTATCGGGTTCTGGAAATCTATAGAAAGGTTTAACAGCTAACATCTAGACGGGGCCTTTTGGTCAAAAGGGAAGAGGCAGTGAAGGACAATCTCAAAACAGCCCTGGTAACAGGTGTTGTGAATGTGGGCTATCAGGCTGCAAGGAACTGGGGAGAGCATCTGGTCCACGCTGGCCCACCACAGAGCCCTCCATGAATTGGCTTTTTGAGGTGGGGGTGGAGACAAAGGAGACCTACCTTATAACCTTGCACCTTCTGTAGGACCCAGTTCCAGGGCTGAGCCAATCAGTGTGTTTGTGCTTAGTGGCAGTGACAGGTATGACAGCCTCCAGGGAGCCCCCTTGATTGATTCTCTATATGTGGCCTGTCCTGTACCATCCTCACCCCCAATGAGAGGAGTTTATTCCTCTCTTCTTTGAATCTGGGTTGGCCTATGACTGTTTTGAAAGATGCAAAACACATGGCGTATGGCAGAAGTGGCATTCTGGATTTGAGTTCTAGGCCTTAAGAGGATTAGCAGTTTCTGCTTCCTTCCTCCTGAAATGGACTTTCCTGAAGGACCCAACTGCCATGCTGTGAGGGACCCCAAGAAGCCATGTGGAGGAGAATGCCCCCTGCCAACAGCCCCAACTAGTGAGGCCTTGGGTCTTCCAGCAGTCCCTCCCTCAGATGCAAAGCTGGCTGGTCAGCCCACACACCCAGGAAAAATGATGAGTGGTTTTCTATTTGAAATGTTGGGGTCAATGGTTAGATCAATATCAATAGATCCCTGAAATGGCAGGTCACCCGAGTTTCCTTTCTACCAGCTTCCCCTCAGAAGATCCTCCTTTCCAAAAATGCCACCGAAGTGGGACCAAACTGGGACAATCACTGGTCTATTGGTCACCTGATGTCAACCAGGTAGATGTGTTATTGTGCATAGCCTCATAGAAAATCCTGATCATCCACAACAGCAGGACATGTTCAGGGAAAGAAAGACCCTGACTCAAAGGCTGTCGCTGCTTTTGGGCACCACTGGGAATTCTGCCTCCTTTGGGGGCTTCCAGGAAGAGTTGGTTTAATTCATCTCATGGTGGACCTGTGTGCCTTCCCTGCCCCTTTGAATTCCAACATGTAAAATATACAGAAAAAGGTAACTGAATTAAATACTGAAAAAGGAAGAAAAAACAAACTGTGCTAACCTTAAGTATGAAAAGAAGTCTAACTTAAATGTCTAAAAAATGTGGCCATACGCTCTCCAAAAGGTTTCAAGTTGCATTGATCCTCCCCCATTAGTCTTAATTTAGAGCTTCATGCTGGCTCTGAAACTTGATCGAAGAGAAAGTGTCCGGTTGCTACTGCACCAAAGGAAAAGGGGTCAAGCCGGCATTTCCCTCCCCTATTTGCTCTAGCAGTGAAAAATGAACAAGGCTATTCCGTTTTTAAAATTAATGCTGGCTAATGGCCAACTCTTCCACTTTGTGGATGAGGAAAAGATTCAATGGTGGCAGACGGGACTCTGGGCATGGTCCTTGCCACATTCACCCGGCATCACTAAAGTTTTATCTATTCCATGTGAATAACCATCAGCCTACAAACTTACAAGGGAAAGGTGTGTGAGCTCGTGATTCCCTGTGTGAAGGAATTATTCCTGTCACACACCACCCTCGGAGAGTGGCTTCTAGCAAGAATGATTTTCCTGAACTGGTGTTAGGCTCCTGCTGGCTGTGCCTGGGCTCCATCTGTGGCTGCATTCAGCTGAGCTTAGCTGGGCTGAGGGACTGGCATGGCCACCTGCTATGTCGCTCTCTGGCAGGTGGTGCTGGCTGTTGACTGGGAAGACTCCTGTGGCCACTCATCCTTGGGTAGCTTGTCTGCATTCCTTACCTGGAATTCTCAGGACAGTGTTTTCTTCCTTCTGGGGGGAGGTACTAGACCAGGCAAGGGTTCTACCACTGAGCTACATCCCCAGCCTTTTCATTTTGTTTTTGAGATAGGGTCTCGCTATATTGCCTGGGCTGGCCTTGAACTTGTGATCCTCCTGCAAAAAAATGAAACAAAACAATGGAGCTCTGCGAGGGCAGGGATCTGTGCTGTTCAGTGAGTTCACTGCTGTAGCCCCAGCACCGAGCACAGCATCTGGCACATAGGAGGAGATCAGTGAGGACTGACTGCAGGAATGACAATGCTTTTACTACCACACTGCACAAAGTTGAATATGGCCTGACTCCTGCCTGCTAGGAGCTCTGGCTTCCAGAACCAGCTCTTGCCCTTTGCTTGTTTCAGAACATCTATGCCAATGCAGATGTTCTACATTAAAAACGGTACAGATAAATTTAGAAAATAGAAGTCAGACCACATACTTACGGTTGCTCGCTCCTGGGAGGAAGACAAAGTCAGGCTCCCAGGTCGACCCAGCTAAGAAGTGGACCCACAGTCATTACACAAGGAGCAACCGCAGTGTGGCCCAGGGTTGATGGTGACTCAGCAGGGGCTCAGAGGAAGGGATTCAGAATTACTATTTTTAGTTGTTTTTTAATAGATTTAATTTTTTTAAAGAAAAGTTTTAGGTTCACAGCAAAATGCAGCAGAAAGCAGAGAATTTCTATACACTCCCTGTGCCCAGAATCCCTCCCAGCCTCCCCAACCCAAGAAGTGCAATTGTAACAATTGCTGAGCGTCCACTGACATATTGTTATCCAAAGTCCATAGTTTATCCCAAAGACTCACTATTGGTGACATACATTCTACAGCCGACATTTATCCACCACGGCAGTAAACAGTCCAGTTTCACAACCCTAAAAATCCTCTGTTCAGCCTCTTCACCCTTCCCTCAACTCCTGGCAATGTCAATCTTTTTCCTGCCTCTATAGTTTTGTTTTTTCCAGAAGGTTCTATGGGTGGAATTATACACTATGTAGCCTTTTCAGATTGGCTTCTCCATCTGTTTTGTGCTGCTATAACAGAATATCACATACAGGGTGATTTTAAAATGAGCAGAAATTGGGGCTGGGGTTGTGGCTCAGTGGTAGAGCGTTTGCCTAGCATGTGTGAGGCACTGGGTTCAATTCTCAGCACCATATGTAAATAAATGAATAAAATAAGGGTCTATAAACATCTAAAAGAAATAAAAAGAAAAATGAACAGAAATTTACTGACTCATGGTTCTAGAAGTTGGGAAGCCCAAGATCAAGGGGTTGGCATCTGACAAGGGCCGCCCCCTGGGCCTTCTCATGGAAGAAGGGCAAAGAGAAGGAGAGAGGGAGCCAAGCTCTTGTGTGGTGAGAAGTGTGCTTCCTGGATGACAGCATTAACCCATTCAGGAGGCTGCTGACACAGACTCCTCCTACTAGACCCCACCTCCCGAACCTCTGCTTTGGGGATAGTTTCCAATATCTGAACCTTGGGGACAGAATCAAACCATAGCAGCTTCTTTCACTTTGCAAAACACATTTAAGGTTCTTCCCTGTTTTTTCATGGCTTGATAGTTCATCTTTCTTTAGGCATATTTCAGACCAGTTTTTGGTTTGCAGCAAATCTGAGTGCAAAGCAGAGAATTTCCACATGCTGCCTGCCCCTGTGTGCGCGCAGCTCTCCTGCACCAGAGTGCTGTGTGTGCTACACAGCAAATGGAAAGACCCACTTTAGAAGGACATGGGCATCTCACAGCAGTGAGAAAGGAAAATCAGGACACCGGGAAACGTACAAATGCAAAAATGAGTCTGATGGGCTGAGGTTGTGGCTCAGTGGTAGAGCACTTGCCTAGCATGTGTGAGGCACTGGGCTTGATCCTCAGCACCACATAAAAATAAATGAGTAAAATAAAGGCATTTTGTCCACCTATAACTAAAAATTTTTTTTAAAAAATGAGTCTGATTTCTCCTGTGTTTTTGTTTATATATATATAAAAATATATAAAAGTACCATGTATATGGTATTTTTATAAATACATATATAAGTACCATATATATATAGTACACATATATTTTTATACATATATATGTATGTGTGTGTGTATATATATATATATATATATACATATATATATAGTACTTCATCAAATTCATCATACTGATTTATATATAAAATGTGTGGTAGTGGGGATTGAACCCAGGGGCACTCTACTACTGAGTTATATCCCCAAGTTTTATTTTTGAGACAAGCTTTCATAAGTTGCCCAGGCTGACATCAAACTTGAGATCCTCCTGCCTCAGCCCTGAGTCTCTGGCTTGTGCCACTGGGTGCGGCTAAAAACTATTTTATGTGCCACCAAAAAGAAAAAAAAAAAAAACTGCCACGTAACTGTAAGGCTCCATCAGTTTTAACTGTCGTCATCCTGATTTCTAATTTGTGAAAATATGCAAAGACCACCTTGCCTCAGAATGAATGAACTATGCCATTTTATACACCCATGAATACATACATCTGCTCTCCAGTTGTACGATTTCTAGTTTTGAATTCTCTTCATGCTTGCTAAAAATTGTTCTGTCTCTTCAAGTGGTGCTGGGAAAACTGCATATCCAGATGAAAAAAGAATGAAGTTGAATCCTTATATCAAATACAAAAATTAGATTAAAGATCGTACCATAAGATGTGTAAATATAGAAACCCTAAAACCAAAATGGGAAAGTTTCATGATATTGAATGTGGCAGTATTTCTGGATATGGTACCAAAAGTAAGAATAGACAAATGAGACTACATCAGACTTAAACTGCATAGCAATGCTGGGCGTGGTGTCGCACACCTATAATCCCAGCAACTCTGGAGGCTACGGCAGGAAGATCACAAGATTGAGACCAGAATGGACAACTTAGCCAATTTTTGTTTCAAAATAATTTTTTAAAAAGGGCTGGGGGTGTGGTTCAGTGATGAGCACTTGCCTAGCATGTGCTGAGCCATGGGTTGGAACCATGGTACCCACTCAAAAACAAACTGCACAGCAAAGGAAATAATCGACAGAGAAAGGTAACCTATGGAATGGGAAAAAGGAACTTGCAAACCTTGTATCTTATAAGGGACTGATGTCCAAAAAATATTTTTAAAACTACAAACACCACCAAATAACTCCATTTAAAAATGGGCAAAACCACCATGAGATATCACCTCACATCCATTAGAATGACCACTACCAAAACAATAACACCGGAAAATAGACATAGAGAAATTGGAACTCTTATGTACTACTGGTGAGAATGCAAAACAGTGTAGTCATTATGGTAAGTAGTGTGGAGATTCCTTTAAAAATTAGAACTACCATATGATCCAACAGTCCTTCTAGGTATATATTCAAAAGAACTAAAAATGGTTCTCAAAGATATTTGTATATTGCTGTTATTGAAGCATTCACAATAGCCAAGAAGTAGAAGAATCTGTCCACCAACTGATGAATGGATAAAGAAAACATGGTATATAGCAAGGTACAATGGTGAATGCCTCTAAATCCAGCAACTGGGGAGGCTGAGGCAGGAGGATGACAAGTTTGAGGCCAGCCTCAGCAATTTAGCCACACCCTGCCTCAAAACAAAAGTGTGGGAGATGTAGGAAAAGTCAATGCACCGTATGCACCCCTACAGCTGTGGAATGGGTACGATCCTGTGGAACACCCAGGATTACCATGCTTGGGCAGCACACTCTCAAGTGACCAATCTGCCCATGGAGCATTGTCTCAGGAGAGTCTCACCCCATCCCCCTGTTCTCTTCTTCCATATTGTGCAGTTTCTAGCTGGATTGCTCTGATAGGCTCTTGCAACATTGCTTCTCTTTACTCATTGGCTCCCTACCTCTATAAAACATGTATGCTTCCTGATTAAAGTTGAGACTGCATCACAGAATTTGTTCTCCCTGAGTTGATTGTGCTCCCTCGCCTCACCCTCTCCAAGGGAAAACTCCCACGTTTTACTACCAAAAAGGGCTGGGGATATGGCTCTGGGTAAAAGCATCTCTGGGTTTAATCTCCATTACTAAAAAAAAAAAAAAAAAAAAAAAAAAAAAAAGTACATACAAATAATAGAACACTATTCACCCTTGCAAAGGAAGGACATTCTGCCATATGCTACAACATGAATAAAGAGGCCAGTCAGAAAAAGATAAATACTGCATGATCCACTCAGATGAGAGATCTGAAGTCAGCTTCTCAGAATGATAGTTGTAGGGGATTGGGGGAGGACAAAAGGGGGAATGGCCATTCAATGGGTAGGGTTCACTGTGCAAGATGAAAAAGTTCAGAGATGTGCATGTGGTTAACACTATGTACATTTAAAATGGTTAAGGTGATGCATTTTGTGTTTTTAACTACACAGGAAACTAGTTTTTCCAAATCTCTACAATTCATGTTTTTAAATTCTACCCATAAATAAGGATGAGCTCGGCAGTGATGACGGCAGAGTGGACAACAGCATGACTGGCCTGGGGGAGCTCCCTCCTGCAGGCTCTGGTGTGTAGGACTGGGCTACCCTCCCTGATCCCTGAGCTCAGAAAGGGAAGAGGAGGGCGTTTCTTTCCCCTGCCTATCGCCACTCACCTCTCTGGGAGCAGATACCTGTGGCCATAGACCAACCAGGGACGGAGACCTAATTTCCTTTACAATTCTTTTATTTCAATTTAAAGATCTAGAAAACAAAAGACCCACCAAAAAATTATGCAGTAGCATAACCACTCGAGCTCCCAACCCCTTACCTTTGTCGTATAATAGAAACTAAACCTTACCCAGTACAAGCCCCTTTTACCCCACTCCCCCGAGTCCCAGTCTCCCTGTCCCCTTTTGTTTTCCCAGTCCTGCTTACGTCGTGTGTCTTTCCTTTTGCCTTCATAACCGGTACATTTTATCCCACGTCTTTTATTAATCTCGGGTGCTTCTGCGTTCTGTGCTTATTATTAGCCCTTTGCATCTGGGTGGTTCTCTTGGATCGAGACCTACTGTCCCGCGGTACTGCAGGATGATCCCTTCACTCAGGTCGCCTGCGAGCGATCAGTCTCACCGCGCCCTCTGCAGGAACGTCCCCGGGGCTCTCCTGGGCGCCTACTGCGCTCCCTCCAGGCGAGGCCGTCCTGCCTAAGAGGAGGTGTACTCGGTCTACTCCGAACTGAGAACCCAGCAGGGTTGGAGGGGAAGGTTTCGCTCCCCAGGTAGCCCCTGGGCGCGGGGTCAGCTAGAGAAGGTCACCTCCTGTCGCCCCGAAAGCCTGGCCCCCATCCCTCGAGACTCCCTGCTTTGTTCTCAGAGCACCCGCCCAAGTTTCTCCAGCACTCGCGCACCTGCCACCTTGGAGTCCGCCACTGGCCTCTTTTCTCCTGTTGCTGTCGCGCTGTGCTCTGGGGGGCGCTTGAAGAGGGGACGCGCTGGAGTTTGGGCGGGCAGGGTTGGGGTGCCAGGAAGAGGCCCGCAGAGTACGGATCCGCTCTCAGATCGCTGGCCCGGCTGGCCCGGCGCCTGGAGGGGCGGGGCAAGACGGGCCGCGCCGCCCTCCGCGCCTGCGCCACCTCCCCTCCACTGAGAGCTTGCACTGCTCGCTTGGCTGTCAGGCGCGGTGGCCAAGTGGTAAGGCGTCGGTCTCGTAAACCGAAGATCGCGGGTTCGAACCCCGTCCGTGCCTCGGTTGGAAGAGGGCACCGGTGTTAGGTGCTCCTTTCGATCTTCCGCGTGGTACTTTTTTTTTCTTTTTCGGATTCTACTCGGTTGTCCTCCATTCCCTTCTCCCCCGTAGGCTCCATGGCTGCCACCCCTGCTCGCTTCCGAAAGGCTGGTTTCGCTCTGGTACGCTGCGGGCCAGGCAGCTCTCCCTCCCCCAGCTGCTTCGAGCGTCTTCACCACCTCACCTGCGCCCGGGCCTCGGTAGGCGTGGTGTGGCGGGCCAGCGCGAACTCGGGTCTCCTGTATTTTTGCGGGGGCGCCAGAGTTTCCAAGCTGCGGGCTTGGTTTTAAGACGAGTTGCGCAGGCCTTGCGCGCCGCCTGCCTGCTACTCTTGCGAAGGTATCTACAAGGTTCCGCCTGTGGGCGCTTAGTTCTTGCCCAGCTCTGGTGAGCTGACCCTTTGAATACTGTCCCCAGCTGGTTATGATACTCCCCAAATCATTTGTAGGGTAAACAGCCCGTTTAATATGTCACGATGTTGATGTATCCACATCTACTACACATCACCTTTTACTACTACATCACCTTCTACTCCCGACCCTCTTTGATACATTCCAGCTTGTCCCCTTTCCTATTGTAGCACTCAGCATTTAACACACTACTCCAGATGTTCATGAAGAGAACTTCACCTCATTCTACATCCCATGTATCTACTGAAGTGACCAAAAAATAATAAGAACATTACTTTTCCCGAGGTCTTTTGCACAACTGATCATGGAGAGCTTCAGGTGAATTGAATGCGACAGAGTCTCAGATAATCAGGAAACAGGATATGGAGCTCTGACTGCAAGAAAATATTGATTTTTTTTTTAACCCTGAATTCCAATAAATGAAAACCATGCCCTTGGCTTTAAAAGGGAATGGTGAGTTAGGTGTTATCCTGAAATTGTTGCTATATACAAATGGAGGTCTCTTTGCAACAAGTGCCTCAGCCTAGACAGAGTTCAGACAATTCAGGGATAGGAAGGAGGGAGGTCCTGTGCTACTGGGTATTGCCTTGAATCCTGTCCCTTACTTTGGATTCCGGATGAAAGTGCTCCCCAGCTGCAGCTGGGTTTTCTGTGGTAGCAGGAACAAAATTTTACCCTGGTGGTGGTGAGGGGTTGTGTCATGGATGAACCAAGGCAAAGTCAATAAGTGAGGCACAAAGTATGGAAGAGGTCAATGTACAGATATTGAGGAAACATGGATCCCTAAAGGTGAAGGGTCAGAGCCAGAGGTCAATTATGGATTCTAAATCAAGAGGAGGAAGAAGTGATGACAAGTTGGGAACAGAGCAAGACTGGAAGGCCAGTGAGCATCTCTACTGATCCCTGCCTGGTTTAGCAGGTGAGAGCAGGGGCAGAAACTTATGGCATGACCTCCATTAAATCCCTATAGTCCCTGGACTTTGCCTTAGATACTAAATTTTAAAGTTATTTCCTAAATGCCCAGTGGCCTGACATTCTTAGTTTCTACCTCAGAGCTTGGACCTTAGAGAAACAAGGGAAACTTAAGCCACCCCACCCATCTCCATGACTGTCAGGATCACAGTAGCCCCTTACACAGCCAGGCCTGGGTGGGAACTATCAGAGTTAGAATCAGTCTTCCCTAAGGAGCAGGGAGGGCTCCACCCTCCCCCCAGCAGTCTCCCCTGGCTCAGTCCTCCGGCTAGGGCTGCGCCTTGCCCAGAACAGATCACAGGGCCTCTGACACTGCAGTATGAGAGCCATGCTGGTAGATATCATTGGTTTGTGGGCAGGTAAAACATTTAGAATTTTTTAAAAAATATACCTTATGTCAATAAATAAATAAATAAATACTTAAAAGTAGGATTTGATAAGCATATGTTATGCTTCATGCTGTGAATATTTCAGTCTAGCAAGTGGTATTTAAAATCTTTTATTGTATAATGGAACACAGATTCAAAAACCACACAAATCAGATGATGGTATTAATGAGCTGTAAAAGGAATTCTACTCAGATCTGAGGCTTTTGTCAGATACTCCAGAAACAGTTCATGTGTCCCTTCCATCATTACCCCCAAAAACCTGAGTAACCATTTCCTCTGTTTCTATAGTAATCACTTGCATTTTATCAGTTAATCAAGCTTCTTTGCATCTGTATACCTTGTAGTTTAATTTTGCTTATTTAAAAATGGATTCATCTTTTGAGTTTTTGTTTTTTTGGACTGGGGATTGAACTTGGGTGCTTAACCATTGAGCTACATCCCCAGTCCTTTTTTATTTTTAGGGTCTCACTAAATTGCTTAGGATTTTGCTAATTTGCTTGAGGTTGGCCTCAAACTAGCAATCCTGCCTCAGCCTCCCAAGTCACTGGGATTACAGGTGTGTACCACCATGCCTGGCACTCCCAGTCCTTTTTTATTTTTCATTTTGAGACAGTCCTGCTAATTACTAAGTTGCTGAGGTAGGCCTAGGACTTGTGATCCTCTGCCTCAGCTTCCCAGGTCTCTGGAATAACAGGTGTGTGTCGCTGGGCCAGATGTTCCATGTTGTCTTATTTTTTGCAATCAGTAGGATTCTCTTCCTTCCCTTTAATTTCCTTGTTATGGAGCTGTTGAGGAACCTGGGTCATTTTGCTGATATTTTCCCACAGTCTAAATTTTGCTAAATGCAAACTCTATGTGATCTAGTCAGTTCATCTGTCCTTGGCATTTCCTGAGATCAGCAGCTTAGGTCCACAGGCTGGATCAAGTCAGGTTTGATGCCTTTGGCAAAAGTCTGGTGTTACCTTCTCTGAGAAACTTTTGATTCCTCCTTTATTGAGGAGTTGCCCAATTTCTGGTCTGGGAACCTTTTCTGTGTCTTACATCCTAGATAGGAAGCCCCTTGGCAGTTAGACATACCACAGAGATAAGAAAAGTACCCCTGTCTGCTTAGATGTAACCAGGTCATGATATTTGAGAGTCACAGATGACTGGATGAGGGCACAAATACCTGGTGAATTCCTATTCATTCTACAGAATATAGCTACAAGGTCACTTCCTCAGTGAGGGCTTCTCTAACCCCTGAAGTAGGGAACTATTTTGTGCTAGGATTCGGTCCCTATACCACATTGCTCTGAATGCTCTAGTTTCATCACATTTACATTCTCACAGGGCGAGCACAAACATGCACCAAGGAGATGGCCCACCTCTTTGTCAGACTGTGGGCATCACTCATCTAATTCCACTCTGGTCAATAGGAAAAGCAAATAGTGAGCTGGATTCAGGAGGCTGAGGCAGGAGGATCACAAATTCAAGGCTAGCCTCAGCAACTTAGCAAGATCTTGCCTCAAAAAAAAAAAAAAAAGACTGTGGATATGGCTTAGTGGGAGGGTCCCTGGGTTCAAGCCTCAGAACTGAGCAGTGGGGGGTAACAGGTCGTGACCCTGATTCCTAGACTCGATCTCAATATTCAGGCTTTGGGAACAAGGGAGACACACAGGCATACACTGTTATGGATGCTGGGACACTCCAGGAGGCACAGCCTATGACAGAGGTGAATATGTGGAATTTTGTTTCACCTGGGGAAGGGTGGGCAGCTGGTATGAGCAGAGACAGCCCCTTGCCCCCTCACTCATCGGATGTGGGTTTTCTCCAGGGCTTTCCACCTGGTGGCTTTGAGAGCAGAAGGTGTCTGTTGACAGTACTCCCAGAAGCTGGGAAGAGCCTTCCCTGAAGTGGTAACGTTATAGTGGCTATCACACACAGAAGAATCAGTCAACGGACAAGAATCAATTCCATCATAGAAGGAGAGGGCAAAAAGGCCTCTCAGACTCAGGGGGAGAGCTGCACCCTGGGACAGCAGCCATACTGGGTATCCTCACTCCCCAGGAGCCACCCACCCTTCTGTGCTGACCTCCTACCTCCTCCCTGCCCCCAGCCCCCAGGAAAAGCAAATCCAGCTCAAAGCACAGTCTCTGCATTGCCAAAACATGACACCTAGGGAAAACTGACCCTCCGCTGCTGCTTGAGGGCAAGGATCATGCCTTCTCAAGGAACCTAGTAGACAAAGGGCTCTTTATATGCAGTCAGCAAAATTGATTGATCAACCATCAGTAACTTCTCTTCCTACAGTTGTTAATCGTCAGGCTGGGAGAAATTGTGGCAAAAACCACATCCCAATTTGCCAGTGAAGAAACTGAAAGTCCAGAGACAGGAAATAATGAAGAGTGCACAGGAAGTAAAGAACTGAAATAGGTCCTGAATGTTGACCAAACTAGTAATCCCAGTGCGGGTTTCTTTCTTTTCTTCTTCTTTTTTTTTTTTGGCAATGGAGAGTTCACCCTCTCAGTCTGCCTTTCTCATGGGCTCTTGGACTCTCCCTCTGTCCACACTATCTGTGCTGAGAGAACAAAGTCTAGGTAAATCACCAGCTGAGCTAAATATGTAGAGAAAATGAGTCCCATGAATTCCACAGTCACATACAAAAATCTTCAGATCACTTGTAGTCCTTTTCTTCCCCTGGTCACCAGGATGCCCGTGTCTTCTGCCAAAGCTCGTTCTGACTGATGGCAAGCAGTTGAAAAGAATCCAGCACAGGGCTGGGGTTGTGGCTCAGTGGTAGAGCGCTTGCCTTGCATGGGTGAGGCCCTGGGTTCCATTCTCAGCACCACATAAACAAATAAAGGCATTGAGTCCATATACAACTAAGAATATATTTAAAAAAAAAAAAAGAACCCAGCACAATCAATTCTATTGATGCCACAATAAAAGTGGCATCTGAAGAGCTGAACAATCCAGAAAAAGTTGATTGGAACGATCAGGACATTTTACCTCCCCAATAAAACTAACACAGGGGTTCACATTCCTGCCCTGCCATGGGAAAGCACTTCATGCACTGCTAGGGTTATGCCAGGTGTTCATTATTAGCAGAGAATTGTAACAGGTGAAGATTAAAATACCTTGCTCCCTTCAGGTGTTTGCAGGTCACCCTGAAAGCCCTCTTGCCCTTAAGGGATGTGTTATCCTCTGAGAGGAAACTGGTGCAGCACGCACATCAGAGCTTAGGTCTTGGCATATGCAGGGCATGAAGGGCATTCAGCAGGTACTTACCGATTGGGTACTATGTGCCAGGCATGGGGGCATAACAGTGTGTGAAAGACGCACAAATTCCTGTGCTTGTGGAGCTTACATTTTAGGGGTTGGAGAAATCAGCAGCAAGGAGACAGACTGTACCAAAAATAAATAAATGAAATGAGTGGCATGTTAGAAGGGAGAAAAAAACCTGGATTGGCAGATAAGAAGTGATGGAGCAGGGGACTGCAATTTAAGATGGGGTGGCCAGGGAAGGTCTAGGAAAACCTGGGATGAGGAAAGCCAGAGAACATAGTCAAGTGTCTCCAGCTCTGTGGAATTTTTGTCCCCAAGGGTGGATGTGTGCAGCAGGGTGGCAGGGACTTTCTGATTTTCCGTGTCATACCACACACCTTCACCTCCACTTAAGGGCTGTGAGGATGGTTTGCCAAGGGACCTGACTCCTGGGGAGTCATTCATGGATGCAAAAAGAGCAGAAGCCAGGGGGCAGGTGTGGAGAGGTAGACCACATTGTGGAAAGGGCTAAAGTGACACAAATGCCATTGAGTGTAGGCTTTTAAATGATATTTACTGAGGAGGGCAGGGTAGGGTGGTAGAAAGCATACTGGACCAGGCAGGGGCTGGGTGCAGAGTGATCAGTCTCAGGTCTGCATTTACTGGTCAAGGGATCCTTGATCCTGGCAAGTAATTCACTGGTACAAAGTGTGGGTAATGCTAACACCTACCTCCAAGGGGCCTTGTGAAATTGTGAGTTCTGAGCACAGGGTCTTGGTACTGAGAGCTGTCAACATCAGTGCCATCACCAAGCTGGAATGTTCTTAAACTCAGCATTTCTCCAACAGCAGAAGGTAACCTTGTTAAATCAATTTAACAGGTTACCAGAGGCATTTTTTAAAAAATGAAACAGGATAATATAGAACACATATTTGTGTACATAAGAATTGTTTCATAAAAATACTTATATACCCACACACACATGTATCTACATACGCACATTTCCTATCATGGGGCATGCTTTGAATGCCCTGTTGGCTAAGCATGTGTTTCTGAAGATGGTTGTTAATTAGCATTTTTCTAACTTTAATATGCATACCACCATCACCACTTTTGTCATGTCAGACACCATTTATACCATGATTTACTAAATATTTGTAACCATTTTAGCCTCATCACAACAGAAATATTTGTAGCAATTAAATTTAAAACTCCCTGTATTACATTTTTTTCCACCTACAATTGTCTCTCATGCGAGTGAGACTATGGGAGATGGTGGTGTCAAGGTACATCTTGCAAGAGCATTTTCCCAAAGTAGAGCCAGAAGCCTGCAGGGTTGTGTGAGGTCCAGGGAGCCTGGACCCACTCTGGATCTCTTTTTGCCCCTGGAGGCAGGCCCCAGTCCTCCTGCCTGGGTGCCCACTTTCTTGTGCTTGATCTTCCCACAGGAAACTTCTTAAGCAAAGGACCGATCCTGAATGCTTATAGACTGGATTTTTCTTGGGATGTAACTGGGGCCCTAGTATCTGCCTTCCTCTTGAGCACTGTTTTCTGCCCTGCCCCAAGTTTGCAGTATTTCCTTTCTTGTCCAGCTTTGATTCCATTGATGGGATTAGGCGCCCCCCATGGCCATGTGCTTTGATGTGGTCAGGGGGTAGCAGGGAGATTTCAGGCCCAGGGAGCAAATCTTAATCTTTTGCTGGCTTCTCTGGGATTGGTGCCTGGGTAAACCCATTACATCCCTGCCCTTTCATCCCCCCAGGACACCGGCTCCTCCAGGCTCCTTGAGTCTCACTGATCCTAAGGGTTTGTCAGATTTGAAGAGAGCAATAAAAGGGGAAGAGAAAGCAGAGCAAGAACTCTAGCCCCCCTCCAGCACCAGCAGCATCACCAGCAATGTCGGAGCATCTTCTGTTTTCCCTTCTAATCCTGAGCTCCCACAAAATGGGGATTACAGGGGCCTGGGGTCAGCACCGGGCTTCTTCCGCTTCTTCCGGCTAGTTAGAGCCTCTACACTCCATCCTTCCCAGAGCTGTGTTCTGGAAGCAGCTGCTCCTGCACATTGCTGCTGGGGATCCCAGTGCACCTGGCAGAAGAGGGAACAGAGAAGTCACTTAGCTCCCACAGCAGTGAGGATTTAAGGCAAGATTTAGGTTAGTGGAGCCAGGAAAGAGAAGATAGGAACACAGTAAAAAATCTATGTCAAGTCACAAACGGATATATCACATATTTTCTTTAATGACTCCAAGGCTCTGCCTGAAAGGAGAAGGGAAACTCGATCTCAGTAGTCATTTAGGCTACCCCATCACTCTTTCTTCCCTAGTCCCTGGAATCCAGGTCGACTTGAGGCTGTGTATTTTGAAGCCTATGGATGGTCCAGATGGGTCCCAGCTAAACAGGCCGTTAGTCCCCCACTTGGTGGTATCTCCGAATGGGACAGCAGGTTCTCCACCAACCGGGATTCTACTGCCCTCGGATCCCTCTCTTGGAAAAGCTCCGCCTCAGCCTCGCAGCTTTTTCATCCTTTCCCTCCCCGACAGTCCCCCTAAAGGACCTCGGCTTTTCAAAAAGCACAGCCAGGAAGAGAGGTTATCTGCAGGCAGCTGGAACTGGGAGTTGAAAATACAAAATTACCTCAAGAAAACATGCTGGGCGCTGCGCCTGGTGCTCTACATTTATTATGTCCTTGATTTGCCACTAATGCCCTGATAGAAATCCTTGGCAGTCCGTGAAGGCTGAGGCCGGCTGCGGCGCGCTCAGGCGCGGCGGGTGCGTCCCGGGAGCCGAGCGGCCGGCAGGGGGCTCTCCGCGCCGGTCTTTGCGGGAGGCAGCGCCGGCAGCGGTTCGGACCGGTCAAGGGAGGAAAAGGGAAAATTACTGGGCTCGGGGGCGGGAAGGGCTGCGTGATTGGAAGAAAGGCACTCGAGACTGTCGAGTCGGGCCGCCTGAGTCCAGACCCGGTCCTCGCGGCGGCTCAGGCAGTCTCCAAGAGGGTCGCCCAGACCGCCCCCGCCCCGCCCGGGTGTCTTCCCGCCGGTGCCGCAGGCTGGAGCGGGCGTCGCGGCCGGGGGCGGCGCCGCCGAGGGGCGGGCGGAGGGCGGGCCGGGGCGGGGCGCCGTCCGCTTGGCTCCGGAGGCGGTGCGGGCGGGCGCTGGCTGTGTCCGCCCGCCGAGAGCCGCGGGGCGCGCAGCCTTCCTGATGTGTCACCAGCACGTGGAGCCAGGTCGGGTCGAGCGAGCCAGCGGAACCCCCCCAACTTTCGAGGGGTCTCACTGCCCCTCTTCTTTCCCCGCTGCTCCGGGCGCACCCCTCTTGGGGAGGGAGCGGCGACGACTCCCAGGTCCCCGGCAGGTCGAGCGAGGCCGCGGCCCCCAGCCAGGCCGGAACGTCGGGGCGCGGCTACACCCTGGTGCCCGGCGGCGGCACGGGCTCGGCGGTGCGGGAGGGTGCGGCGTGCGGCCTGCGGCAGAGGCGCCCGCGGCTGGGCCGGCGCCCCGCTGAGCCGAGCGCAGGTAAAGAGGCGGCGCGGAGCTGGGCCTCGCGCGCGGCGTGGGAGCGCAGCGAAGTTTCTCGGCGTGTAACTCTGGTACTCCGACGGGAATGCGGATGGAGAAGGCTCGGTTGCCGCACTTCCCCCATGTCCAGCACAGTCCCGCGGCCTGCGCGGGGCGGCTGGGGTGGCCTGGAAATCGCCGGCATCGTGTAACCCTTCGAGAGCCGGTTGCGGAGTCCGAGGGCCTGGGTCGGGCGGGACAGGTGACTTCTCTGGGGGGATGCCGCTGGGGGAAACGCGGCGCCTCGGCGGAGCAGAGCGCGGTGCACGAGCGGACCCAGCCCAAGGAAGCCCGTCGGGGCGCGCCGCACCCCGAACTCCGCGGCGGACGGGAGCTGAGGACTGGGTCTTTGCGGGCGAGATGAGGGTGTCCGTTCAACTGGCCTACAAAGTCCCAGTCCTCGGCCCCCAGGACCGGCGTCTCCTCCACGCTCCTCGCCCCAGGCCGGCCTCTTCCCGGCCCGCGTGTGCTCAGCCCCCACACGGGAAGGTCACTCCCGCCCGGCCGCCACCTTTCGTGCCCACACAGGAGAAAGGGTGGCAAGTAGCGCTCGCTGTGGACCTGGTGTGTGGATTCGGGGCCCTCTGATAATGGCGGGAGAAATGGTAGCGCGTTCAGAAGTGTGAGCCGGTCCTTGCCTGTGGTCTGCGCCCTCCAGACTGGTAGGACCTGGGGTAGGATTTGAGGCGTAGGGGGAGAGAGCTCCCCATTCCTCAGCGGGCCGGGCCCAGCTGCTTAGGGTGACTTGCCTTGCTGCACTTCCAGGGAAGCAACTTTGAGCTTCGGGCTTAATTTTGAGACTTGCTTCTGGGGAGGTGGGATGGGACTGTGAAGGGTTAGACCTGACTCCTGAGCACCGTTTTTTGTTTTTTTGTTTTTTTTAAGATGAGGTTTTTTGTGGATGTCTCTGACTGGCAGGTCTTTTGTTCCCTGACGTATGCAACGCTACCCATGCAAGCTGTCTTGAGTTTTATGCTGAAATCCCCTTCTTCCTTAAATTCTATTCATTCCTCTAATAAGTTTGCGTTTATCCCCCTCCCAAAGAAAAGCACCACCAACTACTGAAAGTCAGTTGCCTGGTGTTGGGATTTGTGTGTGTGTGTGTGTGTGTATGTGGTCATTTTGTGTTGTGTTTTGACTGTCTTGGCAGTGTGGGGGTCTTGGAAATACTTTTGGGGACATGCATTGAGTTGACTTGAACTGTGTGAAGAGCAAAATTGACAAAACAGGGTACCTCTGGCCTCCTCTTTTTTGGCAGTGGGACTCCGAAGAGATTTCTAAAAGCATGGGGGAGAGGGAGGGGGAAACCAGCCTGTCCAGGTTGGCCTATCTCTTGATAGTTGTGCAAAGACCAATAAAAGAGACATCTTCCCACGGGCTCCCTGACCTCTGTGCAACATAGTAGAGTCGTCCTAATAGGAATTTTGATGATGTTGTGGTCCCTGACCCTGTTTTGGTGGTAGGTAGAAGTAGGAACAGAGAGGGGAGCCAGGTATGGAGGGCAATCAGAATTGCAGTGCCATTGGGGTGGAATTGAGCCTGGGAGCCCATGGAGGGGCATAACCCTGCCCTGCAGGCAGCCCAAATTTTGTCCATGCAAGTATTGTCCTGCAGGCTGTAGTTGATCCAATATGCAGGTGCCAGGAAATAGGTTGGTCATGAAATAGATTTCCAAGCATTTTGATTTTTCAATTTTGAGACAAAATCATCTAGAGGGGTAGAACTGGTGGGAGATTGAACCAGAGGGAGTTTGACCTGGAGGCCTTGTCCCTAATTGAGAAAAATTCTCTCTGTGAGGCACTAAATCAGGTTGAGAAAACAAAGTTCTCCCTTTGAACCAATGCTTCTCTCAGCTTTGGGGATCAGTATCGAAAAGTAAATGAAATGGAAATCTCCAGAATATTTTGTGGTCATAAAACGTCCACAGGAATGGGCTGGAGTAATGAGATGCAGAGAAGCATGCCCCGCTGGCTGCTTCGCACCTACCCTGGAGAGAACAGGCTTGGGAACTGTGGGATGTAAATTGCTGGGAATAAGGTATGAGGAGCCCAGCAGCACCCCAGTACCCTGCTATTCTCCTTCAAACTGTGTGCCCTATTCTCTCTGGCCAGGACTTTAGGGATTTTTAGGAAATGACTTGATGTTTAATTTCTTTGGGGGAAGTGAGTGATTAGGTTTTTCCTTGTGGCTTTTTTTTTTTTTCCTTTGCAAAATGTGATTTGAATCAGCCAGGCAGTGGGCTGGGCTAGCCTGGTCTCCAGCAGCTGATTTCTGCTTTGATTTAAGCCAATTTATTTTGGAGTTGTGTTTTAGCTGAGAGCTTTGTGACTTTTTTGCTGTCCTTTCGGAGTTCTCATAGTGTCCTGCACCAGATGCCTCCTTCCTGTCCCCAGGCCCACCTCCAAATCTGAAGGTACCTCAAGGTTTTGAGGGGAAGTGGCTTGAACATCAGACTTGTTTGCCCTGGAACCTTCTTCAGGAAGCTGCTTAAATGCAAGGGTGAAAGCTGGTGGGAGGGGAAGGAGTTTAGCTAGACCCCCAGGGAGACCACTCTGACTCCAGGTCCTGCCTACTGGGAGGAAACTTGCATTCCCTCAACTCTTAAGTAAATTGCAGCCTGGTGAATAATTAACCTTGCCCTTCTGGTTTTTTTCTTTTTCTTTTCTTTCTTTCTTTTTAAAATAAAATCCCAGCCTATTGAAGATTTAGAGATCAATTTTTTGTCCAGCAGGACTGAAATGACAAAGAACGTATTGGGAGAAACTGGTCTTCTTGTCTTTACCCTCAAGTCCTAGCAACTTTAGAAGTTCTAATACTTAGGAATGCTTCCAGGGTTTCCTTGGTGGCAGTCCCTGCCCAGCCTCTGAGCTGCTTCCTTAGGTCTCTTTAGTGCTTCCTCACCCAAAGCTGAGCCCTCTGAGCCCCTCCTGGGTGTTAAGGATTCTATCTTCTACTTTGTCTAGAGACTGCTTGGCTCTCACTACTTCATGGAGTTGATTCCCCTGCCAGGCTGGTCTGTGGCTCTCTGCATGGGCTGGTAAATATTTGGCCACTCTGAGTTCTCCACAAAAGCACAGTGCTCCTAATCTGTGATAAGTCCCTGACAGAGAGTTGTTCAGAAGGGAGGGATCATTTTGGTTTCCAAGAAGGGTTTTTTTTTTTTTTTTTTTTTTTTTTTTTTCTTGGAAGCAACCCAGTGAGAGCCACAAAGGTATACCATGAGTGCAGATGTGCTGGGATTCCAGTTCTAACACCACTGCCAGCTGGATGGCCTTTGCCAAGTGACTTGTCTGTGTCCCAGTTTCTCCTTGTGAAAAGAGGGTTATGGTAGCCACCTTGTAAGGCCTGTGTAAATGTATGTACAGTGTCTGATGTGGCCTGGTGGATCTTCCATGGGTAGTCCTCATCCCCTGGGCTTTTGTCGTTTGAATCTGCTTGTGTTTGCGTGTTGGTTGAGAAGGGTGCAGAGTGATTGAGACCTCAGGTTCGTGGGTCTGGCAAGTTCTCAGGCCAACTTTGTAGCTTGTAGGCTTATGGCCTGGGCAAGTTATTTAACCCTTCCTGCAGCAGCTTTGTAATCAGAAGTCAGGAATAATACCTAGGCTCCCTTCTCCTGTCCGAGTCTCAATCCTTTCAGTTTTTGTCTACCACCTATGTGCCAGGGACTGTGCCAAGCAGAGACTGGGATGATGCAGGGAGTAATAAGGGCTTTTTCCTTCCTGTCCATTCTGGCTTTTACCCCAGCCCTGAAAGCAAATGCAGGGTATTGGGAGTCCTCATTTTATAGCTGAGGCTGAGACCCAGAGGAAGGTCCTCTCCCAGGATCTCACAGCTGGTTTGGGGGGCAGCAGGAGCTGGACCCCCAGCCTTCTGGGTACAGCCTCAGGTTGGAAGCCAGTAAGCCTGCACTGGAGCACAGGAGGTGAACAGGTCTGGATTAGCCAGTACAGTCCTTAAAGGAACCCGGGTTTGCAGATGTGGCTCCTTGCACATCTGTTCTACAGTACAGCCAGCCTGGAAAGCCCAGACTCCTCCACTTCTGGAACTGAGCATATTTCATGAAAGGTCCCAGGAAAGGCATTTGAATTACCACAGCAGCTCCAGGCTTGCTTGGTCACTGGCCCAGTGGGCAAGCTCAGCATACTCTTATCAGGGACAATGAAGAGGATAATAGCAATAATAATAATTTGACATTCAAAAAATTGCTGAGAGTAATCATTAGGTGGGACATGTACTCTTTTATGGTGCAGTGATGTTTTTATTTAAAATTTAAATAGGAGGTGTAATCAGCCATCATCTTTCAGTGATTGAGGCTTTGGTAACCTAACTGGCCCTGGGCAGAAGGCAGGGCTTACAGAAGGGACAAGCAGGTGACTTCTCACCCACTGGGTGCTCCTTCCCTCCCTTTGGCACAGCCTGGTAAATTTTGAAATCTGCCTGTAGTTAGACCCCTGTGTTTACTTCCCAGGAGAAATGGGGACAGGAAGGTGCCCTGTGGAAAGAAGTGCGCCTGATTTTAAGCTCAGCTGGGCCTGAAAGCACCCTTCTCTGTCAAATGGGCAATTGCACTAAATAAACTGTGCCCCCCATGTAGCCTTCACATTCCTCTGAGAGTCTGAACCAGGAGGTGCAGATGCAGGGGAGGGCACGGGCGGAACCTGGGGCTGTGGTTTGGAGCAGTGGGAGGGGTGTGGGAAGGAGTCAGAGATGTGCAGCTGTGAAATTTGGATCTGTCTATGAAGACTTTGTGGTTCATTCTCATGAAGCTTGCTTCCTCTCACTGGATTTCTGCCCTGGGGGAATGTGGGGTTCAAGGGCAAACACTGGCTTCTCCTTGGTGGCAGAGGCTTAAATTCTGGTCTCCCAAGCAAATGCATAAGAAATAATCTTCTGTCTTTTCTCTTTGTATGGTAGAGCTCCTCTTCTACCCTCCTGAAAAGAATTAAGTTGCTTTGCACTTATTTGTTGATAGCACCTGGCTTTCCAGGAGACCTTCAGCAACAGAAAATGCTTTTCTACTTTAGACAGGATTGGGGAAAAGGCATTGACTGGAGTCGGAAGCCTGGCAGACCTGGGGATTAGCTGGGTGGGGTCAGTGATGCTTCCTGAGGCTCAGTTTCCCTGTCTGATAATGTGTGCCCACTTTGCAGGGCATTATGAGGATTGAACAAGAATGCCTATGTGAAATGTCAGGCACATGGTAGGGGCTCATACATGGTAGCTGTTTCCAAGTAACACCAGAGTTCATCCCTAGGCTTGGAGGGCTGATGAACAAACCCCAGTGAGGTCAAGGCAGGACGACCCAAGGCTGGCAGCTCTGCTTACTGGCTGGCTGGCTGGCTATCTGGGGATAAAATGCTGGAAGAAAGGCAAGTCCTTGCCAGGGAGGAGTTGGTTCCTGCTTCTTCAGGGAGATTTGCCTGGTACAGCTAGGGAGGGGAGGTGGGGCCCAGAAGCCATCCACCTTTGCAGGGGTGGCTTCATGATGATTGCTGTACCAGAGCATGTCCAAGGGGACAGGTCAGTGATAGGAGTGGGGTGATGTTCTCCTGAATCTCTTCTTCTGAGCTTGCTGCTTTGGACTTAAGAACATGGGGGCAGGGCTGCACTTAAGAAAATGTGTCTTTTCTCTTGTAAGTTTGAGGGTGATTAAACAGATACTTGGAACTAGGACTTGAGTATAAGCAAAATGTTAGTCTCCAGTGTGCCTGGCCAGACCCCTGCATATCTGGGAAAAGAGTCAAAAGCTGACCACTTGCTCCCAACTGGTTGGTGTGGAGGGTGAGCACTTCCCAGGCCCAAGACAAAAACTCACTCCTATTGTCCCATGCCTGGTGACAGTAAGCACCCGTCTTTGCTCAGGTCTGGACACACTAACCTTGGTCAGATCCTGAATGCTAAAACACCTGGCCAAAAGTCACATTTTGACAATGAGCCTTTCTTATAGAGACAGCCTTGGAGGTGGGTAGTGCCAAGTAATTAGAAAACCACTTTAGCTTTGACCCTGGAAAGGGGCAGAGTCCGGGATCCTGCCTTTGAATATAAGGGGTAAGGATGGCGCTGGGGGCCACCTCTGAAAATAGAAGTAGCCCAGAGCCTGAGTTGGGGAGGGGCTGCTGCCAGCCTATCTTGGCATTCTCCCTTTCATCCTTTTGGTGGATTTTATTGTAATTAGACAAGTTGTGACAAATATCCCATTGCTCTTTGGGCCGGAGAATTGTCAGGAGTCCTGCCTGGAAACCCAGCCTCATTCACTTGGGAGCCATAATTAGGCAAGAGAACAGTTCACGGGCCCTTGATTCAATAAAGACCCTTTTATGATGTTGGTTTTTCCCAGAAAAATAATACCACTTTGCTCCGTTTATTGCATTTAGATGTGTAATCATATTAGAGCCGAGCAGCCCCGGGGACTGAAGTTACGTACTTGGGGTTTTCACCAAAGCCCGTTACCCGGTCTTCAGAGGAAAACAGTGTCCTCAGAAAAAAAGAAAATGACAAGGAACATTTTTGAGGATTTTCTTTCTTGGCATTTAAGGGACATTTTCTCCCTTCAGGGTGAGAAGTGACCCAGGAAAAACCCCCAGAAAGTGAAACATGACTGGCTTGTGGCAGTGCCGGCCCCTGGTGCTCTGCGCCGTCCTGCATTGCCCATCTAGGCACTGCATGCTCAGCATGGTCCCTCCCCCTCAGGGCTTGTTGTATCTGTCAGAGGCGTGGCACGTGTCCTGAAGGGGACCAGAGAAGATGCCTGTGCCATTTCCATGAGGATTCTTAGTACTCTAGACGTTCTCCACAAGCTTGGCCCTGCTGCAGCCACTGGTGTTTGCAGGTGGCCATCCTCTGCCTCCTCATCCCCTCCCAGTGAGGGGCAGTCAGCCTTGACTAAATATAGCCTGGAAGCTCACTGGCAGCATTCGGTTGGTTGGAGGATGTGCCAGGCTCTGGTGACATTAGACACTTCTAGGTGTTTGGTGTTTGGAGGGATGCCCTGTCTAGGATCTCCTTGGCACATGGCCACCCCTTTTGCCATCTTGCCCCCAGACCTATTGTGAGGCAAGCTAAGAGAGTTTCCCAATCACAGATTAAAAGCACTCCCAGAAATCTGCCCAGTGCCAGGGTGAGGGAGAGATCACCAACGGAATCAAGAGTCTTTCCCAATTCGGGAGTTTAGAAATCTCAGGCAATGAGGAAATTTCTGGTAGTCATTTGTAGGACTCAGTTAAGAAACACAGGGTACGGCATGTCAGAATGCTAAAACCTTGTTGCCTTTAAAAGGGGGGAGATACATTTTATTCCAGAACATCTAGTGGGAGTTATCACTGGAGTATCTTTTCAAATAGCCTTTAATGCATCAGAATTGCATTTTGTAGGGGATGGTTCCTCTGTGCATAGATAATATGTATTAAAATGTTCTTGTCACTCTATCTTCAGTTTTTGAACCATATACTTTAGGCTTTCTGGATGACATGCTATTAAATTTTATGTGTGTGTGTATATGCATATATACATAATGTGTATTTTTGCTCCCCTCCCCACAAAGGAGTATAATTAGAACATCTGAAACCAGATTATCCAATTAGTACATTTTTTCTAATTAGCTGTTAGGAATTTGTGATGAGATAAATTATTTTAGATTTCCAAATGGAACTTTGGCCACAGGGAGGCTCTGAGGAAGTACACAAGGGAGAAAAATAATGGATTTTTAAAGTTTCGGTCCCAACCTGCTCCCTGAAAAACCTAATCCACCAGACAACAAGTTTATTGTACTTGTCCTGAGTAAATAGTTGGAAAAGCTATTCATTTAGCATCGTTTCTTCTCTACTTTTGATAATGAAGCATGCAGGCAGAAGTTGGCATTAAATAGTACTTTCTCCATTTTTCAGCAGTAATGTCAGTAGCTGTTCACAGGAAAACCAATCCTGGTGGTGTGAATTCATTCAGGGTGTGTTTACTTTGTGCTATGTGTGTGCTTTATGCTTGGTGGCTAGCAATGAGGGCTGTCTGGCTGGGTATGTCCAAGCAAGTCCAGGGAGGAAGTCAAGACCCACCATTTGTACTTGGTAACTATCACTGAGGCAGCCCACTACCCTGTCTCAAATTCTGAACTCTTAAAAATTCTTAAAGAACCAAAAGTTGCTTTTGTAACTAAATTCTTTAAAGAACCTGACCCAAACTGACCTGAGACTATTGTGGTCTATATTTATCCTGGGGAGCATGAATATTCATGAGTTTCACTGCAGAGATATTAATGCATTTGATTATGGGTGCTGCCCTGCTGGGGTGTTGCATAATATATGGCCCAGGTACCACAGTCCCTTCCTGAAACCCAGAAAATCCTGATACACATCTGGCCTGAAGGTCTAAGAGCTCGTGGCTGTATTAATGCAGCAACAGCTTTGCTCCCAGAAATGAGACCGAGTCCAGCTCTCCATGGCCCATTTTTCCTTCAGCCATAAGAGGAGGCTGTGGGCTGATGGAGGGTCCAGCCAGCTGGTGGTTGAGTTGCCCTGACAGCTATGCTTCTATTACTGCATAGCTGACTTGGCGGCCCCATATCCCTCAGAGTCCTTTCTCACTAGGCCTTGAAAGCTAACAGGTTTTGCTCACTATCGTGTCCCATGTTCAGTTGGTGCCTGAACTAGCAAATATTGATCAGAAACAGACAGCATGTTTTTTCTGTAAAGGTCCAAATAGTAAATATCTTAGGCCTTGCGGGCATGGTGTCTCTCTTCCAACCTCAGACAGTTCCTGTCTTACAAAGTGGTTCAACCTACTATTGCCTTTCAGTTTTACAAAATGTGATACCCATTTAACTGTACTTAGAATTCGATCTTTTCCTGGGCTAGCTGTATGCAGTTGCACGATGCTCTCAGCTGCTGCAGTGCACAAAGGGAAACACCCCAGACAACCTCTTCTGCATGCACCGTATTGCTGAACTAGGATGCTTGCAAGGTTAGGTGTGGCAACTCTATTTTCAGCTTATGATATTTTCAACATACGATAGGGCTTATCAGGCTATAACCCTATTGTGAGCTGAGTAAGTACTTTCAGGTTGTTAATTTAGCCTGAGCACCTCCACAGGAACTAGATCAGTGAATGAGTACACCTGTGTTCTAATAAAACTTTATGAAAACAGATGGCAAGCTGGGTTTGGCTTGCTGGCCTTAGTTTGCCAACACCCAGGCCAAGGGATAAAAACATTCAACAGATGCTCTTCTTTGCCATAGTGTAGCCCTGCTATCTGCCTGCCTGGTCTGCTTGTCTTTATTTCCTCCCTCAGTGCCATTGCCTCCAAAGAGATAAAAGTGTAGCTTTCCTGCCAGCACCCACCCCTTGCTTTGTCTCCTCCAAATGGTCTGGAAACACGGATGAAAGGAAGGCACTGCCCTGCCTGGACTGGCCTCAAGAGTAGGAGTGTGTATTTGTGTGGACAAATGCATTTGGGCCCAAATGCTGATGAGTTTGGAAGTTAAGCCAAGCCCCCAGCAATGGGCCAGGCTGCTCCCTGGGGAGCCCAGGCTCAGGAGCAGATGTGGGGCATGGGGGAAGTTGAGGGGCTGGGTGCATGTGTTCTCACCAGCAGAATTTCTGACAGAGAGAGATTGGGTATCATAAACCCAGTGGCTCCAACGCTGGCTTGTTCATTCTCCACCCAGAACATCTAACAAGGGTGGATCTGGTCAGTGAGGCTGAAATCCAGTCCCCTGACCTCCATAGTCGGCTGGCCTGGAGCAGACTGACTGGGGAGGGAGAAAGGAGGGTGGGCCCCTGCAGATGTTTGACCCCGGACTCTTAAGCAGGCCTTTCCAGGATCCAGAGCTAGACCCTCCTCTCAGCCAGCCCCTGCCTCAGCAGCTTTGCTGTGGGAGGGGTTCCCCCAAGACATTGTGGGACTGCTGCCCTCTGCCAGGACCACCATCTTCGCCAGCCAGGGTGGGGCCTCTGCATAGTTTTCTTTCTAAAGCAAATTCCAAACAAGGGCTGCTATCGAGTTGGCTTCCCCCTGTTCCCCCTTCTATCATGGTTTTGTGGGTTGCTAGCTATTTTAGGGACTTTGTGTTCAAGTGGAGCGTCCTCACCCTGCTGCTCCCTGGTAAGTCCCCATGGCTTGTTAGCCCCAGAAGGGGGTGCACCTCAGTCATCAGTGTGTGCCCAGCACAAGCCTATCATAGTGAGAACTTGTAAGGCCCGTGGAAGTGGACTGGGTGATTGGTGATGGGGTAGCTCTGCTGGCAAAACCAAGTCCAGGAAGGGTCACCTAGCATGATGTGCTGTCAGGGACAGCCCTCCTGACCCAGTCTGAACTGCAGTAGGAGGGTGGTCCAGAGCAGCAGTTCTTGAAGGTGGGTGCTCCTGAGAATACAAAAGGAGCCCGTTACCAATGCAGATTCTAGGGCCTTTGGGTGGCCCTGAATCAGCATTGTTAATGAGCGAATTGGCTTCCTGGGACCCTGTGCTCAAGGGGTAGACTGATACATAAAGCTGAGAGTGATGTGTGTTAGAACAGTGGAGTAGGGAGAGAAGGGGCCTGGGGTCAAGCAAGGTCACCCAGAAAAGGTGAGCTGGGTCTGGAAACATAGCAGGGGATGTCGATGATGGTTAGTCTTGATTGAACACTTTGAGCCCAGCCAGGCACAGTTTGAAGCCCTTTAAACAAATGAACTCGCTCAGTCCTCTCAAAAAGCCCAGACTCACAAAGCGCAGACTGAAGCGCAGCCTGGTGAGGGAGCTTGCCCAGGCTTGTGTGGGCAGTAGGTGTGAGCTGGGCCTTGGCCCCTCTCTACACAGCACTGAGAGGGCAAGGGCAGGCTGAGCAGTGGGACTGCCCAGGGAGGCTACTGGAGCTGTGGGGATGGGGCGTCTCGGCAAGCAAAGCATGATGGGGTCATGTCCAGGTGACTCAGATGGCTCAGGTCTGCTTGGGTTTTGCTGGTGGAGTACATGGCTGTGATCTTGGTTGGTACAGAAAGCTCTAGGGAAGATAACAGGTGTCAGAAGGGCAGTTTGGGAGAGCCAAGGCTGGAGTCGGCCAGCAGGGCCTGGAGTATGGGGGTAGAATGTTCCATGTCAGGTGCACCCCAACCCCTGTCCCAGTCCTCTTCTCATAGGAAAGAGTTCTCCATGATTGGCCCCTGCCCTTGGCAGTGAGGGGAATACATTTTGGTTGGGAGTCTGATGAGCACTTGTACTTCCTTTTCTTCAATGCTCATGTCTCCCCATGAAGTTGGGCCTATAATTCTTATTTAGAGGTAGGAAAACTGAGGCTGGGGAGCAAAATAATGCACACGTGGTCACACAGTCAGTTAGGAGACAGTGACCCCATTCTGTCTTTGTGGGGCTGTGCTTTTTACCACAGTGAGGACCACATGTGTTCAGAGAGGCTGAGTGTCCTGCACCAACAGCAGGGTCCATGCCCAGACCCCTCCCCTCAGGTGAGCAGGCTCCTGGTGGTCAGTGGGGAGAGTGGCCTGCTGGGGATTGGCCCTCTGCTGTCCTAGTGGCTTGCCTAGGCCTAGGGCAAAAGACATTATCCCATTAAGGAGAATCCTAAACAGGCCTGGATCCTGGTACATTTTCCCCCCATGAGGAGGAGGAGGAAACACCCAGCACTCACTGGCCATCCCTTTCTTGTTAGCTGCTTTCTGACATCCTCCTCCCCCATTTCTTCAAGGCTGCACTTCCCAGCAGTGCCCGTCAGCTTGTGGATTTGAACCTGAAAACTACCTGGGACATTCCAGAAGTCTTCAAATGTGTCTTTGTTGCACATCCCTGGTGGTTTGGGTAGAAGGCAAGGTGTGGGCCTGCCTTCCCACTCTGGACCACACGCAACCCTTGCCTTTCAGTGAAAAATGGGGCTGGTAAAGTGGAGAAGCAGTGGGGCTGGACTGGGATCCAAGTTCAAGCAGCAGCTTCCCAGGCCGCACTGTGACTAGGAGGTTGCAGCTTCTTGCTCCCACCAGGGGTAGAGGACCTGACACTAGGCCTTGCAAAACTAGTCTTTTTGCTTGGGTTTTGAAATAGGAGAAAGGATGGTGGGAGCTTTGCTCCTTCCAGACGCCTTTTCCTGAGTGACAGCATGCTGTGACTGCTATAGAGAAGCAGATCTGGAGTTCAGGTGCTCATTCCTCTGGGAGCCGAACACCTGGATATTCTTCAAAGGGAGAGCTGGGCACAGATACAGTAGTGCACACCTGTAATCCCAGTAGCTTAAGCAGGAGGATTGAGAGTTCAAAGCCAGTTTCAGCAAAAGCAAGGTGCTAAGCAACTCAGCGAGACCCTGTCTCTAAATAAAATACAGGGCAGGGGATGTGACTCAGTGGTGAAGTTCCCCCGAGTTCAATCTTCAGTACCCTGCCCTCCCTCGAAAACAACAACAAACCCTGGGAGAATGGAGGCAGCGCCTGACCTGGGCTTTTGCTCAGGCTAGGCCTCTCTGTCCTCATTACCTACACCAGGCCTGGCCCCAGAAGGGGCACTGGTCATGGGACAGAGAAGATACCTCTTTCCTTCTTGCGTCACGTTAGGCCTGAGACCCTCCCTTGGTCTCTTGGGGTGCAGTTTCTCCAGGGTGGGTCCATGCCACACCTGTGACCCTTTTCCCAGTTCTCCCCACATTCCCTAGTTCTAGTCGCCAGACCCCTGTGGGCAGAAGGCAACCAAGTTATGAGTTGGCTCTGAGTGAAACAGAGGCTGGTCATTCCTGGGTGTGCTGCGGGAGACCAGTGAGGCTGGCTACTGGACAGTCCCAGCGTGGAGAACTGTGGCGACCCTGCAGCCACACCACCCCCCACAGAGCTTCCCCAGGGCTGTGGACAGCATTGGGTAAAGGGACCCTCACCTGCCTGGGCCAACCGGATGACTGCCTACTTGGAGAGCATTCAAGGACAGCAAGAAAAATGAGGGACTTTCAGGGGCAGCTGTGTTTTCTGACTCAGTCATAATGCCCCTAAAAATCCTTATTGTTCTTGCAGTGTGCATCAGGCAGAGGTCACCAGCACCGTTTGTCCCACTGGTTCCTCTGGGATGGAAGGGGTTTCCTGCAGTCATTCGAATGTTACCCCCACACACTCCAAATGAGAGTCAGTGGGGACTTGCTGATTATTGAATCAATTTGACTGGCATATTGGTTTGCATACATTTTTACTTTTTTTTCCTTGGGGTAGAAGGTGGTGAGGAAGGCTGAACGTTGGGACGGTAGTGCAGGTTAGCGTCCATTAGTCACATGCAGTTCGCAAGAACCCAACTGCACATTCAGTTCCCAAGAAAGGCCATCCTCAGAGCCAGTTGCATTCAAGCAACCCTGGGGGCAGGAGGGGGAAGTCATCTGGGCAGAAACTTGCATTGCCTTTTAGAATAGAAGGAGCCTCAGTCTACACTGAGACCTGGCCATTTTTAAAATGTGGTTGCAAGTTGGATGTAGTGGTGCAGGTTGGGCTGTAATCCCAGCAAGGCAGGAGGATTGCAAGTTCAAGAACTCTGTCTCAAGGGCTAGAGATGTAGCTCAGTTGGTAAAGTGCCCCTGGGTTCAATCCCCTGTACTAAAAAAAGGGGGAAAGTGGTTGCAGTGACTGGGGACTTGCCCTTCTGTTGAGACCATGGAGCTTGCTTTCTCTCAACTGGGTGTTTCCCACTCTTCGCTTCCAGGGGTCTTCCATTCGCAGGTTCTCGATTCTCGGGCCCTACCCCACAGATCCTTTGAGCCAAGATCTTATCTCAGGGTTCCTGGGGGAGACTGCCAAGCAGTAGAAATACTTTTTAAAACAGAAACCACTTTGTGACCTCTCTCTTAACCAGTGATATCAGTCCACAAATGTGGCACCAAATCCCAAAGCAACCGAATCTTGCTTTCCAGCCCAGGTTAGGCTGGTAACTTGCCCACAGATGGGGAGGGTTGCAGAGCAACAAGCAGCATGTGGCCAGCATGTTCTCTAGCAGGTCCACCCTATGTCTTGAGGACATTAGCAGGGGAAATTCATCCTTGGTATTTCTAAGGCCCCAGGAGTTAGCTTGAAAGCTCTCATCACCTAAGAAGATGGCCTGCAGTGCTGGGCATTTGTGGGAATTTGACCACCCTGACTTCGCCTCCTGCCAACCTAGTCCTTGCTCTGTGGCTCTGGCCCCTCTACTATGGCTGTGCTTCCATGCCAGCCCTACCAGCAGTGACTTTAAGGGCTGGAGTCACAGCCACCTCCTACTCGGAAATTAATGCTCCAAGGTAAAGTTTAAACACAGATGGTATTTATGCCCTCTTGGTAAAAGATGGGGGAGGGGAATCTCATGAAATGAAAAGCTCACGCTGCCGATGGACGATGGACGAGGGCGATGCAGCTGTTTCACAGGTTTGCTAGCAATGGCTAACACTATCCCCTCCCCTGAAGCCTCTTTGCCCTACAACCTTTCCACTGCTCCTTAAGTGTTTATTCTTTACCCCAAAACATTTGTAAATGACAGTACATCAAAAATGAAACTACTGTTTCTGCCCAGTTATAAAAGAATTGCCTTCAAAAACTGTAGAGCATTTGAAACATTGAATTGCTGTCAAGTGCTGTAGAACGTTCATCAAAAGCGGGGAGAAAGGTTCTGCTGATGAGCTGTCCTTCCTGCCTTTCTTCCCCTCTGCCTGCACACCCCACCTGCTAGCAAGACTGGGACTTTTATAAGAGTCAGGCCCCTGTCCAGTTCGGGCCGTGGTCCTGGCCCTCTGGAGCTTTTTTTTTTTTTTTTTTTTTTTAAACCCAGTTGAATGTTCTGTGGCTGCCACCAGCATCCAGCTAGGAAGCTCCAGGATTTTTCTGGAGAGAGTTTAAATAGTATTGGGTCTCTCCAATCTGGGATTGATGGAATTATCTTTGAGGATGATCGATACAGTGATGTCCTGACTAATGGCTGAGTGGGCTCCTACAGTGCTTCTTGACCCTGTTGCACCCAAGAATCACTTGGTTAGTGTTTTTTTTTTTAAAAAAAAAAAAAAAAACCAAACCAGTGCCTAGACCCCAACCAAGATCAACTGGATTGAACTTCAGGGGGTTGAGAGGAGCCAGGGATTGGTTTCGTCATTTTCCTTGCATTCATTCCTCAGGTGATTGTTTCTAACTGCCCTCAAGTAAGATGAGAAAGATCCCCTCCAGCTTTGCCTGCAGAGCTATCCAGAAGGATATGACCATTTGCAGTTGACTGACTTTCACTTCCATTATTTTCTCTGCTGCTTGGTCATCTTTTAATCCTCGCTTTCAGACAGAAAGTCGGCTAGTGACATTGAAGGAACAGACACAGCTAAGATGTGGCAGTGTTGGGGTTTAGATTTGCAGTTCTGACCAATAAGATCAGAGCTGTTTCAGTAATAGTCCTTGGTACTCATAATTAGCATATGTAAGAAACCCATTATAATGCTTGATACTAAGCAATCATCACAGTGTCCTAAGACGTGACTTTCCCTTAGTTTCCCCATGACAGCCTGTTGCACTGCCATCAGGCCTAGCTTAGGCAGGGCTATTTTACAGATGAGGAACGGGCTTTACACTCAAGAGGTTGCCCCAGTCACCCAGCTGCTGGGGGGCGATGGCAAGATCTGCCTGCTGCTTTACCTGCTCAGATGGCCAGGAAGGAGCATCAGCCCTGCAGGGGTTCTAGGTCTCTAGGAGTCTCTTATCTCCTAAGCCTCTCTTATCTCCTCCCAAGCTGACTGGGCAGGCTGCCAGCACAGGGAGCAGAGGATGGCATGGTGTCAGCTCCAGGAAGTGGTCAGCGTTCCCCAGTGGTCTGCAGAACAGAAAGTGAACCTACTTCGGCCATGGTTGGTGGGGATGGGAATTGGGAGTCTGGAACTGAGAACACCACTTTAAGAGAGCCTGGGGGCTCTGGGCCAGGACCTCAGGCTTCATTTGCAAAGGAGGTCCCTGAGCATTGGACCACTCCTTCCTTGGCCTGGGCCCTCTCCCACCTCTGCCTGGCTCTTGTCCTTCGCACCACCCCTTTGCAGCAGGTGCACACCTTGGCAATGGCCATCTACAGTGGTGGACTTGGCCAGTGTCTCTATGGGAAATGGGGCAGGGGCCATCTGCTCAGAACTTTCTTGCCTACCTTCCCTAAGGAATGGGATTGGAAGCCTACCCTCAACTTGCTATGACTTACTGGGGTCAAAAAACCCCAGCTTAAGTAGTACCCTTGCTGCTAGATGTGGCTGAGATGAGCACGGGAGAGGGGGTGGGACAAGTTTTGCTCTGCAGTCTGATCAAGGGGCAGTCACTTAGCTGAGGACCTTGGGGAAAGGCCTGCATCCTCTCTGGGCCAGTTGCCTCATTAGTTTAATAAGCACGAATGTTCCCTGCAGGAGTGTCTGCATACAGATATGAAGTTGCTGCCTTTCTCTTCCAGGAACACGCTGTGGAAGATGCTGGTGCCTGGCATGGGGAAGATGCTCGGTGAGTGGTAGTTGGGCTTCATTGCTTGGGAGGTGAAGTCTGGGCCTCCATGTGGCGGACGGTGCCTTCTGTCATTGGTCCTACAAGGATGACCTTTCTGGACAGTCTGCTCTGGCCTCCTGCCATGGCTGAGCTCTGTTGGGACAGTGGTTCTGGATTGGAGAGCTGCATTACTGCCTCTGTGCCTCCCTCCCTCACCAGCAACCTTGGGGCACAGGTGGCCCAGCATCTGTGGACTGGAAGGGCTTCCTGCTGGACTTGACTGGTGGGGAAGGAATTGGACACAAGAGTTAAAACAGAAGGCAAGCCCACAGGAAGCAGCCCTGGGCTGAAGTGAGGGTCCATCCCTAGTGGCTTGGTCATTGCAGGTTTGTCAGGATGTAGGAATGGCATGACACCACCACCCCTGGGTCTTTGGAGGAAATATGACAGCCATCCATTAGTTTTCCATGGCCTTTTTTTTCTGATAACACCTCTTATTAGTTCAGGAATCACCTTTCCCCTACCCTAGATTCCTGGGTTTGGGTGTGGCCACCCTTACCTGCTAGCTTTAGAGACATACGTGTGATCCAGGTCTGGACCCAGACTCCCCCAAAGGACTTCTGAAGCAAATCTAGGGGAAAGAACCATTCTCTTCCCATGGCAGTTGCTAAGTTCATAGGATGTAGTCTGAAACTGCTGGTGACCAAGCTCTTATCCACTTAACAACAAAGCCAATAAAGAGGAGAGAGAACTAAGATGGCAGGACTATCAGAGGAACCATAGTGTCGAAGCCAACTGCATCCCTGCGCTATGCAGATTGAATGAGACGGTGTTTTTTTTTTTTTGCTAAAACTAGCCTGAGTTGGGGTTTGTCACAGAAGTGTTCCCAATGCAGGCAGTGTGTTGTTTGTTTTGTTTTAAATCAACTTTGAGGTATATTTCACACACAGTGAAATCCACCCATTTTAAGTGGACATAAGTTTTGTCAAGTATGTATGCCTGTGTCGCCATCACCCCCACTGGATGGACAATGTATCTTCCCCCAGAATGTTCCCTTGTTGCCCTGGATGGTCAGTCGCTCCAACCGCTGAGTTGCCTTCCTGGAGCTTCCTTTTGTCTTTGTAGAATTTCATCTAATCCCTAGTGTGTAGTCTCGGGTCTGATTTCTCTTACTCGGCACGTTTTCCAGGTTCATCATGTTGCGCATAGCAGTGATCCAGTCCTTTCTATTGCTGGGTAGCCTGATGATGTGCCGCAGGTTCTTTATCCATGTATCAGATGGTGGATATTTGAGCTGTTTCCAGGTTTTGGCTGTTACAAATAAAATGTTTTGAACCTTCAAATTAGTCTTTGGGTGCACACTTCAGGTCTTATACATTGTTGTCAGGCTCATTTTTCAGTTGAGATGGGTTTAGAGGTGGAATGACCTGTCCAAGGTCAATGGCTGATGATCCTTGGACCGACACAGTGATGTAGCTGCAGCGGCGCATGGTGTTGGGTTGTTCCTTAACAAGGGCGCTCAGGACTGCTTGGGGAAGGAGCTGTTGGGCTCCTGGTGCCCAGCGTGATTGCTAGGGGAGTGGGGGGACTGCAAAATGAGCCATGGCCTTTTTCCTGGCTTTCTACCTGCTAAGCCAATGTAGTTTGGTTTCCCCCTGTGGGAAAGATAAAGTCTAAATAGACGGCATTCATGAAGCCAAATGTATTCCTTAAGATGTATCCAGAACTGCCTGTCTGTTCCTCACTGGGAGCGGCAAGTCACAAGAAGGACCTGGAGGTGAAATCATTCCAGCCCCAAACAAAGAAACCTTTTGTTTATTAGTTTTTTGGCTGGACACCAACACAACAGGGGCTCCTCCCAGAGGATGTCAGGTTGGTCACCCTGGTTTACTCCCTTTCCCAGATGCTTCACCTCATCTCTTGGGCTCTGCCTGGGTTGGCCTGTGAGGGTCAAGGGGGAGCTTCCTTGATGCACGTGCTGTGACTCACTGGGTCACCTCCATGGGACCCTGAACCACCCTTGGATCCAACTGCTCTGAAGACTGGCTCTTTCATCTTCTGAGCTGATGTGTCCTTTTCCCCATTTGAGGCAGACTGCAGCTGAAAAGAGCACTAGCTAGTACAGCTTAGCTGTGACCTCAGCCTTCAGTGTCCCCTCCCTCCCCTTGCCACTCACCTGGCAAAATCAACTGGTGTCAGTTTGCTTTCCCTTCTAGGGCCCAGATATACAACTAAATACACCCATTACCTCAAACTCTCTCAGTAACCCTAGAGGGAGGTACCATTATCCATCCCACTCTGTCGTGGACCCGTCCAGTCACTGAGCTAAGGGGCTGTGACACCTAGAACTTCTCAGCTCCCCCTGTTCACCAAGATCCTCAGCTGCTTGTTCTGCAAGGATCCTATAGGTTCCCACAGTCCTACAGCTGAAGCCAACCTGCTACTATTCCAGAGTCTGACCCCAACTAGACATCAGCCCAGGGTATGGAACCAGCTCTTCGATGGCTGCCAGAGGGGCTGAAGACCAAGGCAGATTCCCCGGGGGAGTTGGTTCTATGGGGTGAAGTTTGAGCCAGAGGAGAGGGGAGGGTAAATTCCTCCCCATGCTCCCTGGGCTTGGTCATGTGCCATCTTGGGTCACTTCCCATCCTTCCCCATCTTGCTTTTCCCTCACTCTTGCTGCCTGGAACTCTACATTGAGGCATGAACACCTAAGCCCTTGCCAAAGGTTCTGTTTTTTGGGGAGCCCAGGCTGTCCGGCTCCAGGTTCTGCACTGTCCTGCTTCAGCAAATGACCAACCGGAGGACAGGTGCAAGGACTGAGGTGCATGGTGTTGATGTGGGGATTGGGACAGGGACGAGGTGAGTGCCACACCCACCAGCAGTTACTCCCCTTTACCTCTTCCCCTCCATTCACCGGGCCTATCAGTCACGTCCTCTCTGACCTTTGGCTGCACTTCAGAGGCTGTGGCCTCCCCACCAGCTTCTTTTAACAGGTACAAGGGAATCTACACTCCCTGATGCTCTGGGCACTAAGCACACAACACTGGCAAGGTACTCAGCCTCTCCAACCAGGTTTTCCCATTTGTAAAATGGAGATCTGAGTGTCTCTCCCCATAGGACCCTCAGGAGGCTTGCCTTAGATTTCAGCCTCGCACACAGGCCTAGAGGGAACATTGAGGCTGCCTGTCCAGCCTCACCTCTTCCACCCCTCCTCCATTCTCTGTCTCAGTCTCTCCTGAGTAAATGGTGTCATCCCCTCAACCCATTCCCAGGCCTGCCACCAGAGCCAGGACATCACCACACCATGCTCTGACCACAAGAATGGGCTCAGGCCTGGACATGGGACCTAAATCCAGCCAGTGATTGAAACTGCCCCAGAGTTCTGTCAGGAAGGAGGTGCTTACTCTGCTGAGATCCTCAGCTGGAAGTCAGAGCAGAGCCAAGAGATAGAGCAGGACACAGAGCCTTGCTGATGTCCTTGCAGCCCCTGGATCCAGCCATGCCAAAGCTACTTAGCCTCTGGTATTTTTAGGTATGAAAACATCAGCCCCAATTTTTCTTCTTTTTTAGCTACTGAGGATTGAAGCCAGGGGTGCTTAACCACTGAGCCACATCCCCAACCCTTTTTAATATTTTATTTAGAGACAGGGTCTTGCTAAGTTGCTGAGGCTGGCTTTGAAATGATCTTCCTGTCTCGGCCTCCCAGGCTGCTGGTATGACAGGTGTGCGCTACAGCCCTAGCCCAAAATTTCCTTTTTATGGACTTAAACCAGTTCAAGGTGAGTTTGTTACTTAAAACTGAAATGGCTCTGATAATAATACAGCAGATTCTCTATAGGTGATATCGCTGCTCTTGGAGTTAATGTTATTATAAACACAAAGGAAGATGCAGCCATGGGATGCTTAGGGCTGGATCCCCTGGGGCCACTCTGCTCTTCACAGGTGAGGCCCCAGCCATCAGCTCCCCAAGGGCAGGGGACTGTCCTCAGATGGTGCTGATACCCCCTAGGTGCCTGGTGTCTGGCACGTATCTGCTGAATGAACAGGTGAAATAGGCACGGTGGCCCATTGTTTCCCCAGGGTGCCCTGCCTTCCAGTTCCCATGTGGGGGGACACATTTTGCCCTCTGCTTGTCCTTGGCTGACCTCTGAGTCCAATGGAGTGGCTGCCGGGAGACTGCTTGGCAAACTGATCTCCTGTTTTCACAAAAATTTTCCTAGAAAGTTTTTCTTCTAGGGCTTCATCTTTCTATCTGTTTTATGATTCAATTAAAAAAATCTTTATCAGTGTGTCCATTGTGAAGTACCAGAGAGATGTAAAACTGGATCACGCTTTGCCTGCCTTCAGAGAGCATCTGTTCTCCTGGAGGTGTGTTGATGAACTTGGTTCAGTGGTATCGGTTTAGGCATTTGGGTGATTTTCTGGTGTCCTAAACCAGATAGTGAAGTAACTCTAAGCTTCAGATCAAAATGTACTCCTAAGTCATAATGAACACAGCTCATCAGTGGCCAAAGGGAAGTTGGCTATGTAGGTGAGCAGCCCTGGGACCCAGAATGGAAAGTGCCCACCGTGTACCAAGTTTTGTACTCAGCTCCCCAAATCAGCTTCATGCCAACTTGGAATCATTGTCCCATCTCACCAGTGGAGAAATAGTCTCAGAGAAATGAAGTTGTTTCCCTGAGCCGAAAGGGAGTCTGAGTACATCATTGTACTGGAGCAGAAATGATATGACTTCTCAGCCAGCAGTGGGTCATGGTCTGTGGGCTCCCACAAAGCCCATGTGAATATCCTGTGGCTCCTCCCATGCTCTCCTTGGATGACAGCAGCTACATTCCATGTCTACTACTCTCCTCCCCCAGCTCCCAATCAGAGCTCCAAGTTGCAGCCATCTCCACATCATCTGCACCTTGCATTCTGGCCCAGGGTAGGTCTTGGTGCCATGAGCATGCGGTCTTATCCCTTAGCATCTGTTCTCTCCTTCTCCCAGTAGTAACTTCTGCCTGCCTTGGAAAACTGCCCTTTAATCATTCTATCTGTTCCTAGAGTATTTTAACCATCCTGGCAACCAGGTGGTTACCTGATCCCTTTGAGGCCAATCATAGCCTATCACACCGGGATTTGTCCAGGGACTGAACCCGTGATCCAACTGGAGTCCTTTCCTGGAACATTCTGAATTTTCTCATGGACCGAGAGCTGTAAGGATTTGACTACCAGTGGAGGTTGGTCAAACCTGAGACTATGAAGCCCTGAGGCTCTCTACTGAGATAAGCCCTTCTGCATGTCTGTCTGGTTTACAGAGAGCAGTAGATTCCCTCTCCCTTTTTTTCTTTTTTCTTTTTTTTGGGGGGTGGGGTACCAGGGATTGAACCCAGAGGTTCTTAACCAGTGAGCCACATCCCCAGGCCTTTATTATATTTTATTTAGAGACAGGGTCTCATTGAGTTACTCAGGGCCACACGAAGTTGCTGAGGCTGGCTTTGAACGCGTGATCCTCCTGCCTCAGCCTCCCGAGGCTCACAGGCTTATGTCACTGGCTCCTTTTCACCTTTTAATTAGCATCAGAATAGTACAGGAACATGCTAACAAATAAGGACAAGAGAACTTATAAAGGAAATCACAGACTCCTGCTCTGTTCTTCCCTTTTCACCCCAGAGGCAAATAATTCCACATATTTCCTTATGTACTTTTTTCCTGCTGTTTTTTTCCATAACTATAAGATGCTCACTTATCTATTTTGTGATTTATAACTTTAGACCAATACCCATTGACTTTTCTGTTGGATTCATGAGAAATTAGCTTACTTACACTCCTAACCTCCTTTCTACTTGGAACTTTATAGTGCACCCGAGCATCAACCTACTGATTACCTATATTTAAAGGTCCATTTCTCTTGTTCAACTTTAAGCCACATTTCTTGTCTGCCCCACCCTTTTTAGGACAAAAAGAAGCCCAGATGTCCCCATGGTCATCTCTGCTTATCCACACCCTCCTTGTTGGCTATAATTTTTTGCATTGTACTATTGATGTTCACCTTCTGTTCTGCCCCACCTTGAAGACCTTACAGCTTTGACCACAGGTTGATTCAAAAGGTGAAAAGCCAAGGCAAAAGCACTTACTCGATAAGGCTAAGATTTTAAGTAGCCTTCCTTTAAACTCCCCTTTTAAGCAAAGCTAATTTGACCTGTGTTCATTGGGTTTGGCCAAGGTGTCCCAACTTTGATGCCCAACTTTTGATGTTTTGTTGAATTGGATGTGTCTGTGTGCCTTCAAGTGCATGCTGGGACAGAGCTCCCCAGGGCCAGCTTCATGGCCATGGGCCTTCACTGTCACACACAGCCCTGTGCTCAAAGGGTGCTGTGCTTGGTTTAATGTGCTGCTGTCACCACCTTTAAATTCTTAATGATTCAAAATATGCTCTACTGCCATGTGTATCTAAAAAGAACAATTTTAAAAATTCTTAATGATTTTTAGCAGGATGGCCCACAAATGATGTAGCTATCCTGAGCTTACCTGTCTTGCTGGAAGAGGTCTGAATCTTCTAAGAACCGTGCTCTCTCCTTGGGACCTGACAGGCACTTGGGAGGAAAGGCAGGGCCCTCAGGCAGGTCCTGAAGCAGCCAGAAAACATTCAAGTGAGGGGTGCGGGCCTGAGTGGTGATGGTGTGAATGGAGCTCACAGGTGAGGCCAGGCTGGGCTTCTCCCAGCTTCTTGTTACTGAGAGGCAAGTGACCTTGGTGAATCTTGACCAATTCTGGTGTGAGGGAGGTGAGATCCCCATGCTACAGATACAGAAAAATCAGCTGAAAGACCTGCTCAAGCCTTGTGCTTATTAATGGCAGGTCCTCCATTCAAGCCTGGACCGACGTGCTTCTCTCAGACCAGTGATGCCCTTCATGTATCAGAACTGTGGTTGAGTACTAGTTTTGCTCCCAATTTGCTGTGTGCCTTTCAGCAAGGAACTTTCCCTCTCTGGCCCACTTCCCTCAAGGGTGCTTTGAAAGAGATGATAAGTTTTTTGAAGTTCCTTTCAAACAGAATCACTGTGTAATCCAATAAAAGTGGAGGGAAGTCTTTTTTTTTTTTTTATGGAAGTCCAACTAATCAATGCAAAATGAATGAAATTTAATTCCATTTTTCAATTTTTAGTGAATTGATCGCTTGAAGCACTATTGGTTACTAACATCAGAAGAAAAGAGAATTAGACACCGGGTGCCTCCTGATAGAACTCAGTGCTGCCTAATAACGCAGTCTTGCCAAAACAAAAACAAAACACAAATGTGAATCTGGTCAAGCCTCTACTTGTACCTCCCAATTTACAAGAAGAGCAAAGGATAGAGGAACCTGCTGAATTACACCAAAGGGCCGCAAACAACAAATGCAGATGAAGCCAAACGCCACAGGACAAACCAATTTCTTCCAATAAATAAATTGCAAGCAAAACCACCACCACCCAAAAACCTCGAGACCTAAAGAGACTCAAAAGACATGCTGACCAATTACAATGTGTAGCTCTTATTTAAACAAACTGTCAAAAAGCAATTATGTGATAATCAGAAAGCTGAACACTGACCAGCTCTTGGACAATGTTAGGAATTATTAAATTTTGTGTGTGACAATGGTACAATCATCATGACTTCATTCGATTTCTAGAAAAGTTCTTTTAGAAACACACTGAAATATTTGCAGATGAAATGATGTCATGCCTGGATTTGATTCAAAATAATACTCGAGGACGGTCATGGATGGGAGAGGAGGGGTCTGGATGAGGCAGGACGGACCTCGGGCTGGTGCTTGTCAGAGCTGAGTGATGGGGTCAGAGGAGTGTGTATGAGTTTCCATTTTTTAAAAAAGTTCCTTCGAGACCCTGGTGGGGGTCTGAGAGTACAACATCTGGGGAAGGATTGCCATGTCCCTAGGAGCAAGGGGGTCACTGATTTAGGGGACACCAGGTTTTGCTTCTTTCTTCCTACCTCTCCTGGCCAGCCTGAGCTCTGGAGCATTGTGGTCACTAGTGCCCAGACTCAGATCAAAAGGGTGGCTTTCTTTGTGTTTGGATGAGCTCATGGAGCTGGACACTGTAATTGCAAATCTCCGGCCCCAGCCCTCAGGCCCAGCTCTCCCCTCGTGGACATGCTGGCTCTGTGCTGCAGGCATATCCTTGGCCACATCAGGCCATCTGGCCGCCAGCTTGGTCAAGAGAACGTGCAGCAGCTGGTGGCAGACACAGGGCATTCCCAGACATGTTTCCCACAACCTCTCTGGCACTGGCAGTGTGGCCAGTGTGAAACCAGGGCTGAAGGATGTGCAGGGTTAGAGGGCCACACTCAGGCCCAGCTCCCAGGAGTTCACCTAAGAGAGTGGGCACTAACCTGTTTGGCGCACAGCCTATTGCAGGACTTTGCCCACACCTGGGCCTTGGGTTTCACAACCAATAGGAGGCAGTTTCAGTGGGTGCTATTGACCTTTTTGGAGGGACAGTGCTTCCTGGTCAGCACACCCAGACCTCTTCCTATTAAATGCCAGTAGCAACCCCTGCCACTGTGGCAACCAAAGAAGAGCCTAGATGTTTCTACCCACCTCTTGTTTATGGACTATGATCTTAAAGGGGCCTTGTGGATCCCATAGGCTCATATACCTGTGTTTCTTTAGAATTCAGAACAAATTGGAGAGGGAAGGAGGAGGGACCATTAATACTGCTCATGTCATGCAAGGGGATGAAATCGGGATTGGTCTTGAGTGTAACTAGGAGCTTGCAAGGTGAACAGGGGACAAGGGTTGAGAGGAGCTGAACACTTCCAAGTGGAAGGATCAGCTTGCCCATAGGCATGAGGGCACAAAAGAGCACACAGTAGCCATGCACAGTGGCACATGCCTATAAGCCCAGTGACTCGGGAGGCTGAGGCCTGAGGATTGCAAATTTGAGGTCAAATTTGAGACCCTGTCCCAAAATAAAAAGGACTGAGGATGTAGCTAAGTGGTAAAATGCCCTTGGGTTCAATCCCCAGAACTGGAAGAAAGAAAAAGAAAAAGAAAAAAAAGCAAAGCACAGAGTGTCTGGAGAGGAGCAGAAATTCCCTGTGACTCCAAGGTTTGGCCTACATTGCAAAACCATGTAAGAGAGGCGGGGCCTCCTGTATGAATCAGGAGAAGGCCTGCTCCTCCTGGGTCACTCACAAAGAATGCAATAGCACAGCTGGGGTTTCCTGCCCTGGTGGCGCCCAAGTGGGAGAGAGAGTTGGAGGTGACAGGGAGGAAGTGGGGCTGCTCAAACTTCTTAAATTCTAAGAACGCTGAGGGTGTTGCGTATGTGTGTGCTCATGAGCATGCGCCAGCCCTGCACAGGCTGTGCATTCATTCATTTAATAAGAATGTGCCAGAGGCACAGCAGCGGCAAACACTGACCTGCCCCTCACCCTCATGGAGCGCGAAACCCAGTGGATCTAGCAGAGGAGGAACCGAGAAAACAGAATGAAATGCATTCTGCAAGTTAGAGTGCGAGCAGCTAGGACGCAGGGGGTCGTAACTGGGGACCAGAAGGGAGAAGGTGCTGGACCGGGTGGTCGGACAGAGGCTCAGAGCAGGCTGAACTTATGCCCAGAGTTTTCAGTGGGCCCATGCTGGCCTGGGCCACCCAGCCTGCTCCCTTCCTAACAGGCCTCTGACCTCTGAGTTCTTTGGCCCGGGATTCCCCCTTCTCAGATAGACAGAATCTATTAGGCTCCCTCTCCCCAGCCCTGCCAGAGGGTGGATCATGCTTCCAACCCCACCAGTAAGAAAGGCCATTCCTCCAGCTCTTGGGCAGAATGACAATGACGGTTGGAGTCACCCAGCTGTCTCCTACCACACATTCCTGTCCCAGATCCTTGCCTGCCCTTCCTGCCACTTGGCCCTCTGGAGCTGCCTTGGCTTCTGCCCATGCCCAGGCCTGTTTTTCCAGCCTTCCCATTGATTTTCTTAGCTCCCGTGGGCGGGTCTATCTCTGTACTGGTTTGGTTTTGGCTTTTTAATTAGCAAAGCCAGAGCAAGGGTTCTAGAACAGAGGGGGCGTGTGAATTCCCCCGCCCCCAGCCATAACAGGGGCAGCAGGGGCTGCTAGCTTCCGGAGCTGGCCATCTCTGCATGGTGCACGCACACACGTTCTCCACACTGGACCCTCAGCACACTCCCTCCACAGCTCACCAGAGTGTAGCCCTGGAAGGCCTCACCAAGAGGAAATGCCAGCCGCGTTTCTTTAAGCCTCACTCAGCCTCCCCGGGGACCCTCTGGCTGCCCTAACGCTTCCTCCGAGGCTATGTCAGTGGTGCAGGCCTGGTCCGCCCCGGGTGGGCCTCTGGCAGGGGCCTGTGACTCAGGGCTCAGTCAGGCAGCAGCAGGATGTCAGCGCCATTCACTGGGCCATGAGGAATCTCACTCTTCTATTTATAGGCAGCGCAACTGCTGGCCCAGCCTGGCGGGAGGAAGTGGCCATTGCTGCAGCGCATGGGGTTGAGGGGGACTGGACAGCGAGTCAGGAACCAGGACCGAGTGAGGCATCAGGTTTCCCCCTCTGCCTGCCTGGGGGGACTTCCAGGTTAGGACTAGTTCTTCCACTCCAGAATGGCCAATGCTGGGACAGGCCAGGACAATGGGCCCATGTGGCCACGTGACTCATTGATGGATGGGAGGTGGGAGACACCAGTTGTTTTGGCCATGAACTTTGAAGGATAAGTAGGATGGGGACCTCCCTGACCCTGTTTGGGGGAAGAGGTTAGGTCAAGACATCCTGAAGTTTGGCCCTAGGGAACTCATCTTACTCTTCCTGTGTTGGGGTCCCAACTCACTTCATCTTTCAAAGACCCCCTACTCACACCTCCCAGTTTGTCTCATGGCCAGGATGGCCACTTGTCCTTAGGAAGCTCAGGCTCCAATACCTACCAAGGACTGAGTCCTGTCATATAAAGTCTCTCGGGCTCACTACAGCTTTGTGACATAACCCATTTAATAGAAGTCAAAACGGGTTCAGAGAGGTCATGGTATTTGCTTAGCTTTGAGCGTGAGTACAAGTACACCCTATGTGTAAAAATATATAAATTGTGAGCTTTGCACTTGCCAGAGGGGCATTGTGAAGGACAAGTGCGAACACCTTGGGCATTCTTAATTCGATGCCATTTATTTGTAGAAGCAGGGTTGACAGTCCTCAGCTGAGCCTACATCTCTGATTGAATCGAAGGATCTTGCATATGTCTCCTCCACTGGACAAGGTGCCCCTCGAGGTCTAGGAGCGAGTCTCACTCCTCCTGTCAGCCCAGCCCCCTGCCGAGAGCCTGGTACCTGGCAAGTGATCAGTAGAGTCCCTCCTGCCTGCCACCCACCCCACCAGACTCTTCTGCCCTCACATTCTGCTTCCCCAGCTCCTCTGCTACATCAGGCCTGCACACAGGGCAGATGCTCAGAGAACAAGGAACACTACTTCCAGAGAGGGAGCCAGGCCCAGGGGTCCTGATATCCTCCTGGTGGGATTCGATTTCCTGAATAGCAGATCCTTCCAACAGAGCCCACTGGGGCCAGTTTAGAGGAAACCAACCAAGGGCCACAGTGGATATTGCAAGTCTGCCCTCATCATGGGGGAAATGTGGGAGGAGCCCTCACTCCTTTGTGTTGCCCTGGGCAGCTTCCGGGTCCAGGTTCCTTCCTGAGGCCCTGATGTGACTAATTTGCAGGGTGCCTTGAACTCCCCAGGCCCACTATGCATACACGCATATGGGCAAAGCCCAGGCCAGGTTACCCCTCCGCACTCTCCCCTGCCCCATGGAGCCTCGCCGACCCCCAGGGAAGCTTGAAGCAGCTATCAGGGCTGCAGATGGCTCACACATCTTTGTCCCAAAGCCAGGCAGAATGGGAGGGAAGAGGGAGTGGCAGAAAGAATCAGGGTCTCACTGCCTTAAGCCTCAGAGGGGTCCCTCCTGCAGTGCCTGTTTCACAGCCTCCTCTATGACCTCCCTACCAAGTTCTCATCCTTCCTTCCAACCAGCACATCTCCTCCCAGGGTGATGGCCAGCCTCAGGCTTGCAAGTGGAATGGTCTGAATGTCATTGGCTCTTCTCTTCTGAGCAGGACCCAACAGGAGTGAGGCAGAGGAGGGAGAGGTGGCTCTAGAAGGCTTCCCCCGAGGAGGGAGGCTGAGTCTGAGTTAGTGTGAGAAGCAGGGGTCCTCCAAATGGGGAAGGGAGGTGAGGCTTTAAGAATGGGGGTGAAGCTCTGCTGGGGGCTTTCTGTGGGGTGGCAGGAAGTGGTCAAGCTAGAGGGGGGGTTCCCCAGGCCTGGGGCAGGCTGAGGGCTCTTCTGAGGGCGGAACCCCCACCAGGGGTGGCAGGCAGGGTGTGCTTTGAAAGTTGCCCTTGGCTGCTGGGGGTGAAGGTCAAGGAGACAAGCCAGAGGCAGACAGGATGCAGGCTCCCTGGTCAGGGATGATGGGACTGACCCCGGGAGGGGTGCTGGAGAAAACTGGAGGCTGGGAGAGCCGTGACTTGGCACTGATCACTCTCCATACCCTCCTAGCGCTCACCCAGACTGCAGAATGAGGATGGGGTGGGGTGGGGGGAGCCCCGATGAGGCTAGAGACCCCGTAGGCTGCGTGCACCAGCTGGACGGGTCTAGAAATGACATCATTTTCGTGTACTCGACACAAGGTAAACAGGGTGGTAAACCCAAGTGCTCATTATCTAACTTGGTAGCTGGCTGCTGGCTCCTTAACAACTGGTTTCCTGGGATTCTGCTGTCCTTATGCAGAGGGAGCTGAATGGAGGGCTTCCCTCCCGCACACGGAGCTTGTGTCTAGGGCCACGCTGCCTTCCTATTCCCATGAGGCTCTGAGTCGTTCATAAAGGTTTCTGGAGGCTGCCCACTGAAGGCCAGGCACTGGGCTGGATGGTGGGGCTTGGTGAACAGCCAAAGCAAGCATGGCCAGGGGCTCCGATTCCAGTGTCCAGGTGAGTCTGAGACCCCAGGAGCAGAGGGAGGAATGGGTGCTCAGTGGAGGTGACAGGAAGTACCAGAACTCAAGCTGCATGAATCCTGGGATCCTCGGTGGCAGCTTGGAGATTACCCAGCCTCCCATTTGACCTTAGAGATGGGCAAAGGAGACCCAGAGACATCAAATGATGGACTGGAAGAGGACCAAGGCAGGACTAAAACCCAGGTGCTCCCAATGTCAAACACATAGAAATTGGCTGACTCAAAACTAGAGAAAATAGAAAAAAAACAACAGACACCTATAGAGCAGCCTCCCCCACTCCCCCTCACCCCACCCCAGGCATGCACACAGGGGGACTCTCCAGAAGGTCAAAGACATAAAAGGAAATCTCTTCATACTGAGTGGGTCCTGAGCGCTTTCCCTTCACCCCAGAACCCACCTGCCATCCAGGTGGAGGAAAGAGGATATACCCCTGCCACCCCTGTGGATGCAGCGAAAGGGTGACCAACGACAGCCTGGCAGTCCTGAGCACATGGCTCCTCTCCACCCACCACTCTCCCTGCTCCCCACATGGAGGTCCCCATCCAGGAAGAACCTTTCAAATCACTCAGAGGTGCCACAAGTCCCTGGGCCTCTTCATACTCAGGCTTCCACTTGCAAAATGAACCCTTGAAAATAATCCAGTAGGTTTCGTTTTCTGTCTTAATAACTGCAATAGAGAGCCCACAGAATGTGAGAAAATCTTTGCCATATGCACCTCAGATAGACCCTGATCTCCAGGATTTACGCAGAACCCAAAAAACTTAATAGACACAAAAACAAATAACCCAATCAATAAATGGGCTAATGAACTGCACAGGCACTCCACAGAAGAAGAAATATAAATGGTCAACAAAGATAGGGAAAAGATGTTCAGCATCTCTAGCAATTAGAGAAATTCAAATTAAAACCACACCGAGAGTCCATCTCGCTCCTGTCAGAATGGCAATCATAAAGAATCCAAGTAACGATAAATGTTGGCAAGGATGTGGGGAAAAGGTACACTCATATGTTGCTGGTGGGATTATAAATTGGTGAAACCATTCTGGAAATCAGTATGGAGATTCTCCAGAGAACTTGGGATAGAACCACCATTTGACCTGTTATCTCACGCCGTGGTTTATACTCAAAGGGCTTAAAATCAGCATACTACAGTGACGCAGCCACATCAATGTTTATATAGTAGTTCAATTCACAATAGCTAAGCTATGTAACCAACCTAGGTGTCCTTCAACAGATGAATGGATAAAGAAAATGTGGTATATATGCAGCATAGAATATTAGTCATAAAGAAGAATGAAATTATGTCATGGCATGTGCCAGTAAATGAATGGAACTGGAAACTATCATGCTAAGTGAAATAAGCCAGTCCCCAAAAAACAGAGGCAAAATGTTCTCTCTGATATGAAGATGCTAACACACAATAAAAGGAGGAAGGAAGAATAGAAGTTCATTGGATTAGACAAAGAGGAGGAAAGGAAGGGAGTGGGGATGGGAATGGGAAAGACAGTAGAACGAATTGGAAAAAACTTTCACATGTTCATATATGAATACACCACCAGTGAAAATTCACATCACATACAACCTCAAGAATGGGATCCTAGCCGGGCGTGGTGGCGCACGCCTGTAATCCAAGCGACTTGGGAGGCTGAGTCAGGAGGATCACAAGTTCAAAGCCAGCCTTAGCAACTTAGCGAGGCCCTAAGGAACTCAGTGAGACCCTGTCTCTAAATAAAATACAAAATAGGGCTGGGGATGTGGCTCAGTGGCCGAGTGTCCCTGAGTTCAATCCCTGGTTCCAAATAAATAAATAAATAAATAAATAAATAAATAAGAATGGGATCCTAATTAGAATAAGTTATATTCTATGTATGTATAATATGTCAAAATACACTCTACTGTCATGTATATCTAAAAAGAAAAAATAAAAGAATGAAAAACCCCCCTCTTTCTAATGAGAAAAGCACACGGGCAGCCTGGAGCAGAGCTGGAGAACCAGCCCCACAGCCCTGGACGCATCCCTCGCTCCCCTTTGGCCTCGGTTCCCTGTTGGTGTTGAGTCCTAAGCCTCCCTGAGCTGCTCTTGTCTGTGAGTTTGGATGACCACGCAATACAAAGGCCCAAAGCTGGATCCCTCCAAGCCCCACTTCTGCTCCTGGGGTTCCGATCCACCGTGTCTGCTTGAGAGCCCCAGAGGGACCACTGCCTACCCTCTGGGGTTGTGTGGTTGGCTGAATAATGGCCCCGAAGAGATGCCCACATCCTACTCCCCAGAAGCTGTGAACATTACCTTATGTGATGAGAGAGATTTTGCAGGTGTGAGTGGGTAAGCATCTTGAGATGGGGGGTCGACCTGGATCATCAGGGTGGGCCCAGTGTGACCACAAGGGAGGCTGGGGAGGTGGTGCGATGAGACAGAAGTAGGGGAGAGAGGGCAGGTGTCACAGTGATGTGGGGGCGGGGGCAGGAGGGAGCCATGCAGGTGGCCTCAGGAGGCTGGGAAAGTGGGCAGCAGATTCTCCCTGAGAGTCTCCAAAAGGACACAGTACCACCAATACCTGTCTGAGAACTTCTGGCCTCCAGAACGGTGGGATAGTGAGTGTGTTGTTAACTACTAAGTTGGTGGTAGCTTGTTCCAGCAGGGACAGGAAACAGACACAGGTGTGAATAGCCAATTCAGAGTCATCCAGGGCCACCCTGCCGGGCCTCTTCCCCTTCCACTGGACATTGCCACTGGGTGATTCTGAGACACAATCACCTCTACAGGCCTCAGCCCTCCAACTGGGCTTCCTCAAAGGGCCACCGGAGTCTGGAAGTCTCTGCCTGTTCCCCCAGCAACACTTATTTGCAGTCTTTGAAGAACAGTGGTAATTTGGCCCTTTCCTGGTTCCTGAGTGACACCTATGCCATCTCCCTTCCCCCCAGACAAACCTGCCCCAGGCTAGAGCCAGTGGTCATGTGATACTCAGGACCATCCCAACACTACCCAGGCTGGCTTCGAGGGGCTCCCTGTGCTGCATGCCCCTTACGTCATCAATTCTTCCTTTCTCTCCTCCCCGGACTGTTCCCAAGCAGCCAGACATTCCCATGCCAGTGACCCCAGCTGGGAATGTGCTTCAAGGTTCATGCTTTTCTAGCCCCAGCGTCAATCACTGGCCAGCATAGATACATTGAAGGGACAGGGTCGTACCAGGTGCCAAACTCTACATGCATGGACTAGCCAGGGACCAGCTCAGAGGGCGTGATGTGACCTGCCCACGTGACTTGTGAACTGAATATATCTGAGCGGCAGGTTTATGGCCATCTATGCAACCCCCCACCCCATGCCTGCGGTCATGTTCTTGGCCTGGACCCTGATCCTGACATCCCCCAGCTCCTTCACACCCCCAGGTTTGCCCTCCGCCTGCTGGCCATCGATGACATCAGCCAGCCCCCTCCCCGTGGCCCAGTTTGCAGTTTCTTTCTGAAGCAACCCTTGACAACAGCCAGCTATGCAGGACCTATGGAACATTTTGCTTTGAAAGACATTTTAAACTTGTCTTTAATTACCCAAGGGACACATGTTCCCCAAAGGGGAAAAAAATAGGAAAAAAAAATTAAGCAAATAATCTACAATAACAACATCAACAACAACAACAACAACAAAAAACTAAACAGATGCATCTCAAATCCTTCCTATCTAAAGATAATAATCTAACAATCCACAGTCCAACCATCTAATTTAGAATATCAGAGCAGTCTAAATGTTCTAAATATTTAGAATCATCTGATGATTTGTGACCACGGGAACATCATCTGTTTTGACCATGTCACCACCATGCCACACAAACTGCTCGGAGGCAGCTTCTCCCTGCTCATTTGCCCTGTGAACGTGCTGTTCCACACAGGCGTTTGTTGCCCCAGTGAGTTTCCCTTTCTTCAAGCTGTAAGCAACACTGTCTTGTAAATACTTCTCTGCTCACTTACCAGCTATTTCAGGAAGATGAACTCCTAAAGGCCACGGAGCACATTGTTCAGGACTTCCAGTGCTTCCGAGCAGCCGTGCATCACTCTAGACCCATTTCTTCCCTGCTCTGGATTTGCTACCTACTTTAGCATTAGCTCAAGGAGAATGAAATTTAAGTGTTGGATCTGCTACTTGTAATTCTCCTGGCTACTTCTCTCCATTAATATGTTTAAATGGGAAAGGGGGCCAGGGGAAGACTATCTAGTTGGCATCTTTTTAAAATGTCAAGTATATTCTTGCTCCAGGATTCTGGGGCACGTGGCTCTTCCTGGCAGTTTTGGGAATTGGATTAATTGTCGATTTCCTTCTAGAATCAGAAGTTCTGAGATGAAGCTAAAGATGGTATAATTTCTCTGAGCCTCACTTTACTCATCTGTGAAATGGAGATGTCATCAGTGCCTTGCAGGAAATTTCTGCGGTACGAAGAACCCAGCTGGTGTCTGACACATAGGGAAATCTTGGCACTTGGGTTCCCTCCTTCCCACCTGGGGCCAGGCAGTGGAGAGCAGGGTCTCCTGGCTCCTCCTGGCTCTGCTTCTAGCTTTCTGCCCCCACGTTTCCAGCCACCCAAGGCTAACCACCCCCAGATTCACTCCACCTGAGAAGGTCCTTGAGCTCTCAGAAGGACAACCAAACAAGGGAACAGAACATTAGAGAAAATTGCTTGTCTAAAATAGACAAATAATTTTCATTTCATCCTCTGCTCTGTGTTCTGCTTTATCTGTCTCCTTTCCTTCATGATTCAGGCATGAGGGCGATATTATTCTTATAAATTCTTGAGATGGATTATGTAATAATCTAGACTGAAGACTGGAAAGGAAGACAACTGCTTGGTAAGTGGACAGAAGTCTCTGCAGCGCTCGGTAGCTGACCGACCTTCTTCTTGGATTTCTGACCAGAGCCTCACTGAGCCTGGTTCCCACTGTACTGCCCACCCTCCCTGAGGATCAGTCACCTGGACTGGTGGACAGGCAGGCCTGGGCCCCAGCCTAGACCTTCCGAGTTAGGTTTTTCAGAGAGCTGTACATTTAACAAGTGGCCCCAGGTTATTCTTACCATCAGAAAAGTGTGGTCCATGTTATACAAGAGGGAGAAAACCTTGGTGGTTTCCAATCTCACCCATACCTCGGAAACTCTGGGGACCTTTAAAAACCCTGATGATCTGAACCAGGTCACCTTGAACCAAGTTCAGGGTCAATAGAAAGGCCTTTGACTACATGTGTGCCCAGAGTCCAGGGTTCTTACCTTGGTTTGTTACTAACTCGCTGGGTGATGCCTCTACACTCCATGGACTAGCCCAGTGGGAACGTATGTCCTGCCCCATGTGTTAGTCTGGGGACTGGGGATGAGGCTCAGCAGTAGAGAACTTGCCTACTGTGTGCTAGGTCCTGAGTTCAACCCTCAGCACTGCCAAATACCAAAACCAAACCCAACCAAAACCATGTGTCAGTCTGGTTGATGGGCAGCTGCCTGGGTCCCACTTGGGAAGGCTGCTGGGGCTGTGACTGGGTTACACAGGAAGGTCCCTTAATTGATTGATGATGCCTGTCTTGAGTGCAGATGAGAATATGCGGTGTGACATCAACCCAGATCACAAGCCAACAGACAACAGCCATAGGGCCTGATGCCTTCGTCCAGGGAATGTGGAGATGGGCCAGGAGGTGGGCTGAGGGGGAAGTCGACTCCAAGTTTTCCCAAGAAAGGGCTCTGGGATCCCTGCAGACAGCAGTCCTGGATATTTCCCCGTGTATGGTCCGAATCTCTTCTGGGGAAAAGAAGAGAATGTTCTAGCAGGAACAAACACAGGCCTTTGTGCCAGACCAGCTAGATTTGTGTTTGCTGTGGGAGTGTTGGCAACTCCTGGGCCACTGTGAGCCTCAGCTCCCTCCCCTGTAGAAAGGCACCACGCAGGGCTGGGAGGGGCTGGCAGGGGGAGGGAGGGAGGACCAGCTGGAGTCTGGCATGTGCCGCCTCCTGCCCCTCCCTTTGGCCATCTCCTTCTTGGCAATTAGCTGCTCTCTCTCAAAGCATTATGAGGGATGCTGAGTCATTTCATTATAAAACTAAAATGATAAGTGCTCCCTCAATGTCTGTCTCCAGAGAAGCAGCCGATGGCCAGGTACACTTGTCCCTTTTCATGCATCTATCACATTTGAGCATGAAAATAGATGCTCTCACCAAGGGAGAAAGGAACATCAGCTCCCTGCTGCTGGCTGCTAAGTGGTGACTCACCTGGGGGCGGCTAGAGGAAGGGCTGCTTCCGACTGGGGGTCACCCCAATGGGACAACCCCCATCCTGAGAGTCCCTGAGGTGTGGCCCCTAAGGTAGGAAGCGCACACAGCCTTGCTCCACCTGACGCATAATTACTGGAGACTGAGTCTGTCCCAGGGCCGGGGCCCTGGCTATGGAAAGGCTAAGCTTCCCCAACTCCTCTCCCTAAAGGGCCATCAAGGAGTCCTCCCAGGCCACTGCCATGTGTCCTCTTGCTCTCCACCAGGGAAGCATTTCTTGGCTGAGTCCAAGTTGTAGCTCTGCTGTTTGCTAGCTCTATGGCCTGGGCAAAGTATGGAACATGCATGTGCTTCTCTGCTCCACCTATTCAACAAAGTCGAGAGAGTGTGCTCAAAATTGTTGGCAGGAAGGTAAAATGGTATAACACCTGTTGAGGGGAATTTGGCCATAACTAGTAAAATTAAAGTTGCAATTATTCTTCCATCCAGTGATCCTACTTTTAGGAATCTATTCCCAAACCACAATGAGAAAAATATAAAAGATAAAAACATAAAAGTTATTTCTTACAGCATAATTTGTACTAGAAAAAGGCTGGAAAGCACGCAAATGTCCATCAACCAGAGACTAGTTGGAGACAAAACATGGTCTCCACACAATGGACACACTTTCTGAAACACAGATGCCCTGGCTAGAACTCTGGCAGCCATCTTGGACTATGAAGACAAAGGTCACACATCCTACAAAGGACAGAGCAGAGAGTTGCGGGGAGCCTGCATCCCTGATAATTCTGTGACATACCATACCACATCAGCTTTAGGCTGTCTGCTTCTGAATTTTACAGAAGTAAAAATGTGAGGGAAATAAACTTCTGTTTAAATCACTGTTATTTTGTGATTTTAAAAAATAAACAGCTTAAGACTTATCCCAATCAATGAATTTTTACCCCCAATAGCAGTCCAGAAGCACCTTGGCAGGGCTGCAGACTACACTGGATTGTCTCTGACCATTAGAAGACCAGCTGGATGTTGTGAAGTGTGCTGGTTCAAAGTTTCTGCCCAGAACAGACACATGTCAACTCTGCTCACATTTCACTGATTCAAACCAGTCACACAGCCATATCTCAGGGCAAAGCATGGGGATATACATCCCTCTGAGAGGAAAGGACAGAGATATCTGGATGTAATAATAAAATCTACCTTAACCATTGATAAAACCAAGGCTCAGAGAGGCAAAGCAGTTTCCCTGCTGTCTTACAGGCCAGTTGGAGGCAGAATCAGAACTAGGTTTGGGTGATTCCAACTCTAATGCTCTTTCCATTATATTCACTGCTTCAAAGGAACACATGATTTTGCAATTTTATTTATTCATTTATTTATTGGGAGGGGTACTGAGGATTGAACCCAGTGGTAGTTCACACCTGTGATCCCAACAAATTGGGAGGCTGAGACAGGAGGATCACAAGTTTGAGGCCAGCCTCAGCAAGTTAGTGAGACCTCTCTCAAAAAATAAAAAGGATTGAGGATGTAACTCAGGTAAAAGAACCACTACCACTGGATTCAATCCTCAGTACCCCCCCCAATTTGGCAACTTATAATAGCTCCCAAAGAGGCAGTGTTTGGTGAAGTCAGGCTCCCATTCTAGGTATAAAACACATTTAATATATAACAATATTTTCTGGCAAAGGAAATCGCAGGACTCGATAACTCTGTCAGCAAACTCCACCCAATACCTAAAGAATAATGACATCATGAAAATTCTTGTAGAGAACAGAATGAGGTATTATTCCCCCAACTTATTTTGTGAAATCAGAGTGAGTTTCACAATAAAAATCTAACTAGAACACTTGGAGAAAGGAAAATTATAGGCTAATCTCATTCATAAATATAGATGTAAAATTTTTGAACAGAATATTTTCAAAGCAATTTGTGAATGACTAAGTTGGGTTTATTCTAGGAATGCAAAGTTGGTTTAATTAGGGTTGGGGGTATAGATTAGTCAGAGAATGCTTGCCTAGCATTTGATCCTCAGCCCTACATACACACCAAAAATTGAAAATCAATGTAATTATCACATTGACAGCATGGATAAAAATCATATTATAATATTGATGGGGGAGAGGTTTCAATAAAATTCAATATCTACACCTGATTCTTGTGAATAGAGATAAATTTCTTTGAGAAGGATATTTTGGGAAAGCCAATAGTAATCTTTATAAGTAGTGATGTCAAAAAATTTCCCTTTGAGATCAGAAATAAGGATATTTGTTAATACCAATTTTATTCAACATTGTATTAGCCAAGTGCAACAAAATTAGCATTGAAAAGGAAAGTTATTTGCATATAACAAGATACACATTATATAGAAAATTCAAAAGAGTAAAATCCATTAAAATTTACTCTCAAGATAAATTTAGAGAATAAATAAAGTTAGCGAGGCATTAGAAACAAGGTCAATTTACAAAAATTTGTTAAATTGCCTTAGACCAGCAAAACCAAAATGACATGAAAAGACATCACTTGCAATAACATAAAAATGTAACACACCTAAGGAAAAAAATCTAATAAAATGTTCCCGAGTAAACCTCCAGACAGGATGAGAAACAGCAAATGAGAACAAAAATAAATGGAGGTGTATACCATGTTCATGGATGAAAATCACTTTTTCTGTGTGGAACTTCAGAATCTGATTTTAAAATGCATATAAAAATGCAAAAGACCAATAAAAAAAGAGTCTTATCATCTTTGAATGAGAAAAATATGGGAGGACTTTTTCTATGAAAAAAAATCCAGAATTATTATAAAGCTATCGCATTTAAGATAGTGTGGTAAAGGACAATTAATCAACGTACTGGAGTAAAAATACTAAGAAACAAACCCAAACATACACACACACACAAGATCTACTACAATGGTAGTCTTTTGCAGAGGTAATTGGCAGTCTTTTCAATAAATCTGTGTTGGAAAATGTTATTGTACGTTCTTTCAAAGAAAAAAATGTACCCTATATAATTCCATTTATGTGAAGCAGAAAATGTGAGATAAATGTGAAAGACAGAAGGAAAAGAAAGAAGGATGGAATGAAGAAATGGAACCCTTCTAGATTATAAAGTTCTTCAAGACCTCATGGAGGGGAAAATTTTTTGCAACAGGTCATACAGGAAACAACAGCCATAAGGGAAACAGTTACTAAATTTGACTACTTCGCTGAATTAAGATCTTCTGATTATTAAAAGGTATTAAGAGAAAGAACAACTCTCAGGCGAAAGAAGATATTTACAGTGCATATAACCACGGGAGACTCACATTCATCACATATTTTAAAAATCTTTCAAAACAATAACACACACACACACACACACACAACACACACAAAATGTGCAAGCATTCTACAAAAGTCATGTACAATTGGCCAATAAAGAATGAAAAGATTCTTAACTTGATTGATCAGAAATATAAAATAAAACACATAATACCATCAGATACCCATTGTAATGGCTAAAATCAAACAGTGACAATAACAAGTGTTGACAAGGATTCAGAGCAATGGCATTCTCGCACGCCACTGATGGGAATTGATATGACCACTTTGAAAAACTGTTTGGCATTAAATACTAAAGCAGAATGTCCATGTAGCCTCTGACCCAAGTTAATTTCTTGGCATAAATCCAACAGAGATCCATGCACACAGGCCCCAGAGGCACAATGTCCATAGTAACATCATTTATAAAGGCCCTAAACTAAAAGCTACCCAAGTGGTCCTCAGAAATGGGATAGATAACCATATTTTGGTATATTTAAATAATGAATCATCTACAACCACATGGAGCAACATGAATGGACCTCACAAACTTAATGTGAAGCAAGATAAGCCAGCACAAGGGAGTACATGCTTATAATTCCATTTATATGAGGTTTAAAAACAGGCAAAACCGAATTGGAGTGTAGAGGGTGCTTGGTTAGTGCATGAAGTCATTAAAAAAATAGTAAGGAAGAGAGCTAAGGATGTAGCTTAGTGGTAGAGTGTTTGCCCAGCACACATGAGGCCCTGGTTCCATCCCTAGCACCACAAGGAAAAAAAAAAAAGTAAGAAAGAGATTAGCATCAAGATTGTGGTCACTCAGGGAGGGGCGGGATTGGGAAGAGGTGTGGAGGCTTCTGAGTCTGTTTCCTTTCCCCACCTTGTGAATGGGAGTAGGGCTGTGCTGTCCTGGAATTCACTTTCTGCTGATCCATTCATGTGTAGATTTTGTTTCCCTTTCTGTGTCTATTTTTTAGAAAAAGATTTAATGTTTGTTATAGATAATATTAATGCCAATATTTAAAAATAAAGTTTGCATAAAGAAAAGAGTAAGAAAACATGGAAAAATCTAGTTTGAGTAGTTGACATAATAATGGGAAATTTTTATCTTGAATATCTGTCATTTTAGCATTTTTTTCCAATAAAGTAACTTCTAAACAAATACTCGGGAACATTGTTAGGAAAGATAAATTAATCCAGAACGAGTTGAGGCCTGTGAAATGCACTAAAAGAAAACACAAAGGAATTTTTTTAAGGTATACTCAGGGAAAGGGAAAAAGAGTGAAGGTCAGGGATTTTGAGGTAATGTAAACAGAGGATTCGGGGAAAGCAGAGCCACCCGGCTTTTACTTTGCTTTATTTTGCTTTATTTTATTTTATTTCAGAATAATCTTCAAACTAAAGAAGAAAGATCACAAACATAGAATTAAAGGCTGAGGTGAAAGAAGAAACTAAAAACTTGCCTTTGCCATCAGAGACTAGTCAACAGTTTGTGGGAAGTCAGGCGAGTGGACAGAAGAGAAGTAAATATGTAACAATTTTTTTTTTTTTTTTTTTTGGACCAGGGATTGAACTCAGGGGTGCTTAACCACTGAGCCACATCCCCAGCCCTATTTTGTATTTTATTTAGAGACAGGGTCTCCCTGAGTTGCTTAGGGCCTCACTAAGTTGCTGAGGCTGGCTTTGAACTCACCATCCTCCTGCCTCAGCCTCCTGAGCCACTGGGATTACAGGCAAACACCACCACGCCCAGTCACAATATGACTGTCTTTTAAAGGAGGGTCAGGTAGATGTACATCCTGGCAGAAATCCAAGACAACTTATGAACAAATTGTGGACATTTCTGCAGAAAGGGGTGCTTGCTTGGAGCCTCTGGTGAATTGGCAGGAAGTCTCGCCACGCTGGGTTTATTTCATTTGCAGCATAGAGGACTGAACAAGTCAGGCATAACTCAGGTGAGGGTCCATGCAGGGATTTTTATAAATTTGATATTGTTCAGTGATTTTCTAGAACAGTAAAGTGACTTCTGCAAATGGGAAGTTATCCTAAATTGGGCTCCTAGAGTTTGCCCAGAAAGACAGTATCTATCAGTGAGGACAAGCTAGGCGATGCTGCGGTAACGACGCAACCCCAGGACTCAGTTCTCATTCCTGCCAACCCCTGCACAGTGGCCACTGGAGGCTCTGCCCCATGGTGCTCCATCCGCAGCACTCTGGTTGAGGGAGCAGTCCCAACCAGGAGCACAGCTGGGCACCATGGCCATAGGAAAGGGTGAGGTGGACCTCATGTGGGCTCTGAAAGTGTCAGCCAGGACTGACCAGGCAAGTCTCATGGCCATGCTCAACTTGGTGGTGGGCAAGATCCTTACCCTGCATGGGGAAATATGAGGAGCCAGGAATACAGGGTGGCCTATGCCACTGACCTCCACAGACACCTCCAGGTGTCTCATGCGGCAACCCAAACTTCTTCAAAAAGCAGGCTCTGGGCAAGAAAGAGGAAGGCAGAGAGTCGGCACCTGGGCATCCGATTGGGGTCCCTGAGAAGGACCAAGCCAGAGGCCTGGACCAGCCCAGCCCATGGCTAGGGAGAAAGAGGCCACAGAAGGTCTGAAGGCAGTACTTCCTGCTTCCACCCTTTGTCCACTCCCATCATATCCAGTACCCCTGCTTCTCTTCACCTTTGGTTCTCCTCCTTCCTGCCCCTCCCTCTTAGATTTAAGGCTCAGAAATGAGGTACACCTGTCTTTACTTGCTTTGTCCAGCTCTAGACCTGAAAAAACAAAAAACAAACCATAAACAGAAACAACCCAAATATCAACGACAGGGGTGTTTAAGTGTTTGCCAGCTAACTATAAAAATAGACTCACACAGCTATTTAAAATGAATCTGGGCTCTGTCACCCTGAGGAGCTTCCAGTTAGCTACTTGACCTTGCTGGCTTCAGTTTCTCCAGCTGTAAAGGAATATTTCAGAGACTTGTGTTGAGATATAAATTAAATATAAAGGACTTAGGACGAACTCTGTATGCAGAAAGCATCTAATAAATATTCAACATTAAAATAAGTTTTATACTGCAGCCTCTGAATTTCAGCAAAGAATTTGCAAGTCACTTGGAGCATCCTTGTAGACGAAGGGAAAAATCCCAGGCTGGTTAATAGTAAAATTGTATTAGAATGAATTGGATGTAACTTTCCTATGTTCATATATGAATACACGACCAGTGTCACTCTGTGTCATGTACAACCCCAAGAATGGGAAGTTGTACTCCATCTATGTATAATATGTCAAAAAACATTCTACTGTTATGCATAACTAAAAAGAACAAAAATAAAGAACAATAGTAAAACTGTGGGAGGTCTGAGCAGGGTGAACACCTGCAGAAGAGAATCATGAAGGAATTAGTGTCACCTTTCGAAGCGGGTGTTTAGGGTGTGCCTTAAGGAAGCCATCCTGAACATGATCAAGTAAAAAATTGTTCAATTGTGTCAACACTTTGGGGAAAAGGGTTCAGGAAGAGCCTCATTGTACTGCCATGCTCAGAGATGAATTCCGAAATGTGAAACAGGAACGGAGGTCTAAGAGAACCAGGCACAGGAACAGTCTCCAGTGGGGCGGGGGACTTTCACTTCTCTGGTGGTGTGGGGTGGGGAGTGGGGAGCAACCACATCCCCTCTGCTGCTCTGGGGCCCCGAGTGACTCTCAAAAGTCAGTGTCTCCTGAGTGTGGCTCTAACATTCAAAAATATGCTTCCCATGGTGGCGTTTGGAAGGGAAGCCCACCACTTCCCCCAGAGCTTAATCAAAGAAACCATCCCAGTTGGGATCCATGCCAACCATGGAGGAAAACCTGACCGTGTTGTACTAAATAAGGGTTCATATAAGTTTCCCCAGCAGGAAGGCCCCTTGTAGGAATGGCTTTCAGCTCACCCCGGCCACAAAGCCTGAAAGATTAGGCTTCCTGTGTGGGGCCCATCTTCCTGCTCCTTCCCCCTCCTGGGGGCCCTCATCTCCTATCCTGCTCTCTCACCCAATATCATTCATCACTTTCTAATTCATTATGTCGTTTACTTATTGATTTGGCTTATTATTATCCAACTCCCAAAGAGGGTCAGAACATGTCACCCCAAAACACACCACTTTGGTATACTGATTATTTTGAACTAAAAGAAATCGAGAACTGACTCAGGTCAGGGCTCCAGGGGCGCAGTTGGGTTAGCGCATGATATTGATGAAAGAATGGACTCAGGAGAAGCTCTTACTTCCCACCCCACCACATGAATAAAGTGTGAATTTCCCCTTTTACAAAGGAGATTTACATTTGTGAGGAACTTGTTATCAACTAAGTATTATAGTTTGGAGACAAGGTGTCCCCCAGAGCGTCCCATGTTAGTACAGGGATGCTCAGAGGTGAAATGATTAGATTGTGACAGCTGTGACCTAACCAGTGCATCTGAGTTTGAATGGACTAACCAGGTGGGCAGCTGTGGGCAGGTGGTGTGGCTGGAGGAGGTGGGTGGCTGGGGTGCCATGGGACGAGCCTCTTCCCTGCAGGCTCCCCCTTTCCCCCTCTCTGCTTCCTGGAGGCTGTGATGGAGTCACTTTCCACCACCATGCCCTTCTGCCACAACATTCTGCCTCATGTCGGGGCCAGAGAATGGATTTGGACTCATAGACTAAACCTCTGATGCCTTGAGTTAAAATAAACTTAACTTCCACTAAGTTGGTCTTGTTGGGTATTTTGGTCACAGCAATGAAAAGTTGACACATGAAGTTATTGGAAAAGAACTATCGCCGGCCAGCGGTTATCACCTGAGACCTTCACCTGCCTAACAAGGCAGCCTTGTTCACCAGGCCTCTCTCCCCTCACCTTCCCATAATTTGTCTCACCACCCTCCCAAATCCCTATTCCTCTCTGTAGCTCAGGATGACACAGAAGCCCCAATCATCTGGCCACTTCCTGGAGTCTCTGGGACTCCCATTGAGGACATATGTAATTAAAACTGTTTTCCTCTTGTTAATCTGTCTTATGTTACTATAATTTGTAGACCAGCCAAAGAACCTAGAAGGGAACAATGCTTTCGTCCCCACCCTCCCCCTCTTCAAACTGTGAGCTCCAGGAGAGCAGGCAACTTTATGTTCTGCTCACTGACAGACCCAGAGAACCTACCAAAACCCCCAGGCACCCAGTGGCACTTGTGTAAGTATTTGTTGAATTACTGTATCCTAGGCTAGGGGGAGGTTTTCCATGCTTAATATCAAAGAATAAAAACATAAAGGAATAAGCTAATAGCTTTGTTCATGCAAAAATATGTCTGAACTCCTATCACAAAACAGAACTGAAGTATCTAACAAGAAGTGGCTCAATAGATGGATATATGTCCGTATGACAGGTGCCTCTAGCCACTTAGAATGATGCTGCAAATTAGTATGTACTGTCATGAAGACTGGGTGATATATTATAAAGTGGGAAAAAAAGTTCTTTTTGGGGGGTGGGTACTGGGGATTGAACCCACAGGCACTTGACCACTGAGCTACATCCCCAGTCCTTTTAATTTTGATACAGCATCTTGGTAAGTTGCTGAGGTTTGACCTTGAATTTGTGATCCTCCTGCCTCAGCCTCCTAAGTCTCTGTGATTACAGGTTCTAAAATGTTTATTTAAAAACACGTAGGAAAAAGCCCCCCCCCCAAGGTTACCTTTCAGTGGACCTGTCATTGGAGTAATATTCATCATGGTGTCAGACTGATTATTCATGAGGTAGTGAGATAGAAATTTAGGGATACAGAGAGAACACTGAGTCTCTAAAGGAAAAACATCTCTGTTAAAACACAGAACAAACAACTTGTAAACAATTCATGAGCTGGACAAAGGAGCCGAAAGGACAGAAAAGGGACAGAATGTAAGGATGTGCTGAATAGCCCATAAATTACTTTGTTACTTTCCAGTTCCCTGTAAGTTTTCTGGAAGGCAGCAAAACAGGAACAAGACCTCAGTAGAAAGAGAACACGGAGCTCATGAGGCTAGGGGCTAGCATCTGATTGGATCATCAGTCACTCAACTGACCACCTGGAAGATGCCAGCGATGTTGATATGAACTGAAACTTTTGATCAGACCAGACCCCTGTAATGGGGGAACCTGATCTTACTGATTATTTTGCAGCCCCAAAGGAAGCGTAGCGCTTTTGTATTATACACATTCCACCAGTCACGTACCCTAATAGAAGCGTGGCCTCTATCTTCAGCAATGCGTCCTGCTCCAAGAGTGGACGTTCCCTTTATAATGACTCTCTTGCTCTGCTACTCATACCTGACTATCCTTAAACAATCCTAATTTCTGTGACATGTCCTATTTTCTGTGACATGGTCAAGAACCTGGAAGCTTGAGCAGAGGTCTCTCCTGCCCTGGAAGAGTCCTCCTCAGCCCCTCACATGGTGACAGTAGTACAGAGGTTCTTTCCAATGATCCAGAAAGTCCCTCAAAGTCTCTTCTGCATTGTATCGTAATTGTTTGCGTAAAATTGTTTGCTAGATAAACTGGAAACAGAGATGAAGACTTTGATATATCTCTGCTCTCTACCCTCAGTCAGCATATTGTCAGTACTTAATTCTTTTTAAAAATTTTTTTTTAGTTGTAGATGTTCACAATACCTTTATTTATTTTATGTGGTGCTGAGGATCAAACCCAGTGCCTCACATGTGCTAGGCAAGCACTCTACCACTGAGCCACAACCCCAGCCCCCTTAATATACATTCTTAACCCTAAAGAAAATATGAACAATGCAAAAAAAGATATAGAAAAGTGCCTGGAGAAAATATTAAGGTGGGCTTTTCTATGGATAATCAGTTATGAATTTTTTGTATGTATGTATGTAGGTACTGGGGATTGAACCCGGGGTGCTTAACCACTAAGCTATATCCTTCCCCGCTTTTTCTTGAGACAGGGTCTCACCAAGTTGCTGAGGCTGGCCTTGAACTTGCAATCCTCCTGCCTCAGCCTCCTGAGCTGCTGGGATACAGGTGTGTGCCCTCACATCTGGCATATTTTTAAATAATGAGTGTGTACAGATTGAAAGTGAAATAGCAAAAAATGAAAAATATTCACAAAATTAAAAGGAAAACTAGGAAAAACAAAGGTAATACATGTAATACATGTAAGGTAATACATCAACAGAGACTTAGTGGTTAATTTATCATGTTAGTTCGGCCACAGGGTGCCCAGATTTAACGTTACTTCAGCTGAGCCTGTGAGGGTGTCTCTGGATGAGATCCGTACATGGGTTGGTGGATTCAGTATGCAGGCTGCCCTCCCCAGAAACAGTGGGCACTACCAGTCCTTGCCCAAAGAGGGCACGCAGCAGAGGAAGGAGGATTCACCTTTTGCTGCCCACCTGCCTAAGCTGGGACACCTCATCTGAGCTTCGGCCCTGGGACTGGGACCTGCACACCAGTGGCTCCCCCAGTTCTCAGACTTTCTGATCAGACTAACCCTAACCCCCTGGTTTTCCTGGGTCTCCGCTTGCAGGAGGAAGATAGTGCAATTTCTCCACCTCCATAATCACATGAGTCAAATCCTCAGAGTACATCTGCCTTCATGCTCATGGCACCTGCTGGTTCTGCCTCTCTGGAGAGCTCTAATACAGTGCCTTCAATAAATAAAGAGTCCTTTAAAACCAATAAGAAATTCTTCCTCTTGCCTTTTCCTCACTTGTCCCTTGCTGAATAATTTGGTTCCAAAATCCTTAGGTCGGGGCAGGGAGGAACAAGGTCGGCACCCCAGCTGTTGGGGCAGGGTGGGGAGCCCTGGTGGTCAGAGCAGTATCAAACAGGATGGGGAAGGCATCCACACAGGAGGGCTGCCCCTTGTGCGGCATCAGAGCACAGCAAGGTAAGGAGGGGGTCTCCATGGGGGTGTTATGGTTTGGATATGGTGTGAGTTTGTCCCCTAAGGATCTGTGTGTGTGGGAATTGGTCCTCAGTGTGACAGTGTGCAAGGCAGTGGGACCTTTAAAAGGAGGGACCTAGTGTAAAGTGGTTAGGTCACTGGGGGTGCTGTCCTCAGAAGGAACTGAGATAGTTCTTGTGAGACCCTGGTTTATTCTAAGAGAGGGTTGTTGTGAAAGAGTGAGCCTGACCCCTGGATTACTCTCGGGCTTCCTGTCTGGTTATGGGATCTCTTCTGACATGGACTTCCACCACAGAGGGGCTATCTACCCAGAGGCCTCACTAGAGCCCAGCCGATGCTGGTACCATGCCCTTGAACCTCCAGAACCATGAGCTAAAAAAATCTCTTTTCTTTATAAAGTACCCCACCTCAGGTATCTCATTACAGTAACAGAAAACAGACTAATATAGGGGGTAATGCTGCAGAGGTATGAGAGCCCATATAAAGCAAGGAAGATGCCTCCCTCTGCCAGAGGGGCCTGTTGCAAGGAGTGGGCTTGAGAGGAGTAGTGCGGGGGACAGCTTAATTGGGTGAGGAGGGCACCCATATGGGGTGGTATGTGGTATAAGGGGTCAGAAACCAAGTAGGACCAGGAGGGTACCAACAAGAGAGGCAGCCCAGCCTGTGTATCAGAACCTTAGTCTGTTTTCTGCTATTACAATACTCGAGGCTAAGTAAGTTACAGAGAAAAGAAATTTCCCAGACTCAGACTGCTGGCAGGAGCCCCCCCCCATATCCTCTCCATACTTGGCTTCCTCAGTAGAGTGGCCTCGCGTAGTCAGATTTCTTACATGGAGGTCTGGGTTCCGAGAAAGAATGTTCCAGCAAACAAAGCAGACGCTGCGTCACCTTTCCTGACTTGGACTTTGAAGCCGTGCAGCATCATTTCTCCTGCATTCTGTGGGTTACAAGCGAGTCCCAAACCTGCCCAGATTCGAGAGGAAGGAAACACAGGCCCCCATCTCTCAATGGAAGGAGAGTTAAGGTCATGTCGTCAAAGAACATGTGGGACGTAAGATATTGTCGCCGCTGTTTTGGGAAACTACAATCTGCCACAAATATCAATGTTTGTTTCCTGATTTTGCTGGCAGGACCGTGGCCACGGAGGAAAGACACGGCGGCGTGCTTTGCGGGTGGCAGAACATCAGTTCACAAGTGATTCAGGAAACTAAATTTCTCTCCACTGCATCTGCCACTTTTGCTTAAATCCGAGATAGTCTCAAAATAACACTTAAAATTTGGTAAGATGTACCTTCTGAGAACATTAGATAGAAGTTTGAATAGGCATATCAAAAAAAGGAAAAGTAACTTGTAAACATTGTTCAGTCCCGCTTAGCATCAGAGACATGCAAATTACCATAGTGAGAAGATGCCTTTGCAAATGTGTGCATAACGCATGGCTGGGAAAGAGGGTGTCCCCCTCCAAGAAAGGAACTCAGCAATGTACGCACTTCCTCAAGGTGCTGAACCATCATGACAACGTTCCAAACGGCTCTGTGAAATGTCACAGTACAGACGTGACCTAATTCATCAAAGCAGCCCCTTACTACAGGATACATGTCTCTTAAAAAAATACCTGAGTGACACTACAATGAAAATATTTGTATAAGGAACTTTATGCACAATTTGAAATGGGATTATTGAAGCCTGATCCGTAGGGGATGCTGAGGTACTTCTGCCTCGTCACTGGGTCTGTTTCAACACATCCAATACCTTTTGAACCGTGTGCATTGCCAACTCCCAAGTCCCCAGGGACAGCATAATAACGGATGTCCTGTACTGCTCTTGCCCCTGCCCAGGGCTGCCCATGCTGCCTGCCTGGCCTCCAGAAGAGGCAGCACAGAACCCGGTGTCACTGGCCAACTGTCCAGCCAAGCCTGGGAACACAGCCCCTGAATTATAGGCTAGAGTGACTTAAATTACTGAGTCCCAGGGCTCTAACTGGCATCTGGAGAGCCAGTGGCAGGCTGCACTCTGTTTACACAGGAGCCTCCCCAGCCCTGAGGAGCTGACTCGGGCCACTTGGCTACATGGCTGCATGACCCTCATCCATTCCACAGGGCACCTAGAGCCGGGAACACCATTCCCACAGGCCTCTGCCCTTCTCTCAGGGCAGCCCAGCAGGTTGCCAGGGCTCTGTGAGTACCTTACCTGGCAATCTTACACACCTGCCTCAAAAACCTCACAGAAGGCTGTCCTCCCTCACAGGACTCCCTCCCAGCCACCTTCCAGTGCCCCTATGGCCGGGTCTCATTCATCGCCCACTTTCCTGATTCCTTGGTCCAGTTTCCAGTCATTCCTCAGAGCCACAACTGTTGCCACTTGTATTCTTTCCCAGCTTCTACCCCAGCATCGTCTGGGGAACATGATATTAGGATACATGAAATTGACAAAAGAATAGTACCCAGAATATATAAAGAACTCCTACACATGAATAAAAAGAGGAAAAACTAATTTAAAAATGGGCAGCGGGGCGTGGTGGCGCACGCCTGTAATCCAAGCGATTTGGGAGGCTGAGGCAGGAGGATTGCAAGTTCAAAGCCAGTCTCAGCAACTTAGCGAGGCCCTAAGCAACTCAGTGAGACCCTGTCTCTAAATAAAATACAAAATAGGGCTGGGGATGTGGCTCAGTGGCCGAGTGACCCTGAGTTCAATCCCTGGTTCAAAAAAAAAAAAAAAAGGGCAAATAATATGAAATGCAGGCCATAGAAAACCCAATAAAGGTCAGTAAGCCTAGTGAAGGATGTTTAACTTCCCTTGGGAAATGAAACTTTACACAACATGGAGATACTGTTTTGCACCCATTGGGTTGACAAAAATTTAATTTGACATCAAGTATCAGGGGACAATTGCAGAAAGATAGGAAATTTTATACAGATGATGGAAGAATAAATTGGAACATCTATTTTGGAGAGGAATTCAGCATTATCTAGTAAAGTTACAAGTGCACATGGGCAATAATGCAACTGGTGGGTTAAAGGCAAATGCAAATTCTTTGCCACTCATCCCATTGAAGGGTAGGATCTATTCCTACATCCCTTAAATCCTGGCTGGTTTATAACTGGTTATGATCAAAAGAATACAGAGGAAGCGATGCTGCCTAGTTTTCAAGGCCAAGCCTTAGAGAGCTGCAATTCCACTTTTGTGTCTAGAATGTTCCTGCTTAGAACTCGGTGCCACTCTCTGAGGAAGTCCAAGCTGGCATGTGAAGCAATGGATCAGCACAGGAAAGAGAAGACCACCCAAACAAGAAAAGTAATAAATTCTTATTGTTGGAAGCTCTATGTTTGTTACATAGCAATAGGTAGCTGACACACATCGGTTCAACTCCTGGGTGTGTATATACTCGAGAGGAATTCTCTCACATGGGCACAAAGAGGGCATGTATACCTCTATTATACCACATTCACTGTGATGGAAAGAAAATGGTAACAACCAAATGTCCCCCAATAAGAATATGGCAAAGTTGTGCAATAGAATACTATATAGCTCTTAAAATCAATGAGTCAGACCAACACGCATCACCCAGGATGAATTTTACAAAATAGAACATGATAAAAAGAGAATGCATAGCTCAATACCTTCAATGAAAATGTTTGCATCGTGCAAAACACTGCCACATGGTGTTCATGATGTGTGTGTATGTTTAAAGTAGAATGAGAAAGAACAGACTAAGGATACTGGTCCTCTGTGGAGAAGCAGGAGCTGGGGAAGGGAGTGACCAGGGAAAGGTCACAGGGACCTTCAGAGAGATCTGGGAAGTTATCTTCCTTTATTTAAGATGTGAAGCAAAAATGGTAAAAGGTAGAAATTTGGCAGATCTGGGAAGTGAGCAAGGAGTGCTTATTATTCTGATGCTGAAAATATTTCATTTAAAAATATATTTAGAGACAGGTGCAGTGGCTGTAATCCCAACAGCTCAAGAGGCTGAGGTAGGAGGATCATGAGTTCAAAGGCAGGCTTAGCAACTTAGTGGGCCCTAAGCAACTCAACAGGACCCTGTCTCTAAGTAAAATATAAAAAGGGTTAGGGATGTGGATCAAAGGTTAAGTGCCCCTGGGTTCAATCCCTGGTACAAAAAATAATAATAATTAGACCTAAAAAGAACGAAAAGATGAGCCGGGCATGGTGGCGCATGCCTGTAAACCCAGCACTTGGGAGGCTGAGGGAGGAGGATCGCGAGTTCAAAGGCAGCCTCAGCAACTTAGTGAGGCCCTAAGCAACTCAGTGAGACCCTGTCTCTAGATAAAATACAAAATAGGGCTGGGGATGTGGTTCAGTGGTGAGTGCCCCTGGGTTCAATCCCCAGTACCAAAAAAAAAAAAAAAAAATGAATGAAAAAATGGGGCGAATGAAGGATCCCACATCCTTCCTTAATTTTAGGGAGGTTGAGGCTTTCCTCAAGTTCTCTCAGAAGCTCCCAGAGGCCTCACCACTGAGGCAGTGCTGTGTCCTCCAATTCTGCAGTTCCATCATCCCCACCAGGAGGTGGATCCACCTGGGGCACACAGCCTGGGCTGACCGTGTGCAAGATCCAGGGGTTTGATTGGGCTCTCCATCTTGAGTTACTAGCCATGGCCTGAATGCTATGTCCCAACCCCAACAACTCATGTGTTAAAATCCTAATTCCCAAGATATGAGGAATGATGAGGTCATGAGGGTGGACCCTTAGAAAAGAGGCCTTTATCTCTTGCACCGTGTGGAACCAACGAGAAGGCATCGTCTATGAGCCAGGAAACAGGCGTTCACCAGACACCAGATCTGCTGGCATTTTGATCTTTTACTTCACCTCCAGAACTGTGAGAGATAAATTTCTATTGTTGCTAAGCTACCTAGTCTAGGGTTATTTTGTTAGGGCAGCCAAACTAAGGAAGTCCTGTTACGTACTGTTCACACTTAGGCTCCTAGGGTAACCAGGATGCTCAGGAGGACAGGGGCAGAGGTATCCCAGCAGGACAGGGGCTTGAGTGGTCCCCCTCCCTCCCTCCACTTTCTCCCTTTCCTGTACCCACGCCTGACATCCTGGAGCCCAGGACTAGCAGCCGGAACCATTTAGGCAATGTTTTTCCTAGGCCCTCAGGCAGAGGGGTCCGTTCTGACTCTTTCCATAGTCTTTTGGGAATGGGCTGGTCATGGTGTGGGTGGACCCCAGTGACTCACATCTGCCCCAGAGTCCCATCATCAGGACTCTTGGGAGCGCATGCTTTAAGAAACAGAAAATGCCCCAGGATACATGTTTTCCCTCCTGTCCTCCTTCCTATCCTCTGGCCTGCTGTCACCCCCAGCCCTGCCCTCTGGGCGTCTCATCCCAGAGTCTTCCCAATCTTTCTGGGGGCACTGATGCCTGTTCCAGGTTGTTTGGAGGTCAGAGCCCTTAGGCTGTACTCACCCAGCAGCCCGGTGAGCTCCTGGAGAGGGGGTCGCACCCTCTCTCGAGAAACAGCAGCTTGAAAGCCACAGGAGAACATGGACTCTGGAGTCTAGGACAGCCAGATTCGATTCTGGTGCCTTAACCACCCTGGGGCTCAAGCAGGGCATCTACAGAATGGAGGAATAATGGCAAACTTCTTAAGGAGGCAGTCTCCCACTCGAGAGCTAAACTCCCTAAGGGCAAGGACCCTGTTTGTGTGTCACCAAGCACCAAGTCCAGGTGCCCTGTAGAGGCTCAATATGAGTTGACTGCTTCCATGGACTTTTGTTTAATAGCAATAAGATCACTGCAGGCATGGTGGGGCACACCTGTATAATCTCAGTGACTCAGGAGGCTGAGGCACAAGGATTGCAAAGTTGAGGCCAGCCTCAGCAATTTAGCCAGATGTTATCTCAAAATAAAATTACCCATGGGACAGATGTGCAAGTAGAAGGTACTTATGCCCACATGGTATGATGCCACTGTCCTCACCCAGGTTGTAGTCAGAGGCAGATCCTCATCACCTGTAAGTCCTGGAGCTCAGCTCAGTTGGATACGGCTGGCTGAGCCCCGTGGTGGGGTGAGACATCAGGGAGAGAGTGCCAGAACCCAGCGTGACACCATAGTGCTTCAGGTCAGAGTGACATGACACTTCCAGTCAGCCAGCCTGACTCTGGGCCAAGAATCTAGCCTCGCCTGTCGCCCAGGCAGCCTGTAGGCTCCCAGCACACCCAGGGAGTGCCTTGGATATTCCGCACCATGGCCCATGGCCTCCTGGGGACTTGGCAGCTTCTGGGAATGCCTTTAGCATAGTCACTTGGGCATGAGGCCTCACCCTCTGACCCCATTTCCTCAACTGGACACAGAATGACACTCACTCTGAAGTCACACAGCACTCACAGAGACTGTGCTGGGGATGCTGAAACTCTGCCCATCCCCCTCCCCTCCAGCCACGAGGTGGCCCGGCAACATCAGAAGAAAAACCCTGACCCAGCGTCCAGGCCAGACTCAGGTATCTATCAGCCGCGAGATTTTGGCAAACCATTTTACTTCTTTGAACATCCCATGAATTATCAAATGAAACTAACGGTTGCTGACCTTCCTACATCCCAGAAGCTGTGATGTCAATCAAATGAGCTAATGGCTGGGGAAATATTTGTACAGACTGCAAAGCCAGCACAGCCCCCCAGCTATCTCCACCCCACCCTCTGGCCCAAGTTCTAAGGTTAGAGGACAGGAGGGCTGCCAGGCGTCTCATCCATTCCTGGTCAGTCCCTCCTGGAGACTGCTCCCTGGCTTCCCGTGACTTAAGGATTTGGGAATTGCACATTTATTCATTTAGTGACTTGATTTCCTCCAACAAGAGCCTTTTTTCTTCATTACGCAAAAATCCATTTTTTTTTTTCTTTCAAGATTGCCTTGCTTGACAGTCTCCACTTTCTTGTTTTCTCTTCCTGAGGGAGGAGGCCCCTGTCCCTCCCCTTACTCAGCAAGTGTTCTGGACAATGCAGATAGATGGGATCCACAGCGCAGGCCCGGAGCAAGCAAAGCTAGGATGTCAAGACTGGTTAGGAGTAAAGGTCATTGATCAGAGAGGGTCCACTGCTGTGCAATCAGGAAAGAGATTTTCGGTTCATTTCATTAGTAATAAATTGCATAGCCAACTGGGTAACATACTCTGAAAACACAGAATACAGCCCCTGAACTGGTGGCCCCATGGTCCCACACCACTGGACCTGCTCCTGTCTGAGTCACTTCTAAGAGGCTGGGTGGGTATTCCTTTTTTTTTTTTTTTTTTTTTTGGTACTGGGGATTGAACCCAGGGGCACTCCACCACTGAGCCACATCCCCAGCCCTATTTTGTATTTTATTTAGAGACAGGGTCTCACTGAGTTGCTTAGGGCCTCGCTAAGTTGCTGAGGCTGGCTTTGAACTTGTGATCCTCCTGCCTCAGCCTCCCAAGTGCTGGGATTACAGGCGTGCGCCACCACGCCCGCTGGGTATTCCTTTGATAAAAGCTATTCCCTCACTGGGCATCGTGGCACATGCCTGCAATCCCAGCCGCTCAGGAGGCTGAGGCAGGATCATGAATTCAAAGCCAGCCTCAGCAACTTAGTGAGGCCCTAAGAAACTTTGCAAGACCCTGTCTCTAAATAAAATATAAAAAGGGCTGGGATGTGGCTCAGTGGTTAAGTGCCCCGGGTTCAATCCCCAGGACCAAAAAAAGCACTATTTCCTTCAAATGAGATTGAAACCCAGAGTTGCTTCACCTTTTGCCCTTTTGAAGAGAGCCTGCAGTCACAAGTGGGACAGCTTTGACTGACGTGGCTTTACCCTTCCTGTGCTGTCCTAGTAAAATTCACTAATCCCTAGAGGCTAAACTGAAAGCCCATCTCACGTCTTCTTCCTCCATGAAGTCAGCCAGACTCACACCCACACGCCCCCAGCAGGGAACACCTTACCCTAAAATTGTGTGATCCTTTGCTCTGATGTCTGCAGACTGCCTACACTTTCAAATATTTATCTGGATCCTCTCTCATGAAGACCACCCTATAACCACCACTCCATAACCACACGGCAACGACCTCCTGCTGTTTCTCACAGCCCCACAGTGCCAACATGGGGAAGTCAGTCAGGTTTCATCTCCCTTCACTTTGACTTGACCACCATCTTCCAGCTGTGCCAGAGGGGAAGTGCCCTTTAAGAACAAGAGTCCAGTGTCCCTTCCACTAGCATCTGGCACAGTGCTTAGTGTATAGAAGGTGCTTGAATACCCAAATATTTGTTGGGTCAACATGTACTGGTATTGAACATGTATTGAGAATATACTCAGATCTGAGATGAAAATGTCACTATAATGGATATGCATTTCTTATAACACCCCCCCAAGGAAGTCAGGCCAGCTCAGACTTGCCGTTTAAAGGTAGTCCAGGGTGGGGTGAAGCTCAGTGATAGAGCACTTGCCTAGCATGTTCAAGGCCTTGGGGTCAATGCTTAGCAGCCCCCCCACACACACACACAAATTAAAACTAAGCTGGGTGAGGTGGTGCACACCTATAATCCCAGTATCTCTGGAGGCTGAGGCAGGAGGATCGCGAGTTCAAAGCCAGCCTCAGCAACTTAGCAAGGCCCTAAGCAACTCAGTGAGACCCTGTCTTTAAATAAAATGCAAAATAGGACTGGGGATGTGACTCAGTGGTCGAGCCCCCCTGAGTTCAATCCCTAATACCCCCCAAATTAAAATTCAAAAAAAAGAAAGAAAGAAGCTGGATGTGGTGGTGCATGCCTATAATCCCACAGGAGGATTGCATATTTGAGGCCAGTATGTGCAATTTAGTGAGATTCTGTTTCAAGATAAAAAGAGGTCTGGGAGGCTGGGGCTGTAGTTCAGGGGCAGAGCGCTTGCCTAGCATGTGTGAGGCACAGGGTTCGATCCTCAGCACTACATAAAAAGAAACAAAAATAAAATAAAGGCATGAGTCTATCTACAACTACAAAAAAAAAAGTCCATCCTGCATGCCGTGTTCCACTGCTGGAACACGGTCTCTAGTCTGAACTTCTCAGGACCCCTACAACTATTTGCATATTCCTTATTCCAAACAGGGGACACTCATTCTTAACAAAATTCCTGGGGATTGGAAATGGTACTATTCAGTCCTGTTACTTCCTCTGCATTAAATCTCTTCTCTACCCTAGAACAGCCAGCTCTGGAGTCTTCCACCCATGGAGGGAGTAATGACAGGGTCCCCTTCATGTCAGGTGTTGCAGATGCTGAGGGACTGAGAACATCCTGCTCTCCACAATGCTCTCCAGCTTATGACCCTACTAGAGGTTCAAATAAAAGTCTACAGGACAACGGGACGCAGTGATTGCTGTTACAGTAGATAACTGTCCCCTGAGCCCCTCCATGGGTGAGAAACCACACAGCAACCAAATTTACAGGCATGGAAAGATATATGGGAAAAATGGTCTATGTAATAAAAATGTATTTATAATTAGAATCTTAATTATATATCATCAATCTCTATTATTCAGATTCTGTATTTTCAAATTTGCCTATACTTGTTAATATTTATAACCCACAAATGGATTTTTTTTTCAGGGCTTGGAATGGAATCAGGGCCTTGCACTTGTGCACTCTACCATGGAACTACACCCCAACCCCAAATCCTCACCCATAGTCATTCACATACATGCAAAGAGCGGTGAGAACTTAGAATTGCCCACAGTGCACGTGCTCAGCTGAAGGCTGGACCAGCAGACGCTCCACCTTACCTGATTCCACACTGATACTGCCAACTAGTGTCCTTTTCATGGGACCATGTTGCTTTCTGCACTTTCTGCAGTTTGGTGCTTTTTGTTGGTGATTTTGCTATTTAAAATGCCCCCCAGCATAATGCTGAAGTGCTGTCTAGTGTTCCTGGGTCAAGAAGACCGTGATGTGCCTTACAGAGGAAAGGCACGTGTCAGATAAACTTCCTTCAGACACGAAGTATAGTGTGATCATCTGGGAGTTCAATGTTAGCAAATCAACATTTATTAAATAAGGTGTCTTTAAGCAGGCATGCAGACCAGGTACAGTGGCACGCACCTGTAGTCCCAGCTACTTGGGAGGCTGAGGAAGAAGGATTGCAACTTCAAGTCCAGCCTCAGTGATTTAACAAGACCCTGTTTCAAAATACTAATAATATTTTTGATATAGTTCAGTGGTAGTGTGTCCCTGGGTTCAATCCCCAGTCCCCAAAATAGAGGCATGCATTAAACAAGGTTGAATCTTGATCAGTAAATGCAAACACTGAGAACAGGCTCAGGGAAACCTGTCTCTGTTTCCCCTTAGAGCCTTGGTTCACATTCGTTAATTGAATATGTGGGTGACTTTATAGAACATAACTGTCACAAATGACAAGAATTTTAGAAAACCCAACCAACATATACACAGTCTGCATCTAGATGTTGTTATGGTCTTTGGCCACCAGCATCCAGATCCCCTTGTCTATCTGGGGAATTCCAAGCTTCTGGGTCATGGACAGCAAGGAGTCCACCTCCCACTCCAGAGCCAGGGCAGGGGTGGGGGATTTGGTTTTTGCCAACCAGATGTACCAGCCTGGCGTTGGAGTGGAGCTAGGGCCACAAAACAGGGAGGGGTTTGAGAAATGATCAGCAACTCTGGTGGCAGAGGTAGTGGCAGCAGGGACGGGACTCTGTCCAGAAGCCAGTGCTAGCAGGGTCATTGCAAGCTATGCTGCCAATGACATCCTACATCTGCTCTAAGGGTGCTGTGGGCACCATTGCTGCCTGCACAGCTTGGAGCCTGACCCCTGTTTTCTAGCCACTCTAGGGGTAACTCCATATCTTTCTTTTATTTAATTTTAGTACCACAGATTGAACTGAGGGGTGCTTAACCACTGAACTGCATCCCCAGCCTTTCTTAATTTTTTTAATTTTTAGACACATCTTGCTAAGTTGCTGAGACTGGCTTCGAACTAGTGATCCTCCTGCCTCAGCCTCCTGAGTTGCTGGGATTACAGGCATGCCCCCACCATGCCTGGCTAAGACTGGATAGCCTTTTCAATAAAATTCTTTTGTTTCTAAATTAGCCAGATTTGGTCTCTATCATTTGCAGTCAAGAACTTGGTGTGTGTGTGTATGTGCATGCATTTGATTACTCAATGTATATTTGTACTGGTTTACAAGTGAATGATTGAAAGGTGTTCAAGGTGGCTGATGGAGAAGGTTTCGCGAGAAGATTGCTTGCTGAGTATTGAAGGATGGCCGAAGGTTTGCTGGGGGAACAAAGATGTGTTCCAGGCAGGGGAACACTCACAACACTGAGTGTCTGCATTCGCACGGAGGAACTCTATGTCCCCAAGATCTCCACGCTCAGAGCAACCTGCTTTCATGGGCCCCAGACAGTGTCAAGCTGCATAGGTCCATTGCTGGGGGTGGAGAAAGCCGGTTGCACTTCCTAGCAGTGTTTTCTATGGAAGCACCTTGCAAGGATACCAACTCTGGCTCCTCCAGAGGCTGAATGAGAATGTGATTGACTCAAAGCCTGGCTCTCTCAGCCCCCTAGGGCTGCCATAACTACACCCTCCAACCGGGTGTTGCAGTGACAGACATTTGTTTTCTCACAGTTCTGGAGCTGAGATCAGGTTGCCAGCATGGTGAAGAAGGCTCCCCACCTGGCTCTCAGGTGGCCACCCTCTCACTGCACTCACATGGTGACAGGTGAGGAGAGGGACTCTCTTCTGACAAGGCTACAATCCTATAGGATTAGGGCCCCCTGTATGACCCTATTTAACCTTAATTGCCTCCTAAAGGCCCTATTTTCAGATATAGTCCCATTGGGGGATTAAGTTTCAACACACAAATTTGGGGGTGGGGGACCCAATTCAATCCATAACGCTGACCTTCAAGGAGCTTCCATGAGTGGGAAGGAGCCTGAGCTGGAGCCAGAGACCCACTTCCCACCAGCCTGCTCCTAACTGGCGGCATGGCTTTGGGGGAGCCGGGTGCTGTCTCTGGTATTATGTGGAACATAAGACGCTCTGGTTAAGCCTCAAGATTCCTCTTCTCAATTCTGAGAGTCTCAGGACTCTTCGCCTGGGGTTTGTGGGGGGAAAAACTCTTCCTCAGTCTTTAAAGCCCCCCAGGAAAGGTGGGGTCAGGAAGAGCTGGGCTAGTTTCTTTGCAGCTCTTCCAATGAATGCACTTGGCACAGGGACCGTCTGTTGCCATGGTGAGAGCTTCCTGTGGCTCGGGGCCTGGCGGACCTGCTGCAGGATCTGCAGCATCCTTGAGGAAGGAGGGTGCTGGGGGGAGGGAAAGAGGAGGGGAGTCAGTGGAATCCAACTTGGGGAGAGGTCCAGAATTGACAGATTGTTTTTCCTAGCAGCATTGGCTACAGGTGAAACTTGGGGAAACAAAGGGATTTGGCAGTTCCCCAAACCCCATCAACTCCATTGCTTTCTCCTCTTGACTTTGGTTCCTTGACTCCAAATAGGGGATCATTTCTTTCCTCCAAGATTTGGCTCCTGAAGACTGAAAGTTCACAAAAAAATCAACCTGGGAGGAGAGGTGAGTGGAGGACAGGAGGTAGAGACCCTACAACTCCAAGTGAGGTCCTGGACCAGCAGTAATGGCACTACCAGGGATCTTGAGGGACTTGCAGAGTTTCAGGTCACCCCAGACCCACCCATCAGAATCTGCATTTTTCAAGCCCCTAGGGTTTATGTGCGCATTAAAGTTCCAGAAGCCCTGGGGTGGGAGAAAGAAGGCTAGAAGCCAGACCTAGACCTGGTCCTAGGGAAGGCTTTGCCACTCCACAGTGTGACTTTGGGTAAGACACTATTAACCTGTCTGAGAACCAGTTTCCATAAAATGGAGAGTTAAAAGGCATTTTTTTTTTTTTTCTAAAAGGCCATTACCTTCCACAGAGGAGCTTTGTGTGGGACAGGTCAGCGTGACCTGGACATCTCATCTGGCTTTGGAAACAGTTGTCCTTGCTGCATTGCCCCCATTACCCTGCAGGAGCCTGGGGTTTTGGGAGCCACTGAGAGGAATAAGGCCTTTAGGAAACTGAGAGAGGTTCCATGTTTTGGGGGCCTTTGGATGTGATTAAATTGATACCCAGTCAAAACCCCAAACACCCACATATGTAGTCAAAAAAGGATTTGACTTTTTGGAAGAGAGACATCCAGGGAGGGTTGTCCCCTGCAGACCAGGTTGAATCCACATCTCCCATCCTGGTGCAGTTATTTTAGTGGAGAGGTTCCTAAACTTGAGCTTGCATCAGGGTCATGTGGAGGGCTGGTCAAAACCCAGATTACTGGGCCTCACCCCAGAGTTTCCAACTCAGTTGCTATGAACTGAAGTGCCTGCCCTCCCCCACAAAAAAATTAATCTATGGAAAGCCTAACTCGCTATGTGACTGTACAGCCAGCCCTCTGTATCCAGGGGTTCCTCACCCAGGGGAACCCTGGGTAGACTGTGTTCACTCACAACGAGGTTACATACTGAGCACACAGAGTTTCTTCCTATCCATTATTCCCTAAGCAATATGGCATTTACATTGTACTAGGTACTATAAGTGATCTAGAGATGAGTTAAAGCTTATGGATATTGTGAAGAGCTCACATGTACATACTATTCCATTTTATATAAGGGACTCAAGCACCCATAGATTTTGGTTATCTGCAGTAGCTCTTAGACCCAATCCATCTTGGATACCAGACTACAGTATTTGGAAATGTGGCTCTTAAGAGGTAATGCAGATTACATGAGGCTGTAAAGATGTGTGTCCTAATCCAATGGGATTAGTGGCTCTATAAGAAGAGAGAGAGAGCTGTCCCCTTGGCCCCCCTTGTGCACACACAAAGGAAAGGCCACATGAGGACACAGTGAGAAGGTGGCAAGTCAGGAAAAGGACCCTCGCCAGAACCAACCACGTTGGCACCCTGACCTCAGACTTCTGGCCTCCAGAACTGTGAGAAAATCAACTACTATTTTAAGCCACTCAGCATATGGTATTTTGTTATGATAGCTTGAGTAAATTAATTCGGTAGGTCCCAGGTAGGGCTAAGAATGTATGTTTCTGACCTAGGTAATCTGATGTTACTGATCTGGGGACCCACTTTGAGAATGGATGGCTCAGTGCTTTTGGATCCATTGTCACTGACTGGAAGGGGTTATCATTCTGCCCATTTTGTAGACAAGGCCTATATGAATCTTTTTTTTCTTTTTGTACCAGGGCTTGAACTCTGGGGTGCTTATCCACTGAGCCAGATCCCCAGCTCTTTATTTTTAATTTTGAGACAGGGTCTCACTAGGTTGCTTACAGTCTCACTAAATTGCTGAGGCTGGCTTTGAACCTGTGATCCTCCTGCCTCAGCCTCCAGAGCTGTTGGGATCACAGGCATGCGCAACCACACCCAGCCTGTACGAATCTTGCCGATGAATGGGAAGGCAGACTGTCGATTGTGTGAGAAGGGAAAGACAAGTGTTAGCATGTGGCATGGGGTCAGTCATTCCTAAACTACTGTCCCTGAGGAACTCAGAATAAAGGAAAGGAGGCACCCTGATGAGCAGGTCTCATTTTGGAGGAGCAGGGATCAGGGCAAGCCCAGGCAGGGGCTCAGTCCCAGGAGCAAGACAGATGCTGTGACACAGGATCTGTCAGCCAAGCTGAGCAGGAGCCAGGACTCCTGAGCCACAATGATGGGATGTGTAAATTCCCTGTTTGGGCTGAATCTGCAGATAGGAAGCACTACCTGCAGGTAGGAAGCCAGGCAGCCCATGACTGCAAGTCTCTGGGAACCCAGACATGGAAAAGCCCAGTCCTGCCCAGCACAGGCCTGGGTGGTATCACTCCTAGGCTCAGTCACTGGCAAAAACCACAGATGAGTTCTGCCCAGGAGAGGACTTTCCCTCTGTTGTCCTAAGGCTGTTGAATTCTAATTAGAGCTGAGAACTGGGATTACTCACTTGCAAAGGCAGAAAACCTGCACTATGTCAGGCTGGGGAAGGGATTAGGCTTTTCTCAGGGTGTCATGAACCCAGACGGAGCTTCCCACAGAGGGCAGCTTTCTGACCCTTCATCATTTTTTGTTCATAGACAGAAGTAAGCCCATGAACTTTTGAGAGCTAAAGCACCCAACAGACAACCTAGTTGACACCTTATTTGTACAATGTGGTTAGTCTGTTTGAGAGTGCTGTCTGCAATCCCCTCTTTAAAAACTGCTCTCCTCTTTTCCTTTAGCTTCTGCTGAAAATTAGCCCTGGGTGGTCATGTTTGTAACCATGTGATTCATTGCTTCTTTCCAACCATATCTGATTGGATGAAAGGTAGTCACCTGACCTCAAAGGGAGCCAATCTATTGGTTGACCAATGACCAGTCAGATTCAATCTCTTTTTAAAAACCAATTTTAGAGATCTGTTATTTGGGGGGTACTAAAGCTGGAAGAGGTCAGAGTGGCCATGTTGAACCATTTTTGCCAAAACCCAGTGATCAAAACAGGGGAAAGAAAACTCAACATCTCCACTTGTATGTCTCACAGGTACCCCCAAAGTTCTGATGCCAAGACCAAAATTTCATGAGAAAAGTTAACACACTATTTCCATCTCCTTCAACATTGGCAACCTCTAATCTGAATTAGGTTTCAATAGATTTTCTTATTCTGAATATTTCATATAAATGAAATTATGTGAGAAAGAGGAGGAAGAAGAGAAGGAAGAAGAACCACCACCAAATTTTCCTTCCACTAGTTTGGTTCCCTTCCCACTATTGCTGGTCAGTGAAAGGCACCATCACCATCCAGTTAAGCAAACCAGAAACTTGGAGTCATCGTGTCACCTCCTCCTCATTCATGACATCAAATCGGTCGTCTCATCTTGTTTTTACTTCCTTAATCTCTCTCAAGCTCTGCTTCTCTCCTCTCCCCTGACATCCCCTAGTCATGATACCATCATTGCTTGCTTGGAGCCAGCAATGGCTGCCCCATATCCACCTCTGCTGTGAATCTCTGCTTCATATTCCCTCTACAGTCAGGATAAAATTTCAACATGCCAATCTGATTGTACCACTCTCCTGCCACAGAGGAGGCAACCTGCCCTTTTCACTTGCCACCTTGTTCTTTGCACTCACCACTCTCTCTTCCTTATACCTTCTCCAAACTGGCATGCTTTCCCCCTCCCACCTACTACCTGAAAAAATGGATCCCCAGCAGGGCAGGGGGTGGAAATAAAGATCTTGAGCCTCTGCATCATGCTATATCTGCAGTTAGACTCACTCCTGCAAGTGTCTCTTTTTTTTTCAACCCAGTGTGAATTGGATTTTTCAGCCCTAACTGCAAAGAGACCTAACTGATCATCGTCTTCACTCTGAGCTTTTAAAATTGAGGCTTCTGCCTAATTCTTTTCCATATCCTCACTCAGAAGAGGTACCTATGATTTCTCTGGTGGGAATGAAAGAGTAGGAGAAGAATCTGGACCTGATTGACCAAGAATGGAGGTGGGACAGGTAATGGAACTACCGTGTATCAAATTCAATGCTAGATATTTTATTGATATAACCTGTGAGGTTGCTTTTACTATCTAGATGAGAAAACTGGAGCACAGGGGTAACTTGCCCAGGGTTCTGTTTTCAGTGATGGCAGAGACATTTCCTACTAGACCACAAACTACAACTGTGAACACTGAATAAAGATCAAAAACAATCATACACAAAAAAAAAGAAAAAAAGAAAGAAAGTAAGAAAGAAAAACTGTGTAAAGGGACTGGAAAGCAACCTAAAGCAGGCAAAAACTAGAAGGGGTCAACTTAAGAGCAAAGTGGAGATGACAGAAGCAAGAGTAAGTGAACTTGAAAATATCTCAATAGAAAAACATCCAATATGAGACCATAAAGGAATGAAGGAAAAGAAAACAGAACCTCAGGGACCTATGGGACAGTGTGGAGAGGTCTAAGGAAGAGAGAGAGATTGGGGCACAGAGAGAATATTTTTTAAAAGAGACTGAAATTTCCTCATGTTGAGTGAAGGATATAAATTCACATATCCAAGAGCCTTACTGGCCCCCAAGTATGATTTGAACAAAGTGCACACCTAGGCCCATAATCAAATTACCAAAGAAAATTTTGAAAGTAGCTGGAGACAGAACAACACATTTCATGCAGGGGAATAATGATATAAATATCATGGACTCCTCATCAGAAAGAATGGAGGCCAGAAGACAGTGGAATTGAAGAAAAAAACCAATCAACTCAGAATTGTATATAGAGTGAAGAAAGCTCTCATGAATGAAAGCTTCGTTTCAGATAAACAAAAAGTAAGAATTCATCACCAGTGAACCTGCGCCAAAGAAAGGTCTTCAGATGACCGGGAAATGGAAACAGATTATTGGAAGCAACCAAAAGCTCTAGAAATGGCAAATATATGGGTAAATATGAAAGACTGTTTTCCTTTAATTCCTTTCAAATGCACATGACTAGCCAGGTGTGTGGTAGTACCCACGGTCCCAGCTACTCAGGAGGCTGAGGCAAGAGGATCACTGGAGCCCAGCAATTTGAGACCAGCTTGGGTGACATAGCAAAATCCTATTTAAAAAAACAGAAATGCATATGACTGCTTATAGTAAAGCTTATGACATTGTATTTGGAGTTTATGGTGTTTGTAGATGTGGTCTATGTGTCGACTATGTATCACATAAAGCATAGAGGGGGGTTCATGGTTAATGGGCCTATAAAGTTGCAAGGTTTTTATATTTAATGAGCAGCACAAGTAATTTGCCAATGTCCTCCAGTCAGGAAGTGGTGGAACAAAGTATGACTAATGTCCAAACCCCATCCTCTTTCTTCTACATCAGACGAGAAAGGTGAGTAGGTGGGGAAAGTGAGACAGGGAAGAGTCTGTCAGCTTCAAGTAGCCTCAGGGGCCCCACCAGTTGCTGAGCAGGGAGGGTTCCCAGGCCTTGAGCCTGATCCAGTGAAGATGGGGCTTGCTGTGCCAGGTGCAGGGATGAGGCATCAGGGAGGGGCCGGAGCAAAGAGCCACTTTCTCATGAAGTCTTGAATTCAACCCTTGTGTCTCAGCAGACGTGCCTGGAAAGGGTCACCTCCAGACAGACCAGGAAGGTGCATATTACTACAGTGAGTCCTGCCTCTGCCCCCGGGGCCAGGGAGTGGCTAATTTTCCATGGACACAAACTTGCTGGTTGCCTGGGCTCGCAGAGGCCTCTGAAGACCTGGGCAAAGCAGATTGGAATTCTCATGTGTGGGAGCCAGGGGTGGGGGGCGGAGAAGAGTGTTCCTTCAGCACCCCGGAGCCTGCCCCTCAGACTGTGGGAAGCCTGCTTGGTTCATGCAATGTTCTCCTATAGAGCCAAAACCCTGCCCTGTGGGCCCAGCACTACGGTGCTGGAGACCAGAGAAGGGGACAAAGGACGGATTTGGGTCTTGACTTGGGATAACCTGATCCTTTGCAGGAGTGGAAAGGATAGAAGATGTGTTTTCTATTTAACTGTTGCCCCTTGGCTTGGCTCTATGGGGCTGGACTCTACTTTTACAACCACATTTCCCAGACTCCTTTGCCAGCTGGTTTCCACTGGGCACTACCCACAGTAGGCCCTGGCAGGAGACTGGAAGGAAAGAGAGGGGAGAAGGCACTTCCTGTTCCTGTCAGTGCAGCCCAGCAGTCCCAGTCTCCAGCTTCCTTCAGCTCCCTGCAGCCGCCCTCCTGCGCCTGCTCAGAAGTCCCTGCAGAAACCAGACAGCGCCCCTCCTCTGTCTGAGCTGCAGCTCCAGGACCCTACTGAGCTCCTGTAACTCCATCCTCTTCCCTAGCCCTAGAGTGATGGCTGCTTTCTATGGCTATTTTCGCTGCGTTTTCCTAAGCATTCCCTTTTTCCTTCTCTGCCCTGTGTAATCAAATCCTTATATTAGATTTCCTCTGTTGAAATGCTGGCATGATGTTTCCCTACCTGCGTCTTTAGATACAGAAAGAAACAGAGCTGCTTCTCCAGGGAGCCTGCCAGGGATTACCAGAGACACAGTGGAACAGAGGGCAGGGCAGGGACTTAAGGCGAAGGTCACCTAAATCCAAAACCGCCTTCTGCTTTTAACCACTGCGTGACTTTGGGCTAGCTCCTTAATCTCAGAGCCTCAGTTTTCTTACCAGAAAAAAGGATTGATAACGCAAACCTGGTCTGTCAGTCCCTGTGGGCACAAGAGACCAAAAGACCAAAACACAACTTGAACTAGATTAGGCACAAAGATGAAATTATTCTGGAAAGTTTCCAGAAAAAAATTACTGAGTGCAAAGGTAAGAAAACAGGGTTAGAGCTTTCTCACACACAGATGGAACGGGCACTCACAAGTATTCGGGTTCTTCTCTGTTTCTCGGTTTGAATCAGTTGGCTCTGATTTTTACCACAATCCCATCTGCTCTGTGTGGTGGAAGAGAATGGCTTCTCGTAGCTTCCAGACCCTGGCCTGGAAGCTTTGCTCAGAGAAGAAAGGGTACCTCCTGCCTAGACCCAGCTTGTTCATTTCCAAGGGAGGACTCAGACTGCCGGGGTAGCCCTGCATACATCACTGTGGACTGGGAGCAGATCACTGGGACTTTCCAAACTCGAGTGTTTCCAGGATGATTATCCCCATTTTGTGAGGGCAAGGTGAGGCTCAGAGGGTAGGGCGTGGCTGCAGTTACATGGCTTTTATCTAAGTAATAGAACGGATGCTATGTCATCAAAACCAGATTATTGGAAGTTCTGCAGCTTAGAGGAAAGCAGCTGGGTAGGTGAGGGGAGGCAGGGAGACGCAGGAGCCTCTCACACAGGCTCCGTTTTAAAAAAGAGAAGAAAATGAAGGTTCCGAGAGGTTCTATAGCCAAGTTGCACAACTCACACCCAGACTATGGGTCCCTGTGTGACCCCTCCCAGAATCTCTGTGCCCCATCCCCTTGGGAAGTGTCCTGCTGTTAGGCACAGCACTGGATGACATTCCCTGGCTCCCTTTCCTCTAGTCAGCAGAATACAACGTCCCTCTGGGGGTCATGGCATTTGAAAAGAAAATGTAGAGAAAAGGTGCAGAGAATCTAAAAAGGATGATCAAAGGGGAAAGGGGACTTGAGGAAAGATGAAGCCAAATGGGGTGTTGAGCTGCCGGTGACCTGTCCCTGTCACTTCTGCAGCCCTACCACTGCCTGAACCAGCAGTCTCATGAAATGATTTACAGTTCCCTGAGTGTGTCACTATCTTCTGCCTTCATGCCTTTTCAAAAACTGCCTCCTTTACCTAAAGCATCTTTTCTACTCTCATCCAAATCCTGTTCTAGAGAACTCCCACACATTCCTCTAAACACACTTTAGCCATCTCCCCTGCAAAGCCTTCTGACCTCTCAGTGGACCTTCTCCAATCCATACAGCAGGGTTGATCTCGCTCTCTCTCTCTCTTTTTTTTTTTTTTTTTTTTTTTTTTTTTGTACACTAACACACCTAAGGTTCTGGAACAGCTGTGAGCGTCTGCTGCAACAGAATCACCTCAGGAGTGATTTCAAAACATGCGCGTGTAGGCACCACCCCTCCAGAGGCTGACTCAGGGAGTCTGAGATTTTTGACACCTGGACCATCAAAGTAGATGCCCCAAGAGCTTGTGCGACTCAGCCAGGGGTGGGAAGTGCTGGGGTGTGTCCCTTGAAAGTGGGGTTTTCTCCTGTACATGGGACCTGGCTCAGGAATGCTGAGAGAAGAAGGAGTGGAGGATGGAAACAGGCATGATCCAGAGATGGTCAGGCAGGAAGCAGCGGTGTTGGGGGTGACGCACCTGGATTTTACCCCTTTAGCCCTTGTTGATAGAGACACCAGTTCTGGATTAGACCCGCCAAGGTTTGAGTCCTGGTTCTGCCACACACTAGTTGCATGTGCCTGGGCAACTCAATCTCTGTTTCTTCTGCCTGATGGTGATGACAGTGGGGCCCCCCTTGCCAGGATGTTCTGAGGATTCAAGTTTTTAGCCCCAGCACCTTTCAAGCATCCAGGTGCATGGACGCCAGCTGGGGCCTTGTGAAAATGTAGATTGTGACTCATTTGCCTCTGGGCTGGAGCCTGGGACCTGCAGTACAAAGGGCCTCCAGGAGCTGTCGGTGTTGCGGGTCTGTGGACCAACTTTGAGTAGTGACCCCTGTGATTATATTGAGCCCACCTGGATAATCTAGGATAATACCCACCCCCATGTCAAGATCCTTAACCTTATCACACCTGTGAACTCCATTTGACCATATAAGCAGCATATACTTAGGGACATCTGGAAAATAAGTGGACATCTCTGGGGACCAACCACTGTCCAGGCCTTTGATCAGAGCCTCTCTAGTCAAACCCTGACTGCAGATCTTAGGCTACTCACCATCTCCTGGGACCCTATCTGCCATCACGTGCCCCACACAGTCCAGGCTCTGAGCCTCGAGTGGTGGGCACGAGAGCGACTCTTTCATTGATTCTTCCTTACCATGGACCCTCCCTGCTCCATGCCCAAGTTACAGCCAAGTGTGAGGGGCTGACAGAGTGGGACCAGGGTCACACTGTTCCTTAAGCCCCTGAGCACATGCATGCTGAAAAGCACTTGCTCACAAGAGCTGGGCCAGTGGTGACCTTGGGACAACAAATCTGCAAGGATAATATTGGCAAACGGGCCAGAGAGAAGTTAGAGCATTGGTCATGAAAAGGAAAAATGTGAGAAACAAACTGTTAGGTCGTATTGGGCGGCTGCAGGGGGAGGGAGCATGGTCACCTAGCAACACACTGTGCCAGAAGTGACCAATGAGGCACACCTGCTGACCCTGACGTCCACCTTGGGTCCACCTTTTCCTGGGCAGAACCCCTTGACCCCCTTCCTCTGTATAAAAACCCTGAGCAGCCAAAGCCACGTGCGATTTCTCCTGGCTCTCCCACTCCGACTTTCACCCCGGGGGGCTAGAGATTTCGCCCGGGACACACATTCCAATAAAATCAAGCTACCACTATTGTCTGACTCTGGCGAGCGCATTCTTTTCGCCCGCCGCCGCCTTTGGGACCTCTACCCGCTGAGGCCCCGCGCTCACCCTTTCTTGAGTTTTACACAAACAAACAAAAGAAAAAAACTCTATTTTACCCTGAAATAGTTATTCCCTTAACCCCATGGACCTGAACACATGGTGCAGGCTGAACTGAGTCACTGGATAGCCACATGTTCTGAGCCCACTAATGGCTCTTAGGGCCCCTGAGCAACAACAGGCACCCATTCCTGCAAAGTGTCTGCATGGAGGGTGGGACTGTGAGGCACATGGAGCCAGCCTTTGTCCTGCCCACCATCTCTATCAGACTGAACTTTGGGTGACACACCATGCCCACTTTCCTGGGGCAAAAGGTTTTCCTGGGAAAACTAGGGCAAGCCTGTCCTGCTTCTAGGGCAACCACACACACCCTGGCAGTGGGCTCGGCTGCCATCTACCCTCCAGCCCCAGGCGACTTGGCAGTCAGCCTGACCCCTTCAGCTGGCTGGGTTCACCGCTGTTACAAAAGACTGTCCACGTGAAGCAGTGTCTGTGGGTGACAGCTGGAGCTAAGGGCTGTTGAGTCACATTGGTTCAAGGTCTGGATGATTTGAAAGCTTGATATTTCTCAAGTCTCTAGTGGGGCAGAGGTGGGCGCAGGCTGGACGAAGGGCAGGGAGGAATTAAATCTTCAAAGGTAAGGCTCCACCGAGAAAGCTGAAGTCCCCTTCAGGAACCTGCCATGGGGGATGCCTCTCCAGGGTCAAGGGTACTCTTGCTGGGTGCCCAGGACCTGCTGCTGGGAAGAGTGTAGTATGACGAGACTGGGATGCTGGGCCAGGCAGACCTGCATTACCTGCCCGCCAGCACACTGACTTTGGACAAGTCCCCCAGCATCCCTGAGCTTTATTTTCTCACTTGTAAAATGAGGCTAATGATAGCTCTGTGCAGAGTCAAGACGAACAATCAACATGTGAACTTGCCTAACACTCAGTAGGTTGCTCCTACCCTGAGGCCCAGACCAAGGTCAATGGGAAAACAAATTGGCAACCAGAAGGCTGCCTGGTGAGCCTTGAATTAGGAAAAAGGGAACTGGATAACCCAGGGCTGTTGCACCCAATCTGCAGACCCAGGGCCCTTGCCTCCCTAGGACACAGTCTTTCTTCTGCTCCATCATCAGGATTCTAACCAGCCCCTGGCACGCCCATCCTTCCTGCATTACCTCATGCTGGCTGTGTTACAGAAGAATTCAATTCTAGTTCCATCATATGACACATGGACACCCTCCTAGGCTTTTTCATTTTTTAACATATGTGATCTCATTTGACCATCTAGCAATCTTCTGGGGGAGAGGCTTCACTCTCCCCATTTTACAGATGTGGAAACTGAGACTTGGAGGAGTTGAAGAAGGTACTCAAAGTCACATTGGTTCAGGTCCCCATCTCTAGGCTCCAAGGGCGATGTTCCTCATGACATTGTGGAGGATGTTAGAGGGACATCCACATTTATACAGCGCCTAGAAGGCCCTCCAGCCTTTGGACAACTTCCTGACTGACAGTCCCAAATTACAGGGCTGGTGGAAGGTTCTTTTTAAAGAGGATGGGCCTCCCATTTAGACCCCACTTGGCTGAGTGCTGAGTCAGACCTGAGAGTCAGTCACATGGCTGGCTGGACCACATAGTCCAGCTGTGGCATCATGTTACTGCTTTCCAAAGGTCTGGAGTCCAGCCAGAGAAGGACAGAGGGCCTGGGCTGTGGACCCAGCACCCTAACAATGTCTCCAGAGCTTTGTTTATTGACTTTTGTGAAGTAGGAGATTTTGAAGTCCTGATTTGCCAGAACTTTGGCTCTGAAGGACACACAAGCACTTGCCATTGGACATGATTGCAATTGATCAGCCTCACCATCTAGAGAGGAGGGCAGGAGTCCAAAGCAGGGGAGGATGGCAACCTCACAGGAATCCAGAGGTGCAGCCAGGGATGCCCCCTGTGGTATCTCCTGATCAGAAATGGGGACAGCCTCCCTGTTCTCAATAAAGGAATGACCAAATAGACTACAATAGCCTCACCCATTGCCCGAAATTCTGTACAGTACTTGAAAGAGGATGAGGATGATTACATGGATGAGACAATCCCTAAAACTGATTTTAAAAAATCAGATTTCAAAACATTCACAGCATATTATTTATGTTTAAGAAACTCAAAAGGCAATTATATATTCATATTTATGTATATAGTTATAGCAAAAGATATGGGTCTGTATGCATCCAACTAATAATAGAACCCCTTTATCTCTGGACAGGGATTGAGATGATGGTTGGGGTAATTTACGTGTAGTACTTAGGACTTGTGCTCACATACTAGATAATTAAAATAAATGACTTTTAGTAAAACAAATGTTTGAAAAAGAAAGCAAATGTGGTCTCCTATTGTATAAGATTTACTCCAAACACCAAAGAGGGGGTGAGTTTCCATGACCAGTTGAGGCAGGAACCTCAGGAAGTGCCTCGCAGAGCTAGCTTCATTTCGTCTTCAGTCCCAGGGCTGAACGCTGTGCAGGATGCCAAGGCCTTGCCTACTCTCTGGCCTCGTGGCCACATGCCATGCCATGCCACAGGGAATGTAAAAGGAGGCCAAGTTCCCTTCAACTCACACACTCCTTGGCCCCACCTGAGTGCACTTACGCTAAGGGCTGGGTGCACATCTGCACCCACACCTGGGGCAACGGCCTCTGTGAGCGCTGGCTAGGTCCCTATGTGGCATGGATTCCCCTACAGCCATCCCTGGGTATCTGCAGGTTTCAGAACCCCTTGTGGATACCAAATCTATAGATCCGCAAGTCCTTTACATAAAATGGTATGCTGTTTACATATAACCTACACATCCTCCCATATGTTTTATTTAAAAATTTTTTATATTGTGACCTCTAATACTAATAGAATAGCTGAACTGAGGACCTTCAATATTAATATAATATTCATACTGTGACTTTTAACACAGATATAATAGATCTCTTCAGGCCTTTAATTTTTTTCATTTGTTCTTTTTAGATATACATGACAGTAGTGTGTATTTTGACATATTATACATATATGGAATATGACTTCCCATTCTTTTTTAAAAAATATTTTTAGTTGTGGATGGACCCAATACCTTTATTTTGTTTATTAATTTTTTTATGTGGTGCTGGGGATTGAACCCAGTGCCTCACACGTGCTAGGCAAGTGCTCTACCACTGAGCCACAACCCCAGCCCTAACATCCCATTCTTGTGGTTGTACATGACTTGGAGTTACACTGGTCATGTATTCATATATGAACATTGGAAAGTTATGTCCGATTCACTCTACTGTCTTTCCTGTTCCCTCTCCATTCCCTTCATTCCCCTTCTTCCTTTATTTTAAATCACCTCTGGATTGTTTATGGTTCCTAATACAATGTAAATGCTATTAAATAGTTGTTTCACTGTATTATTTAGGAAATTATGGTGAGAAAGTCTGTACATATTCACACCTTTATCTTTTTTTAAAGATACTTTTGACTCAAGGTGGGAACCCATGGATGCAGAAGGCTGACTGTTACAGGAAGGAGTGGGTGGCTAGTTCAAGCCTGGCCTCTGCCTGGGAGCAAGAAGATGGGAGGGCCATGGGAGAAGAAAAAATTGGACCACAGTGGCTCTCCTACTTGGATTCCTTGCATTTCGGACACACTGGAAAATGGAAGCTGTCAGGAGAAAGGAAGAGTGGCTTGGAGTTACTGCTAACCCAGGTAAGGGGTGGAAGCCCCCCAGCAGTGGAAGGGGCTGGAAGCAGCAAGATACTTTGGTACTGGGTGCAAGCCATAGGGGTCTGGATTGTGACTTTCCTGGGAGAAGATGGTACCCAGGTCATTCTCTCTGTGGGATTGAGGGGGGTAGAATTGAGGTCCCCCATGTAAAATCAGAAATCAAAAATTCTCTGCCTAAAACATTTGGTTTCTAGTCATGACAAGCCAAAGTTTGGGACCATCACTTCAAGCATGACTAGGAACGTGTAGACCTCAACAGCAAAACAACCAGGAATGCCCACAGAAAAGCAAGCAAGGCAGCTGGCCAGGTCTCTGCTGAGCTGTGCTGACCCTGGCCTTCCACTCTGGCAGCTGCATGGACACTGGGAATAGGGTATAAAGCCTGAGGCCCATCAAGGTAGCACTCTAAATGCCTCCCCAGAGAAATCTGGGACCCAACAGGGTAAAGCCAAAGAAGAGAGAGCTGCCATGGGTGCTTGGCACCTGGGGAAACCACCATGGATATTCATAACCATGTGGAACCTACACACAGGTTTGCTGTCAGAAATGGTGTACCTGTAACAGTCAAACAAACAGCAACTTCAAGTTCAAACTATTGTTGTTTTCAAGTTGAAACTTCTGCTTAAATGTTGTTTGGTAGGACCTCCTTTCTGAGGAAGGACCTTCAACTTGGGTCTCAAAGAATTCCTACCAAGGGCTGGGGTTGTGGCTCAGTGGTAGAGAGCTTGCCTAGCTTATGTGAGGCACTGGGTTTGATCCTCAGCACCACATTTAAAAAAATAAATAAATAAAGTTCAAAAAATAAATTAAAAAAAGAGAAGTCCTACCAATAACATTCTCCAGAAAATGAACCACTTGGATGAACACCCACCCACAACCACCCTCAACAATACCCAAGGAAACAAGCCACCAAAAAGTTGCCAGAGCCCACTGGGCATGGTGAATCATGATTATAATCCTAGCGGCTTGGGAGGCGGAGGCAAGAGGATTGTGAGTTCAAGGTCAGCCTTAGCAATTTACTGAGACCCTAGGCAACTCAGTGAAACCTTGTCTCTAAATAAAATATAAAAAGGACTGGGAATGTTGCTCAGTGGTTAAGCACCCCTGGGTTCAAGCCCCAGTACCAAAAAAAAAAAAAAAAAAAAAAGAGTCCCCAAAGGGAACACAACCCCTGAGAACATCTTGCTCTCACACTTCTGACCTCCAGAACTATGGTAGAATAGATTTATAGATTTTTGGTATTTTTAAGCCACCAAAATTATGGCAAATTTGTTATGGCAGCTCCAGCACACTAATGCAGGGGTGGAGGAGACAGTCTATGAAATGATGGCTGGGAAATTTTGAAAACAGTTATAAATTGCCAATATCCCAGGTCCAGTAATCCCAGTTATTCCCACACATAGCAGTTAAAAAGGAATCCCCACCTCCACACATTGTATAACACTTCAGAACACCAAAGACAACAAGAAGATCTCAAGAGCAGTCAAAGAGAAGATGTGTGGCCCAAGGGGCCGCTTTCTGGACAGGGTGCAGTGGATGCTAGAAGACAGTAGGATAGTATCTTCAACATGCTTAGAGAAAGTGACTTGTCTGTGCTGGGTGAGATATGCACCACAACCACCATTCCAGCGTGAGAGTAAAGGGAAATATTTTTAGGCATGTAAAATTTCTACCGACAAATTTTCAAGAGGAATTCCAGGATCTACATCAGAAAAAGGAAAATGATTCTAACTTAAAAGGCCTAAGAACAAAGAAAACAAAGTAGTAAAGACGAGATAATTCTAAATGAATATGGACCATATGAAACAATCAGCATATTATGGTCTCGAGAGATACTGGATATGGCTTGCCTGTCATTAGCTTTGTCCTTGTCTTAGGGTTAGAGACTAGAAGCTCTATTGCTGAGATTCCCATGGTAGCAGGATTTCAGGTTAGGTTCTGACAATGAGAAGCACCACTGTGGGACTCCAAGATGGCGGAGATGCAGAAGGATTCTTGCTTGCTGTCCTTGCAGCGGTGGCAGGAGTAGGTGGGAACACTGAGGAACCTGGTGCCTGCTGTCACAGTCACAGATTACTGTAGTTTCTGACACCTGGGTGGCATTCCTCCACCCCCTATACTGTTCCTCCAGTCCTTCCAACGAATTTATAACCAAATGTCTCATGTCTGCTCCACATACCTAGAGTAATTTGTTTCACTGATGAAACTGTTACAAGATTGAACACCCACACACACAGGAGTTCTAATGCGTAGTGACCATAGCATCTACACCAGAAGGAAGTTAATGATGTCAAGTGATTTAAAATTCTTGTATTGTTTGGAAGGAAAGCAAAGGTTTTGATTAACTTGTGATTTTATGATAAAGTAAGAACGCATGTTTTACCTTCTTGGGTAATCAGTAAAATAAAGAAAAATGAGATTTCTAAAAAATGGAAATAATTTTTTATAGATACAGTTATTCCAAAAAAAGGCAAGAAGAGAGAAAAAAGCAATATGGAACAGGCAGGATAAATATAAAGCAAAAACTAAGGTGGTAAATTTAACCCTAAACAAATATTATATAGATAATATAATTATTCTGGTCAAAAGGTAAAGATTATCAGCACAAATTAAAAACAAAGCACATAGTTGCATAAGAATACATACAGGGGACTGGGATTGTGGCTCAGTGGTGGAGCGCTTGCCTAGCACGTGTGAGGCACTGGGTTCAATTCTCAGTACCACATAAAAATAAATATTCATCCACAACTAAAATATATATTTTATATATATATATAAAAGAATACATAAAGGATGAGTGATGAATAGATTTAGATAAACCATGCAAACCTTAACCAAAAGAAAGCCTATGTCTATTATGTTCATCATTACATTCATTTTATTAATATCAGACAAATAGATATTAAGGAAAAAGACTTTACAAAAGATAAAGAGGGTCACTGTATTGGCAATAGGAAAGCGTAATTATATGCAAAAGAGGAAAAAAACTAGAAATGTAAAACAAAACTCATTACTTGTAGATGATATAAATTTTGACCTAGAAGATCCAAAGGGATGTATGGATGAACTATTAGAATTAAAAGAAAGTTTAGCTGGGTGTGGAGGCTGAGGCAGGAAGATAGCAAATCGCAGTCAGCCTGGGGAACTTAGTGAGACCCTGTCTCAAAATAAAATAGAAAGGAATGGAATATACCTTAGTGCTAGAGTTTTTGCCTAGCATGTGCAAGGCCTGGGGTTCCATCCCCAGTACCACAAAAAAGAGTTAATAAGAGTTTGACAATATTGCTAGTTACAAAATCAATACAGGTAGAGAAGGAAGGTGCTCAGGGGAGGGAGGGAAAGGGGGAAGAACTGGGGAATGAAGTGGAGCAGATTATTTTATGCACTTATGTGAATATGTCACAATGACCCCATTATTATGTATAATTATAACACACTAGTAAAAAAACAACAAAAATCAATATACGTAAAGTAATTCACATTTTTTGCATCTGACAACCCAGAGTATAGAAAAATATTTTTTAAAAACATGCCATTTACAAGAGCATCAAAGAAATATAAGATAGCAGGGGAATAAAGCCAAAGATGTGTGGGTTTTTGTGGTCTAATTATAAATCTGTCTTGAGAGATATTTTAAAAGACTTCAAAAAGACAGCAGTATGCCATGTTCATTTGATCCACACCTTTTACCACATATTAAGGTTAACTCAAACTGGATCACAGACCTCAATGTGAATCCTCAAACTCTACACCAAGAAAACATGGCAGAAAACCTTCACAACTTTGGGCTTGGCAAAGATTTCTTAACGATGACAATAAAAAGCTTCCTTCATAAAAGAACAAATTGATGAATTGGAGTTCATCAAAATTAAAACTCTGGCTCTTCAGAAAATGCTGTTCAGAGAGTGAAAAAGAAACCACAGACTGGGGGAAAAAAAATCTTTGCAAAGCAAATGTTTAATAAGGAGTTGTATTCAGAATATAAAGAACTCTCAAAACTCAAGAATAAGAAAATGACTCGGGTGGGGGATGGGGATGGGAAATGGGTCAAACTTTTCCATGTTCATATATGAATACACGACCAGTGAAACTCCACATCATGTACAACCACAAGAGTGGTTTACAGGGAGTATAACTTATTCTAATCCTAATTAGAATAAGTTATACTCCCTGTATGTGGAATATGTCAAAATACACTCTACTATCATATACAACTAAAAAGAACATCAAAATTTTTTTAAAAAAAGAAAGAAAATGACTCAGTTAAAAATGAGCTAAAGCAGCCGGGCGTGGTGGTGCACGCCTGTAATCCAAGCGACTCGGGAGACTGAGTCAGGAGGATCGAGAGTTCAAAGCCAGCCTCAGCAACTTAGCGAGGCCCTAAGCAACTCAGTGAGACCCTGTCTCTAAATAAAATACAAAATAGGGCTGGGGATGTGGCTCAGTGGCCGAGTGCCCCTGAGTTCAATCCCTGGTTCAAAAACAAAAAAAAAAAAAAAAAAGAAAAAGAAAAAGAAAAATGAGCAAAAGCTCTGAACAAAGAAGTACATAGGTGGAAAATAGTCACATGAAAAGAAGTTCAACATCACTGTGGAAGAGAGGGGAGGGCAGGGGATCATAAAGGGGAATGAAGAAATATTGGGGGCGGATGGACATACTCATTACCTTGATTATAATGTTGGTTTCATGGGTGTGTACATGTCAAAACTTATAGAATTGTATGCTTTAAATATGTGTGGCTTTTTTGTATGTCAATCATGCCTCAATAAAGCTATTTTTAAAAAGACTTCAATAAAAGCAGAAATATACCATGTTTGTGAGCTGGCAAACTCAACAGTCTCCCCAGTTTGATTTATAGATTGAACGCAATCCCAATAAAAATTCCAGCAGCTTTTTTTCTCCCTTTTTCTTTTGTGGATCCTGATGAGCTCATTCTAAACTTTATATGGAAATGCAAAGGATGAAGAATACTCAGGACAATACTTTCCTACTCAGTAGGAAAATCTGGTTGATAAAAATATGATAAATCTGTAGTCATGAAGACAGCATGGAGCTGCTCAGGGGTAGACCAAGAGACAAATGCAGCAGAAGAGAGAGTCCAGAAACAGATTCTTGGTAGAGGACAGAGGTGTATTACAAGCAGGGGGAAGGACAGACTTGGAAACGCCTGGTGCTGGGAGAGCTAAGAATTCATACAAGGAGGTGACAGTTGGAACCCTATTGAAATGAAGAGGTTTTTTTCTTAAGAGAATAAAAAGACAAGTTCACTGACAGAGTGACCAAATAATAGTAATATCAAAACTATGTTTGTTTTTTTGGTACCAGGGGCACTTAACCACTGAACTACATCTCCAGCCTCACCTTTTTCTTACATATATTTTTATTTAGAGACAGGGTCTTGCTAGGTTGCTTAGGGCCTCACTAAGTTGCTGAGGCTGACTTCAAACTTGGGATCTTCCTTCCTCAGCCTCCTGAGCCGCTGGGATTGCAGGCATGGGCCATTGTGCCTGGCTAGTAATATCAAAACTACGTAAAGATCAGGCAACCCAGTAGATAATTGGCAAAATTTTTTCTAGGCACTTGATAAAAGAGAAATTTCAATTGGCTAATAAATATATGAAAAGGTAGGTACTCAATTTCATCAATAGTCAGGAAAATGCTAACTAAAACCACAGAGATAGCACTACATATATACCAAAGGACGAATTCTGACTCTATCCAGGGTCTAGTGAGGACAAGGAGCTATGAGACCAACACATGATAAGGTGCGGTGGCATATGCCAATAATCCTGGTGATCAGGAGGCTGAGGCAGAAGGAGCTCATGGTTGAGGCCAGCCTTAGCAACTTAGCAAGACTACCAAAATATAAAAAGAGCTGGGGATGTGGCTCAGTGGCAAAGTGCCCCATGTTCAATCCCCCATATATATAAATATATATAAAAAAAAATCCAAAAGAAAGAAAAGAAAAAGATCAACACAAGGTACAACTACTTTGGTACACACTCCGGTATTATCTGATACAGTGGAACATAAACATACCCAGACAGACGCATGCAATCTATCTGTACCAAGAGTTATGAACCATGAATGTCTACAGCAGCTTTCTTGTTAAACTGAAATACTAGAAAGAGTCCAGACCTCCATTAATAGTAGACTGGATAAACAAATGGCAGTGTATTAAAAAATGGAATGCTATACGGCCATGGGCCAGCACCCGAGCCACCTCGCCTGGGAGAGGCATGGCCTCCCCGAAAATCAGCAGTTCTGCAACACAGAAGAATCCTCAGATCGATCAGAGCTGCTTGGGAAGCAGGGCAGAAGAGTGCAAAACTCAGCCAAGGAGCGAGTCCTCCCCCCTCCACCCCATTTTCAACATCATTACGTGGCAGCCATCCCACCAGCGCCCATAAATATTTTTCTATTGACTTTTGTCTTAAGTGTTTAACAGTATCCTCTGAACGATTTCAATAAACAGTGCGAGGCAGAGGAAGAGAAGCTTCAGAGAGCAGAAAAAGTCTTTGTAGTGTCACCATGGGCTCTGGGCTGCCAAGGAGGAGCATGGGCCCAAACCAGGCCTGGATGTGGCCATGGGGTCTCTGCCAGCACCTCCAGCAGTGTTGCTGAGTAGGGAGAGAAGAAGTTTCCAGAATGAAAGACAGCCAGCTGGAGGGAGAGAGAGGGAGAAGGGCAGGCCAGTCGCAGAGCTGTGTCCTCAGAAGCCCACACTCCACTGTGATGTGACGCTGAAGCGGGCTGTGGAACCCCACTGCCAGGATTCAACCCTGCCCCCACCACTCACTAGCTCCGAGTCCTCAGACCTCAGTGTCCCTGTCTGGAACTGTGGATAGAAGTCTTATCTGCTGCCTAGGCCCATGTTAGCATGGAATGAGACGATTCACACCAAGGCATTTAGCACAGGAGCTTAGCTAATTGTGCCTGGGCAGGACTTTGGGGTCTCTGGCGAACCCCAAAGACACTCTGCAAACTAGTCTCTCTGGAGAGGCTGATTATCCCCAAATTCCCAGCCCCTGTTCTCCCAAAGTTGATCAAGTTCTAGGAAACAGGTTGCCACAAACTATTAACTTAGGTAAAGCTATCTATTGTGTAAAATAGTCCATGAACACCTGGAATAGTTAATGCTGCTCCCGGGAGGCACCTGGCATTCAGAAACCAAGCCAGGCTGGTGACTGTGGGGATGGAGTAGGGGTTTCCTGAGGCAAAAAGGAGCACAGTTCTAAGGCAGAGCCTGGTTCCCACCACTTGTGTGGACCCTTAACCTGTTGGAGCCTCAGTTTTCTCATTCATAAAATGGACATGATTGTACATCACCAGGATTATTGAGAAAAGCAAATAACAGTAAGCATAAAGAGCACACAAGCAGGTATGTCCCCAGTCCTGTGACACTAAATGAAGTCAGAATATCTGGGTGAGACTTCCAGCTCAACTGAAACCTCAGGCAAGTCATTTCTCTGTCCAGATCCAACTGGATAACTTGCCTGTGAGTATGCAGAGATGACAGTCATTTGCAGAGATCCCAGTATTTACTAAGTCTTCTGACAAGCTTGGCCTCACTGAGAACTGTGAGGCTCAGAGAGGTGAAGTGACGTGCTGAGGGTCACACAGTAAGTGGCAAAGCAGAAGATCAGATGCCAAGTTTGGCAACTTCATATCCTTAACTCTTTCTCTGTATGCCCATTTTTTCTCAGAGCTTGAGGCTGTACAGCCTGGCGGGCTCAACAGCCACACCATCCTAGGCCTTGGCATGGAGAGCCCTGCCTGGTCCTGCCTGCCAGCTCCCTCCCCACTGGTATAAGGGACCCACTGCCACCGCTGGGTCTGACATGGAGTGGCTGGGATGAGAGCGCTGGTCAGTCTGACCTCATGTGAAGTGTCAATGGGATGACACATGGCAGGCACTAAGCTTGGGGCTTATCATGTGCCCATGCTGTCTGAGTCTTGCTGGATTATGAGCTCTTATGAGCAGAGACCATGATCTGTGCCTCTAAACTCTGGTAACTGAGGACCAGGAAGAAAACACACAGGACTCTAGGAAAGAGCAGTCTGTAGGAGAGAAACCAAGAAAGAGCACATGAAAAGCACAGCAGAAATGGTCAGAGAGGGACTGGGGGTGTAGCTCGGTGGCAGA